>MU225379.1:757794-786867 GCA_018584345.1 Thuja plicata
AGAGTATATATAGATCACATTCCTAGTCTCTTTCCTTTAATTTTGGACAGTCAATATGCATATACAGCCAAGTGGGAAAGAATGAGAGATAAAATGCAAAGAAATAGCAACCATTTTAACTATTTCTCTTGTATATGCAATGAGGAAGAAAAACGGCATCTAGGGCATAAACACCAACCAAAACAATAAAATAAATCCATAAAATGAACAAAGAACTTACCGAAATCAGTTCCTAGGCTGAGAAAATGATTGAAGATATTCAAAGCCTCCTTCCATGAAGCATTTTCACAGAAGAAAGAATGGAAAGAGGTTGTTTTGAGCTTATTACATATGTTTTTGTTTTAAACAGCATATGTAATGCTCCCAAAAATCGACGCCATAAGGAAAAGCAGCCAAAACATGCTTTGTAAATGCAAAAAACGTATATGTAAAACCTCCAAAATTCAACGCCCTTGGAAGACTTTTAAAAACGTTGATTTGAAGAGCATTTAACATATACAACTCCCTTCAAAATCGACGCCCAGGATAGACGATTAAAAACGTTGTTTTTTTAAAACACTTTCGCATATGTTATTTACTTCAAAATCGACGCCTTTAGGAGACTTTTAAAAACGTTGTTTTAAGAGTTGTTTGCAAAAAAAGAAACACATGTAATGCTTCCTAAAATCGACGTCCTTGGGAGGATATTAAAAACATTTTTTTCAAAGGCTTTTGCATATGTTTTAAAAACATGTAATGCTCTCAAAAATCGACGTCATGAAAAGGATAGAGAAATAAAGAAGTAAATACGTACTTTTGGAGTGCATTTACATATGACGTTCATGAAGAAAAAGTCACCTGGAGAGTTTAAATACATTGTTTTAAATATGCAATCGCATATAAAAACAACACTCATAAGGGTTAAATACGCTCTTTAGAGGTTCAACTGCATATGTTCAAAAAATACATAGTATACATATGCAGTTACAATTAAAAACAACGTATTTAATAAGAAAAAGACTTAGAAGTGAGTTTTAAAAAGTGTTTTGCATATTAATGATATGCAATGAAGAATAAAAACCACACCTTTAATACTTAAGTCTTTAATTTCAAATTAATTTAATACATAACTATAGTGTTTTAATAAAGTAACATGAAATTAGACTATTTTAAAGCTAATTTCATAAAAACATTAAAAACTATAGTCAAATCAACTCGGAATGAGTTGAAATTTGAAAATGGACGATAAAACCCACTTAATATATCAAATATAATTTGAACTCGTGCAATTGACTTCGAAAACCCCACCTTCTAAGGATTTTAAAAGAACATGCAATCAGCTTGAAAAACCCCACCTTTTACATCATAACTTGAGTTATACTACTTCGTTTGACGTCTAAGTTAGCTCAAAATGAGCGTATTTCAAAGGGCTATCGACTTGAGGGAAAAACAAGATTAAAAATCGCAAATAAGAAAGAGAAAAATAAAGAAAAGGACTTAAGAACACATGAAACGTGTGTTACAAAGAACTTTTTCGGGATGACGAATTATCTTTATTAACACTTTATCCAGAACATTCAAATCATAGAGGATACTACTACGAATTGGCAAGAAAATTCCATAGGGTTGCCACAATTTTGTGATCTCAAAATTGAGGACAACAGGTTGGAAACAGAGATTCTGCGAGTATTAAAGGCTTCAGGAAAGGGACTATTCCCATTAAATACTTAGGTATCACACTAGATAAGGGAATCAGGTCTACTAAGCTCTGCAAGCCATTATTAACAAAGCTAGATAAGAAGATACAATCTTGGAAAGGAAAGTGGTTGTCCCTAGCCAGAAAAGTTTCTATGTTAAAATCCATACTATCATCTATTCCTTCCTACCAAATGTCCTACCTCCCATTAACTATTGGAATCAAAGATAAAATAGAAATCAAATTAAAGAACTTTTATTGGCAAGGAACAATAGATAAAAACAAGATAGCACTAATTGTTTGGGATAAGATATGTAAAACTAAAGAAGAAGGTGTCATAGGCTTAACGCAATAGGATAAACAAAAAAAATCCTAGATGCAAAATTGGTGTGGAAAATTTTTAAAAATATAGATCTAAAATCATCTAAGATATTGTATCACAATTATATGGTTGGGGAGATCCAATGAGCATCTTTAGGATGGCTCGTAGCCCTAAATATTTGATAATATGGAATTTTATACTGGAATGCAGGAGTATTAGCTCTGAGCAATTAATGTGGGATGTAGGAAAAGGGAACACTTCCTTGTTTAGGGAAGATTCATGGGGAGGAAATTATCCTCCAATTAATATGGATAATTTTCAGGCTATTAAAGAACTCTTAGTAAATCAGTGGGGAAAGTATGTTAACGATTACATTGTCTACAATGAAAACAACCCTAAATTCGGTTGGAAATGGGAATCATTTAACTCACACAATCTGTTGAGGAACCTGATAGACTCATTTCAAGAGATTATGCAAGGAAACAAAATCACACTAAGTAATAAGGAAGACAGGCTAACATGGAATGACTCAAGCTCTGGCGAATATAATACTAAGGATGGTTTCAGTTACTTAAATAAGAAGAAATGGTATCCTAAGTCCAATCTTCCACTCACTCTCTGTTGGGATAGAGTTTTTTTGTCGAAGGTTGGGATATTTTTATGGGAAGCTATGCAAACGAAAATACTAACCATGGATTGGTTCAAAAAGGAAGGGTATGAAGGGCCTACCTGATGTTCTTTGTGTGAAAAGGAGGAGGAGTTTGTAGATCATCTGCTCCTCAACTGTAACTATACTCAACAATTTTGGTTGTGGCTCTTAGGGAAGCTTGAGTGGAAGACAACACTTCCAAGGGAAATTCTACCTCTACTCCAAAGTTGAACCATGCATTTTAAATCTAACCCTATGAACTAATGCTCCATGTCAATTTTGTTGTGGGAAGTCTAGAAAGAGAGAACTAGGAGATTATTTAAGGATGAATAGATGAGTGTGGAGCTTCTCACCAATAAAATTGAAGCCTCCATAATCGTAGGCTAAGTAACATGAAATTCAAAGACCTGAATTTCACAGTTAAGGAAGAGAGAATGAGGAAGCAATGGTATGGTTTAATATTTTCCCCTCACATCGGAGTGGGTGGATCATAAACCAAGAAAAAAAGGAATGAGTGTAGTTGGACACCTCCCCCATTTGGATGGTTCAAATTTAATTTTGATGGGACATTAAGAGGGAATCCTGGTAGGGTAGGGATATAATGCATAATTCATCATTGGGATGGATTTGTAGTAGCCAAAATTTCTAGACTTGTGGGAATACAACTAATAACATTGCAGAGTTTGTTGCGGTCATTAAGGTATCCTTCTAAGTAGAGATCTAAAGATTAACGATTTAATAGTAGAACAAGATTCAAAAATTATTATAAATGCATTAAGAAAAGGCAACATACAAAATTAGAAATTAAAAAGTATGTTGGGGAGAGCGATTGAGCTAAAAGAGAATTTTAAATCAGTTAGTTTCAACCACATCTATATGAAAGAAAATACTAAGGCTGAAAGATTAGCTAATATTGGAGCGGACGGTGCACGGGTGGAAAATTTTGGAATCGAGCAACATTAGTATAGATTAGAGATATAATGATTTAAGTAATAGTTTTTAAATTTTTTCATTTTGTATTTTCTATAGTTAGGCCAGGTGAGGCTTGTAGGCTATCCTTTCTAGATAGGTATAGTTATTTATATTTTAATAATCAATAATCCTTACACGACTCTTTAGAAAGTATCATTGTGTGGTATGCTAAGAGGAATGTACTCAACTTTTCTCCTAATAGGCGGGATGCTATTGGAAATCATGATGGGTATGATTAATCTATGTCAAAAATCAAAAATTCTTTAGTGATTGTATTAATTATCGAGTGTACCATTGGATTTGTATATCTTTCAATATCCAAAAATATAACTCCCTCCCACATGCATAGAACCCACTATCTCATACTCATTAATTTTTATGGGGATTTGAGTGGACAAGATCTTGGTAAGCCTAAATAAAGAAACCCATGTGTCTTAGTGCAATCATATGTAAAATTCTCGAGTGACAGGTGAGATAGAGAGAGATGGAATCAAAACTATGCCTTTTGCCTAATGAAGAAAATCGGTCAATGGCATCCAGAGGTGAAATTAAACCAAAAATGTGGGAAAGGGTGTTAGAAGAGTTGGATGACCTAACTAATCTTGCGGTTAGAATTATAACGGGAGAAGAAATGATAAATTATAAATAGAGCTTTAGGGTTAATTACGATATTCAACTCTATTTTGTTTGTTACAGGTATAAGGAAAGAGGACACCATAAAATTATGCAAGTGTGTTTTCAAAGAGGATTTATTGGAGTGTCTGGAAATTGCAGTATGGAATGTAGATGGGGATTTGAGGATCCTGTATCCAGAGGACTTTGTAGAGGTAGGTGAAGCTCTTAAGGAAGATGCGGTAAAATAACCTATATTGATAATCAAAGACCAAGAGGCATTTCAAGGAAGAAAGGTGGATATTGTTAAAAGAACGGATTTCCTAATTAAATGGTACACCTAAAAGAAGCATCTGGAAACAGATGGTGGATGGAGTATCTAGTGGCGGTCGAATATGAAGTGTCAGAAGACATGCCAGACATAGCTATAAAGAGGATTCAAGTCCTTCCACCTATAATCATGAAGCCAAGTAGGATAAAGTCTGCGAACTAAGGGAGCTTTCCTATGGAGGAGATGGAGGAAGTGCGTCCTTCTTCGGCAGCAAATTCATACATGGACACTAGTTTGAAGGATGACTAGGCCAGGGAGGCCCATTTTGACAAACATGATGGGTAGGTGTAGTTTTGCGATATTATCTCTTCTATTTTTTATTACAGATATATTTTATAGTACATTTAATCATGGGATCTCAATCAATAGATAGGCAAACTTTGTTGGTCTTTTTTTACGAATCTAAAACTTATCCTGAGTACTCTATATCATTTGATCAAACATGAAATATATGGTATGTAGCCCAGCTGGTGTTATTATCTATCTGTGCTCTAATAGCATATGGTTGTTTTTTGTTCTTGTTTTGTCTTGATACTCAGTTTCATGGATGGTTCTGATATGCTCATATTTATTTTTTATATAAATATATGTGTATGATGGGGATGGGGGAAGAAAATAATGCACCAACCAAGAGGCCAATTAAGACCTCAAGGGATACATGCTTCCCTTCAACCACCTCATGTTTCTAGCTAGGACTGCTAGGGGGATCAAACATGAAATTTAAGAAAGCTTCTTCAAGTGATGATCTAAAAATTTTAAGTGAAGATTAAATTGATTGTCTTGATTGGATGTTTACGCATGTGTGTGTATCCAAGTGTATTTAGATTGATCAAATACGAATTATGAAAAAAAATTAGATTGCCTAAGATATTATGATTATAGGATTCAAAAGGACTAATGGCAAGGATCAAAACCCAAGCTCCGTGAGCTCACTGACATGAACAGAAGTGCGTCCCATAGGACTACAATGCGACTTATGGACACTAGCACAATGCGTTGGTGTCTCAGACAGACAGAGTATGGACGGGATAAAATGAAATAGAATGACCAATAACAGAATAAAAAACTAAGCAAATATGACAAACATAAATTATCAGAATGAAACTAAACTAAACAGAAATAGTCTAGATGTATTGAATGAAGAGAAAGACAAAGATCTAAATGATTTATAACTATAGGATGAAATTGATTTGAGAAAATGACAAGCAACTATAGGATGTTAATTTTATGAATGATGAGATGAAAAGAGGAAAGGAATGATGGAACCTGATCCAGAGGTTGATAATGTGATCCAGATTGTAGCTTTTGAACCCACGATCTTGCAATGAAAAATGCACAAACACAAAGAGGAAAATGGTTGTGGTCATAAAAGAGGTTTGTCTGAATCAAACTGTCGCTTTTGTGTTTCCACCTCCAAGGACAGCCATTAGACACGATGAGAGACGCGGTGATAGGTAACCAGAATAGAAATAAACAATAAAAATATAAAATGGAGATAAGATAAAGAACAAAAATATGCTCAAAGACACAGGATATGGAGAAAGAGCTCCAGAAATGAAGATGAAGAACTTGGTTGTGTGGAGTAGTGCCAAATATGAGAGCTTCAATCACTTGATAATGGTGGAGACCTGCAATAAAATGGATATAGGAGTGAAAGAGGATGGTATGAAGCTCTAAAAATGAAAGAAAGAGATTGCCAAAACTAATCAAGAAGTTGAGATTGATAGCGAAGAAGCTTGTAAGATTGTTCAAGAAGACCAAATGCATGCAAGGAAAGAGATTTTGAAAGACCAAGATGGAATCCACATAGAAAGAGCCATCATTATGGGCATTACATTCGTTGGACGAAAAATTTGTAATGCTCAAATAGTCCTCTGCACATTTGCAGATTCGCAGACGAGAGTACGTCACGCACACACGTCTAAAGACTACCAGGGATTCATTGCATGGAATCTACTTCCGATGGTGAGTTGGTGAGTGACAAAGATGACGGGGTGATGGACTTTGTGTCTTAGGCTAAAGTGAGCAAAATGTAAAAATGACATCCTACATGTGGGTTTAAAATTTACGTCATTACATTTTGTCCCCACTTTAGTGAGCATATTATCTTTATGAGAAATGTGAAGCTAAACTAAGGAAAATCTTACCTAACTTACCTCTGAGAATTATGTCGCGTGGAGTTGCCCCCAACTAGGAGTTCCTGATTTTGACACTCGGCTGGATCTAACATACATGTTGCAAATGAGCATGCTAGATGATGAAGACGCCTATGATAAGGGATCATTGATAGTATGTCGATATGACTCGGAAAGTTGTGTTATGTTGATCCATGTAATAGGGTGATTTTTTATAAGCTCTGACATGCATAGAGAATGCTAGATAGGCATGTGATAGGGAGACTTTTGATAGCACTAACATGCATAGCGTTAAGCTAGATAGGCATGTGATAGGGCAGCTTAGACACGGTGTGCTGACACGCATAGCATTGAGCTAGATAGGTGTGAGAAAGGGTGACTTAAGATCGTTGTTGATACATGTAGCATTAAGCTAGATAGGTGTATGATAGGGTAAGACCGAAACAAACATCATTGGTTTGGCCCCCACAAAGATAAATGATGCCAAATTTTTGAATTTTTTAACAAGAAAAGCCTATGGTGTAGATACATTGTTAGATAAAAACACAATCAAAGACACACACATAACAAAGCCCCTTGAGATGAACTATGTTTCTCAGAGGGGAGCATAGACCATTCCAAGAAAGAAAAGAGATGATGTCTCATGACAACATACGAGATGTTTTCATGGAATGACATTTCCTGACGGGTGACACATGTTTCCATAACATCTTGCACAGACACAGGGAGATCCAATTGGATGGGCATCAGAGCCTAGAAGTGTAGATGTATGTCTGCCCTCAAGGGATATTTCATCACTGTCATCCGTAACACAAATCTGAAGAAAGAAAAATGAAAACAAAAAGAAAAAAATTTGGTCAACATGGAAGGAGTGCCTAAATGCCCCCAACACTTCGCATTGTCCCCAAACTCAAAAATTCAAGATTACGATAAATAGAAGAAAAAGGTGACAAAGAGAGGAAGTGCACAACATAAAACCTCCCATTTCCAGGTACCAACGGAGTACAAGGGTCCTCCAAGAGGGAACAACAATAAAAAACAAGAACGGGGAACACGTACAAACACTCTCTAATATACAAATGTAGAAGCGGTTACAACCCTCACAGAGCATCCATCAACAGATCGTCGTCCTCCCAATCTTGATCATATGGGGAGGGAGGTCAAAATTGCAATGGTACGATTGCTAAGGCGGTCCCAGGCGCCTCACCGACATCTAGGGCCAAAAATTGAGACCCTGACAGGTTCTCATCCAAGAGTTCTTTGTCAACGTTGGAATCTCCTCAAGTGACTCGAAAAGGAAAACATTGATGCTTGCAGGGGACCCACCTAGATGTTCTAATGAAGAAGAATCCCTACCAACCTCTGCAAAAGGGGCAGAGACAAACTCGGGAGAATTTGGAGCTTACTCCATTGAGGGAACTAATATAGAAAGAGGGTCCACTGAAGTAGACTTAAGGTGTCTAAACTCTGGAATTGGGCCCTGCTCCACCTTGTGCTTGCGAGATGGAGGTGCGGTCCTCCGATCAATAGTGGTTGGATTTAGGATGTCTGGGAAACTAGTGTGGCGATGAGCAGATGGAGCAAAGATGGGTGGAGAAGTCATAATTGTGCTTGAGACAACCTGTGCATGATACATGTTCAGAGGTTTAGAGAATGGAGGGACATCGGGCAAGGTAGTGATTAGCGGCGGCTCCTACAATGGAGAGATGAACACTAGGACCCGCTTGGCGCGAGGCCCAATAGTTACTCTTAGCGCAGGGGCAAGCGTGCGAAAGGTGGAAGAAGGTTGAGGAGCAACAGAGTCAGGAGCAGAGCTGGATGCGGATGTAGAGATATGTGTGAATGCAGGCCTTAAAGATGCACTATTTTCTTTTGCAGCGGCCTCACGATATAGGGCCCTCTCTTGTTGACGTTGCTTACACTCGCACGCAAGTTCATTCTAGAGCAGATGTGGGCCCGAATAAGAAGGTTGCAGAGGAGAAGCGCCATCTTGCTCCATAGGAGAGTTCGATGGTATCATGGCTGACACTGAAGAGGACCTAACCGATAGAGTAGGAGGTGGGGTTGACAACCAAGCCACGAGAGGCTCAGTCATGGGTGACCTTTCCCTTTTCACCCTGCGGAAATCTGAGGGAATTAGAGGTGTCATCGAAGGCTAAATGGTAGGTGCTAAGGGAGATGGTGCAATCTTGTGGGGCTTCCTCCCTTGACCATAGAGGGTAGGGAGAGGAATATCCAGGATGATCAGGACGGTGGGAAGCGAACGCACCTTAGGCTTAGGCAACATAGGCGCATTTCCTTTTTCCACATTGTAAGTGGATGCGGGAAGTAAAGACATCGTTGCTGGGTGTGTAACCTTTAGTGGGCGAGCAGGTTTTACGGGGGCACACGCTTCTCTTGAGCCCCCGAAAAAGAAGGGGCAAAAGAGGACGCATGTTGGGGACCACTAGAGGGTTGGAGGCCTCAAGCAACAATAGAATGCAAACTCATTTCCTCGGCCTTGTATGCTTGATATGCTAGAAACACAACATCCTGTTGCAGACGTATGGGTCCAATGGGTGCGAGCCAAAAATGGTCAAGGCTAAAGTGCCCACGAGACACCAATGGACGGTATCCAGTGTCCTGGACCGTATGGATAGTCCCTTCATGTGGGAACTTCATGCATTTATGAACAACCGAAAGAATGAATCCCATGGAAATCAGCCAAGGGATGCCCAGCTTGACCCGAAAGAGGTTCAATTCAGGGATCACAACAAAGGTGGAGAAAACCGCCTTGGGTACCGCCTGAATAGTCAAGATTGTTGATCCCAAGGGAGGAAAGGGTATTCTTTCATGTGTATGGATGACATCACCTTCATCATACTTTCTCGAGTTCAAGCCATTCACAAAGAGGACCTCCTCCGTGATCATGTCAACTTGTCTTAAGGGGTCCACCAAGACACCCCTGATAGCGATGTCGTTGATGGGAGTTGGGATGTATAGGGGAGTAGGCTCTCCACACTAGGGCTCATCTAGAGGGGTGAAATATATCGTCATTTTGGGAACCCTTCAAGTCTATGGGGAAAGAGGGGTGATGGTCACCATCCTCGTGACATAACTGTCATAATGTCTTTGATAGATTGCTTGTTCATGTCGGGTTAACCAAAATGTGGGAAAGAAAATAATGCCCCAACCGAGAGGCCAATTAAAGCCTCAAGCGATACATGATTCCCTTCAACCACCTCATGTTGCTAGTTAGGAATTCTAGGGGGATCAGACCCAGAATTTAAGGATACTTCTAGAAGTGATGATCTGAATACTTAAGTTAAGATTAAATTGATTGGGTCTTGATTAGATGTTTACGTATGTGTATCCAAGTGTGTTTAGATTTATCAAATGCGAACTATGCAAACAAATTGATTGCCTGAGATATTTTGATTGCAAGAATCAAAAGGAATAACGGCAAGGATCAAAACCTGAGCTTTGTGAGGTCACTACCCTGGACAGAAGCACAACCTAGAGGACTACAGCGCGACTTATGGACACTAGTACGATGCAGTGGCATCTCACATAGACAGAGTGTGGACTGGCTAAAATGAAACAAAATGACCAATAACAGAATACAAAACTAAGCTAATATGACAAACATAAATGAACATAATACAACTAAACTAAACATAAATAATCTAGATGTATGGAATGAAGAGAAAGACAAATATCTAAATGATTTATAACTATATGATGAAATCAAGTTGATAAAATGACAAGCAAATATATCATGTTCATTTTATGAATGATGAGATGAAATGAGAAGGAGAGGAATGATGGAACCTGATCCGGAGGTTGATAATGCAGTCCAGATTGTAGTTTTTGAACCCAAGATCTCGCAATGAAAACCTGTATAAACACAAAGAGGAAAATGGTTGTGGTCATAAAAGAGGTTTGCCTCAATCAAACCCCTACTTTGGTGTTCCCAACTCCATGGACAGTTGTTAGGCAGGATGAGAGAATCAGTGATAGATAACCGAAATAGAAATAAATAATAACAATATGAAATGGAGATAAGATAAAGAACACAAATATGCTTAAAGACACAATTGATATGGAGAAAGAGCTCCCTAAATGAAGATGAAGAACTTGGTTGCGTGGAGTAGTGCCAAATATGAGAGCTCGAATCACTTCATAATGGTGGAGACCTGCAATAAAAATGGATATGGGAGTGCAAGAGGGTGGTATGAACCTCTAAAAATGCAAGAAGGAGATTGCCAAAACTGATCAAGAAGTTAAGATTGATAGCCAAGAAGCTTGTAAGATTGTTCAAGAAGACCAAATGCATGCATGGAAAGGATTTTTGAAAGACCGAGACGAAATCCATGCAAGAAGAGCCATCGTTTTGGGCTTTACATTTGCAGAGTAGTAGATTCGTAACGCTAGAACAGTCCTCTGCACGTCTGCAAATTCACGGACAAGAGCGCACCGCGCAGACGTCTTCGCGCACACACGTCTAAAGACCGCCTGGGCTTCATTGCGTGGAATCTAAGTCGGATGGTGAGTTGGTGAGTGACAAGGATAACAGGGTGATGGACTTTGTGTCTTAGGCTAAAGTGGACAAAATGTGAAAATGGCATCCTACGCGAGGGTGTAAAATTTACACCATTACAATGTACATATATATTCTTACTTACACACACACACACACATACACACGTGAAGTTATTGAAAATCTTCATATATGGAAGATGTTGGAAACATGGTCATACATGTAGAACACAAATTTACTACTAGGAGGTTGTGAATCAGTAGTAAATAGATCTTAATCTTTTATCCAATTTAATCCTTTGATCCATAAAAGCACTTATCGTCGATTTATCGACGATAGATGATTTTAACATGATAAAATGATGATTAATAAAAATTCAAGAATTATATATATATATATATTCTTCTTTTTCCCTCTTGTTCTATTTTGATGCTCTTTTGTTTCATCGGGGTGTGGTGACCTTTTGGGCACACCCCTCTTGTTTTTGTTGTTTTCCTTTTTTTGGTTCTATATGTGTTTGGTTTTGTCTTTGATGCATTGTTTTTTTTTCGTTTGGTTCAACTTACTATAGGTCATCTATGTATATTTGTAGTAGATTTTTGGGTTGGAGCCACCATACGTGTGTCTGCTCATTTATGCTTTATCTCGGATTTTATATTTAGCTATGTAAAGCATGCAGTTCTAAGTAATAACATGCGTTGTTATATCCTCATTTGGTCTCTTAGTATGGCATCTCTTATTGCATGTATAATATATGCCCAAATACGTTGGTTGTTTAATAATATGTTATTAGTTTCAGAACAAGGAGGCACTCGAATAGTAGGCTTTGTTCTTTATGTTTAGACTTGAAGAGGGGATTTAATGATGGAATATACATAAGTTGAGTATATCATTATGACTACTAACAATTCGGCACAAGAAGTTTTATTGTCTTTCCCCTTCTTCTGCTAGGAGTTTCTGATCCTAGTTCTGTTGGAATTTTAAGCACTTGGTGGATTTTTTGTAAGGCTAGAAAGCTATCATGAAAGATGTGTTGCAAATTAAATATTTTTAGTTATATTTTGGAGTTAGTAGTTGTAAAATCTCTGAGAGTGTGGCAAGATTAGTTGTGTTGTCGTTGTAGTTAGGATGATTTATCCTTACTCTATCTACGGATAGTCGCTGAAGCCATATATGCTTCCATTATTATTTTAAAGGTTGATTATGTTAATGATTGAAACCATATGGTAGTCTTCGTTCCAGATTCTAGCATTGCATCTTGGTTACTTACAATTGTGTCTATGTATTAGATTATGGATGGAGAGTAGAGCCATAATTTAAATTGATCCTAGTCGTCATGCATAACTTGTAAAACAAAGTTTGCTCTCTTTACAGTTTTTAAGTTCTACATGATCTTATGCTTGAAGAAATATGTTATTCAATTTTCATATTGTTAATTAAGAATAAAGTGATTCAAGTTTATCGGAGATATATAATGAAGAGACATGCAATCTTTTATCACATTAACAATAGTTTGAGTAGGGCATCTTTGATATGAGGATTCTAAGGATAACCTTAGATCTCTGATATCAACATTTTTCTGGTTATTAGAAACAAATATGGAGGATGTCTTGAGAAATGTATAGTTACAAGGCGATTAATTGAATCAGACAACACTTAAGGTCTATAAGAAGGTTGAAGATTTGATTAGCCTCTTCATTTATATTATTATTGCCAAGCATATGCAGAAGAAGAGAAATGTAACACATTGTTTGTAATTACTTGAAGTATCAAATATTCATTGTTCCCCGTAATTCTCTATGGGAAGAATGTAAAGCTATACAATTCTGAAATTTTCTTTTCTATTATGGGCAATATCGGAGGTTTTCTTCACTCGGTTTTCCTACCGGTGCCCACACTGAACCCAGTTGTAAAAATATTTAAATATTTATAAAATAAATTTGACTATGGCCTTTTACCAATAAAAAAAATGGACAAAAAACCATAAATTTAAAAAAGAAAAATCTACCTAATTATAAAATTTTAATGATTTACAATTTTATCACTTTCTTTTTTAAAGCTATTTTATTTTTTATTAAAGAAGTCAATGCTTGGATAATAAGCTAAGAATCAGAATTAAGTTTGAGGTGGAAAATCTAAATAATTGAAAACGATTTTACTTTGTTATTACTTTCAATAACCATCCAAAGTTCCACAAGCTAGAACTAATGCATTCCTACAAAATCTATAATGTGATATTATCTTAAATGAAATTAAAAGTTAATTAAAAACCTAAGCTTATACAAGCTGAAAGCCTAAAAACATTGATTTTAAAAAATTGAGATTAAAATAAAATCTACAACTTGCTATTCTAAATCACCTTTTACACAAAAAAATACATAGAATAAAAATAATTCATAGCAACATCAAACACGATCAAGCAAATCTTAAAAGATATTTATAAAAGTCATAAATTAAACACACATCAACATATTGCATTCTCTTTGTGATATATGTAATCCATAAAAGGAAATGCTTTAATTAGCCGATAGGCTTCCTTTGGGGAGAAACTCTTGCCCGGAAAACTGTCTCACACTAAAATTCAAGGTAAAAAATGTGGGTGAGAGCACAAAATAATAAGACAATAAAAAATTAGCTTTGCCTCGATATTTGTGTTGATTATAAGGATACACTCTATTAAGGCTTATATGTTGCATATTGTTACACGGTACAATTTATGTTGGAGTACATTAAGTTTTTAAATATTAATAACATTTATGGAAAAACAAAGCTAATATAATTTTAACAATAAAAGGTCTATGCAAATTTTACGAAATTAATGATATTTTAAAATAAAAATAGAAGAGATTGATCATTTTTATTTTCTTAATTGAAGGCATGTTTTTTGAATGATTTATCAAGCTCAAAACATTATGTAAGGTTATGACTTCTACTACTTGTGAAAAATATATTAAATTATTTTCATGAATATGAAGCTTTTGTTAAATTTAATGGTTGAATTTCTTATATTTTAAATTTTTTTACAGAAATTTTAATATTTTATTCTTGAAGACACAAGTTGTTGCACTTTATTATTTATAAAATATGAATCAATAAATGATACTTCACTATACATATTTATATCTTGAAATCATCTTTTTAAAAAATCTCATTAAAAAATATTTTAAATTTTTATTTAAAAATAATATATATAATTTGTTTAATGTATTACCTCTCGTGTACCTTTGATTTCATTGTTTAGATTTGTATTTGTGGATTCTCAATTCTCTGGTTTTCACTTTTAATATTGGGGCATTGGAATAATTGTGATTAGGGGTCTGTTTTTATTTGTTGTAAGGTAACATTTCAATTGATTGTTCTCGAATGTTAGATATAATTATTGAAAATAATCAGGTCAACCAAAGGCTCTAAAAAGTTAACTCTAGAAATATTTGTTTTGGAGGCGACCATATGGAATTTTCCTCTTTCCCTTTCATGTTGATTGTAGACTTTGAGATGTAACGGTAAAATTTTGAAAGTTTAGTCAAATGATCTTACTGGTTCAAATTACTAAAATAAAAACTAAAGTACTAAATAAGGGGTCAATAAAAGAAATTACAAGTGTAAAACAAATAAAATTAAACCTAAATAACAAATGATTAAAAAGAGTAGATAAATAAACCATCCATATAATGAGTAAAGATTGTATAGCTAAAAGAAAAAACTAAATACAAAGATGAAAAAATTACAATAAAAGCAATAATTAAAATCATATTAATTTTTTCTTAATCAACTAAAATTAATAAAGGAAGAAATTGACTTAGTAAAACCCAATAAAATTGAAGGAAAAGAAATATTAGAAAATGAAAAATCAGCTAAAAATAAAGATAAAAACAACCAAAGAAAGGTTAAAAGTTTAATTTAAAAGAAACAAATATATATAATAGGACTAACCAAAGCACTCAAATGGGAGGTTAAGCCAAGGAAAAACTGAGGAAGGAAGAATTATAAAGATAAATAGAAAAAAAGGGCGAATTTAGAATAATAAATGAACACTCATAATTATTACCTACTAGCAATGGCACCTTAGGGTACAATGGGTATACAGAGGAATGTTTTAGTAATGTGAACCTTGTGGAATGTTTTAGGAATCTTGTTTGTACAATATAGATTCTCATAACCCTTTTTTTCATGCACATGATTTCTTTTCTTAAAACTTCTCATATCATGGATCTTATAAGAGCTATTCAGAATACATGTTTACATATATCTACTTAGGGAAAAATTTAAACCATTTTTTTGCCTCTTAATCAAGACATCTATTAAAACATTCTCATTGACATTAATGCAAAGAACACTGAATTCATACTCAAAAATAAAAATAAAAGTAAAAGTAAAAAATCATCAACTTGAATGAGAATGATAGTTTGGCTAAATTAAAATGCACTGAAAGCAATGATGATTAGTATGTCGCTTAAACTAATAGCCAAAAGAAAAATCGCACCACTACACAAGTGCATATATGAAAACTAAAAATTCTAGATCATGTGTATAATAGTTTAACTCATGGTCCTTGATAGTTTAGCTCAAGTTCGAATCAAAACAAATTACTTAATTGTCCTACATAATGAAATCTGCTACCAACTCATTTAAAACATTAAATACTCTCATGCTTTTCTCACAACACAACATTTTTCATTTTTAATTAAAAGGAGTAATTGGTTGATCCCTCAAAAATAGGAACCTTAGAATTATTATCAGTCGTGTCCACAATATTCCCTACTCTGCCAACTCAAATTAGTTAATAAAAAAAAACCTCAATTTTTCTCAATAGGCTATATATTTACTAAGGATTTTGCTCCTGCTAATTTTTGTTTTTTATAATTGGAGTTAGATTTACAGTTGAATCAAGACTAACATATTTATATTTTGAAAGATATATCAAAAGAAAGCTATGAGATATCAATTTTGAAATGTCTAATTGCTTGGAAAAATATGAAATCTAACAAGAAGAAAAACTCTTTTGACCATCTAAAGTGTAACATAATCAACACAATTGATACATCATATTTCAAATTGTTCAACTATCTGATGTACACTTTAGTAGAATAATTATTTTTTTATTAAAGTAAAAAATTTAAAATTAAAATAGTCTCACCTACACCATTCTCCATCTCATTCACTTGAAAAAGTACTAAATAAACTTATCTTTTAACTATTAAACCAATAACATAACATAATTTTGCTAATAGTTAAATGAGATTTCATAAATATAATTTGTTTAACAATTTCAAAAATAATTTTCTCAATAAATATGGTCAATAGATTTGTACATATAATTGCTTATGTATTTTAAAAGTGTATAAAGAATACTACATTTAATATAAAATATTGTACATCTTAAATTAATGTATCTTATATCCACATATCAAATTATTATTCCTAATATGTTAATCTACATATATTTTCTATCGGCTAACCCTTGCACCTCTTTTGGTACAAGCGCTAGGATTGTACATCTTAAATTAATGTATCTTATATCCACATATCAAATTATTATTCATAATATGTTAATCTATATATATTTTCTATCGGCTAACCCTTGCACCTCTTTTGGTACAAGTGCTAGTATATGTTTAAACTAACAGTCTCACCGAACCAACTCATGAGACTTCCGATCATTGCTTAACATATTAATCTGGGGAAAATTTTAATATGTATATATTGGAGGAATATTATCCAACTTGTTTAAGTATTACAGAATAGTACAATCTACCTTATTATCAATTACATTCTAATTTTAATTGAGCTACATTGTATAAGGTTTTAGAATTATTTTATATACACATATATACAAGGAATGGTAGACAATGAAAAACAAAAATTTTGAGTTCTCAAATTCTCTTTTATACTATCCTTTGTGATAATAAATACTCAGAATATTTACTCCCCTTATGTAGGTTCAATTTCATAATTCTGAAAAAAATTGAAAGACGAAATTAGTTGGGAAGAGAAAACAATAACTAACATAATGTTTGTTAGCTCATTGTAGAAAAAAGATAGGTGGCAAGCATTGTTAAAGAAAAAATTATGTTTTCTATCAAGAATATTTTAATACAATCAATCTACAACAAAATAGAAAATGAAAATAATAAATTATCCAGTGCAATTAAGGATAGATGTCTCACATTGGATGGCCTCAGATGGTCAATCTTTGAATGATCTAGCACGCGTTGACCCTTAGCATTTATATGAATGAAATCAACATAGTCTTTATCCCATGCCACATCACCATCACACACAAAATAATCCTGCCAACAAAATTATATACATAAACTAAGATTAAATATAGTTAGTGAAGTTGTGAAATGTTTGCAAAAGCCTAGACAAATATTAACTTTGAACCATTTGAAGATGTATTACAAGTTAAAGCAAATGTAGATTTAATGTTGGAACCAAGATTATAGAGTCAAAGACCTTTACCATTAAATATTAACTTTGAACCAATTGAAGATGTATTACAAGTTAAAGCAAATGTAGCTTTAATTTTGGAACCAAGATTATAGAGTCAAAGACTTCTAACATTAAATTTGTGGTTGAAAACACATGACCACTCATAATTGAAAGTTTGCTAGAAGTCCAAGGCCAAAGTCTAGACAAATAACAAATTTGAATAATCTTATGATAGAACCAACACTAAAACAAATATAACTTTAATTTTCCAACCTAGACTAGATGATCAAAGATATTAAGGCTTGAATTTATGTTTAAAAATGAACATTATGTAATTGAGTTAGATGAAAGGCTTTCTACAAGTTGTAACCTTATTACTATTTAAAAGCACAATAAAATTGTAAAAGGGTTATTCCACAATATTCATTTGTGGAATGGGAAAAAAAATAAAATTTGTCAACCTTTATTTGAAGGTAAAATATATGCCACATATCAATAACCTTCAAATGAAGGTGATGGCATCCTCTCTCAACTCACTCAGCTTTTGGAGGAAATTTAAATTTTGAAACAAAGGTGTAACCATTAAATGAAGTCATTGTGACACAAGCATTTGCAAGATCATAGCCCTTAAAGTATAATTTGAAATATATTTGATTAACTTTATATTTCTTAGTTAAGCTATGTCTTTTATAATAAGTCTTTATTAAATGAAAGTGAAAATAATAATAAAATAGATATTTTTTTCTCTTTTTAATAATGCATGTGCAATTAGTATTGATATCCTAGTTTCACTAACAAAAAATTTAACTAATTAATCTGAATTACAAATAATAAATAAAACATGTACTGTAAAACATGATAAATATGCATAAATAGGAAGTGTTAATGATTTATGTTTTAAAAAAAATAAGTTACCTTTATTTCTAAAAGCTGTTAGAGAATAATATTTTGATAAAATACTACAAAATACAGATACAAGTTAAGAAGAGACGATTTAAAAGTAAGAAAAAAAAAAAAATTTATTTTCTGTCGATTAGAATTTAGAATATACATCTCAAAAATCACTAGTTCACATTATCATTAGGTTCTTAACAATTTGCTTGTTAAAGTGGCAAAAAGTGAAATTTTGGTTTAAAATGTTGATTAAATATCTTGCATAGCCCAAAAAGTCAAGCATGCTATTATAGGATCACCCAAACAAAGAATCACAATAGATGGGTGCATAAGCAATCCCTCTATACTCCAACTATACACTACGAACTGAATGTATCATGTGCATACAGATTTCTAGTCGAATCACTTTGTATGTTTGTATGCCTAAGAAAATATGCCCACATTACGCTCCATAAAGATCTTGAATGTTGCTGCCTTCCATAAGGTCCCAATCATTCCCAATAGTCATTGATCCCTTATGTTATCTAGCTTGTCAAACTAACATGTGGTTTCCAAAATCAACTATTCAGTCTCAACCTCATTTGGTGACTTCAAGGGGAAATGCATGCAATAATGGAGAACTTGTCCTAAAACAATCTCTAGTACCATCACCACTTTCTCTAGACTAGTCTCTTCTATGTCAATATAGTTGTAATCTTGATTAAACATTTCTTGGTCCAACAACTAACAGTGCAATAGTTTGTTATTTGAATTTCCTTTTTCTTTTAAACAAAAAAATCTATGGGATTGAGGGTTGTATACAAGTATTTTGGTGAACTCTGAAGACACTTGAACATGGTTCTTGAAATTGATTGAAATCTTTCTTCCATGCTTTTGATGAATGAGTAATCCTTTCAATCGTGGTCTACCTTGGCCCAACATGACTACTCTTGACCAAGGAGAATGCTCTATGTCCCTCAATGAAATTACCACAAAGTTTAATATGAACATCCATGTGGATATCACAACTTCTCCAGTCGCCAGAACTCCAAGAGGTCGTATCAGTTGATGAATTCACTTAATTCTTTGTCAATCTTGGAGTATACTCTTGTGGAGATGTCATGCACTATATATGTGGACAATAAGCTTTATATAAGAATGAGTTTTCTACAGGAAATGCACCTACAGTAGGAGATAATGGCGAATGGAAAGAATGAAGTTGAGATCAAAAGATTTTAAGAGTTGTGCTGATCTAACATGAAGGAACCTAATGGAAAATCAGGTCAACAAACCGAGTTAAATGCTAGACAATAGATTACTTTTGGAAACAAATGCTGGAAATTGAAGTTGTTGAATCGAAATTGCAGGATAAACTAAAATACGGCTACCATCAAATCTGCAATTGCTTGAATGAAGTGACAAACTGTACATGGTGATAATAAACACACAAAATACCACACAATTATAAATATCAAGACATGTACAAACATATTGAACATACACTAAAATTATATTCATTACACCACAACATACATTTAAAATAAACACCAACATTACTTAATTTGGGAAGAAAAATCATGCATACACTAGAGTTACTAAACAGAGAGGAGATGCATATATTTCATAAAATAAACTACGTATCCAGACAATTGTCTTCTACCACCAATCTTCCTGACTGGGCCATTTCCCAGGAATAATGATTTGACACCTCCAGATTAAGATATTATGCAGTGACCAGAAGCAGAAAATATTGCTGAAATGATGGATTTAAACAAAAATAGATCTATAACCCCTTGCTCCAAGTGAAATGGAGGAGAATATATAAAAAGAACCACTCACAATAAACTAGCTAAAACAGCATTCCTCTTAATTGAAATTGACAACTAGCTGAAACAATCTCCAGCAAACTTTCTAAAATCCAAACAAATTTTGGTGAGGGTGTTAGAATCAACAACCAGAGTAATCTCTAGTTACAAAGAATCTGTCAATTGAAAACAAAGTAACTGAAACATGAAGTCATCAAGGTTGTAACTTCTGCAGCAACTGCAAGACTGCTACTACAGAACAATGTTTACAACTACTTCTGCAGAAAATTTGTAGCAATAGCAGCAACTTCAGCAGCTTGCTAATACATAAAATATCCAATAACTAAACATCCTAGTTTATTCTATCAAATCCATTAAACCCACCAATATCTCTATCATATACAGGAAATTGTCGCATGGATTAAGTAGGCTTTATGCACTAAAATGATAGTGTTTAAGCCACAAAATAATACCAATCAGGGAAATGAAATTAAATTACATATAGCAAAATCAACCGTTTTCACTTTTCAGTTCTCATAATTAGTATTGTTTGATCTAAGCTTAAGAGTTAAAAAGTAGTTGGCCAAAATTTTGGTCAGTGCAATGTTTTTGTTTTCTACAATTCCTTGTGCAATAGATTTACATTTGATCTTCCATCTGCTATCACATTCATCAAGTCAATCCTAGAATATTTGTATTTATGATCATAGTTGAAATATTACTCGGCAATAACTCTTTGGTCCAAAAATTTTAAAACTCAAGACTTGGCAAAAACTCCGGAAAAAATCAGCAATAACTTGGCATATTTATCGATCATGTTATATACATAAATGAAAAGAAAACATATTCAACAACACATATATTACTAAATTTGTTGAGCATTTTACTAATTCCATCATGTATAAATCAAAATTTGAATTTAAAACATACAATAGATCAAAAACAGGTTCAACTCTAAATGAGTTATAATGCCACTTCCACTAGCCATGTCATATGTAGAAGTTGCCTCATCTAAAGAGATTTTTGGCAAGTTGTGCAATAATAATGTCTAAGTAGGCACACTCGAGTTATAGCCCAATTCCCTATCACCTCATTGTAATCAAGTTTTTTATTTGACAAATTCCAATAACTAATGGGGATTTGGGAGTGCAGATCCCAATAAGGAGGGGAAGTGCCCCTCATGGGGATCTGGGAGCAACGCCCCCAGCGGGGTCAAGAGGAAGCGCCCCTTCTCGGGGTCTAGGGGAAATGCCCCCAATGGGGTCAAGGGGCAATGCCCCTTATAGGGGTTTGGGGGCAACACCTCCAATAGTGTTGTGGGCCAGCCAAGCTCACATTAAGGCCTTTGAAACCTTTACCACCAATAAAAATTGTGCTTTTTTAACTGCAAGCAAGAAAAAATAAATTTTATGAATTTAAACGAGTTTCCAATACAAAAATTGTGATGTTTTGCATTTACTTGGGAATTTTATAGGAAAAAAATGGCACAAGTTTTTCAAAAACTCGTTGGAGAGTTTTTGAGAGAGTAACTCGTCTGACATTTTGACTCACAAGTGCTCACAAGTCAAAAGAGTTTTTGGAAAGTTTTTCAACAAAGCTTATGATAATGGTTTTCCCAATCTTCTTCATGAGTACCATGTGGTTGACCATTTGCTACGTTATTTCCAGCTTGAGCTCCATTGGCAAGGTCATCATGCTAATGGTATCCCATAGGGTTGAACACTTAAAAAATATTTTCCATTCTAATCAGTGTTGAGGTATCGAAAACACTTGTTTATTTATCTCTTGGTCAGCTTGCTGGCCACCAATGCAGTGTTGTCTTGAACTATTCAATATTAACATGAATTTCTCCATTTCACATACTTGCCTCAACCATTAGTTACTTTTTTGTCAAAGGATCCAAATAATGTGTCTTGATGGCTTATGAACGAGTCATTGCCATAACTATTTCAACATCAACAATGTTGACATTCGCACCTTTGCTTTGAGTCATCATGGGTAGCTGGTTAAAGCCATTTCTACAACTTGTTGATCATGAAATTCTTGGAAAAGTAGCCTCACATGTTGCATTTTACACATTGTACTACGGCTCTTCTACTCGAGTTATATTGACTTTTTTGGTCACCACCATTATTATTGTTGTCTTTTGATGTTGCTATTGTTCATGTGCCCACCACTAGTGGTTCCTTTTGAGTCAAATGGAAGACTATCCTTAGGTTAGTAGCATTATCAATTTCTTCAAACTGGACTTCTTTTGCCTTCTCTTAGTGTCCTTCAAATTTCAATTCATCATCTCCATCAGGTTTTTCCCCGGTGCTTCAACTGACCCAGACCCATCTTTATCTTTGTCCTCTAATTCACAGTAGGCTTTTAACTTCCTCACTGTGTATTCCTCATTCTACAAGATCACTATTCCATCAAAATCCTCTTGCAAATAACTTGAGCGAATTGTCTCATCCTCTGCTGTGTTCTCTAAACAAGATCTACAAACCACTCCCTTTTAGGCCATATATTGGCTTGACTTATATGTGCAGACCTTCTTCGTCTTTCCTAATAGCATGTCCTACATTTTTTGATGATAGAGGTTACCTTTATGATAGAAACTTTTGAAGCTGAAGCTCCAGATATTTCCTAAGAGCATGTCCCACATTATAATAAGAGGTCACCTTTATGATCGAAAATTTCCCTAAAGCATGTCCTACATTTTTTTGATCCTACCTGTTTCAGTGTCCTCCAAAGTGGATAAGCGTCCTACATGTATTAAATGACCCTGTTAGATGTATTTTCAAACGATTCTTGGCATAGCATCTTCTATGTCATGTCTAACAACTTTGTAACTATCTTTTCTTAATTCTCTTGCTCAAAATACAATGGGGTGTTGTGGATATCACAAAAACAACAAAGTTTTAATCTTCCAGAACTGATTAGGCTGCAAGTTTTCAAATCATTTTGATTTTTAACTTCATTCATGAAATATTCCAAGCAAACAATTGACAAAAAGAGAGTAATTGCACAATGACAGATCAGCAATCCTGAGATTTTACATTCAGTCAATTTGCACAAGTATTACAATCTAAGCAAGCAATAGAAGCGATTGGTCTTCTAACGATTGTTATCCACATTGTGATTCACAGATAATGATGAATGACAGTGCTGATATGATCACCTCAATAGTGCCACGGCAAGGATGGACAGGTATGTCGGATAGAGTATTAATCTGATACGAATGTCGCCTATGCACAGTGATGTAAGAATGAATGCCGCCTCTGATATAAGCACTGCTATTGTAAGTGTGAATGCCACCTTTGATATCTGCACAGCAATTGTATGAATGTTGCCTCTGATATATGCACTGTGACTGCAAGTTTGAATGATGCCTCTGATATATGCACTCTAATTGTAAGTATGATTGCCACCTCTGATGTTAGCTCTTGGGATCAAATGTGGAAGTGTAATCCAATGTCAATTCAATGTGTTATAACTTCTTAGTGCTCGGATAGAAGCGAACTCAATAATGGTTGTAGTTGCTATGATGATTTCGCAAATCGGAGGGTCTCTATGTATCCGCACGATGATGGTATCTCTGATATTGATGCTGAATAGATGTTGTCGATGTAAGTCACGGCGCTGTGATAATTAATGCCTTCCTGGTCGCCTATCCTTAAGATGTGATTGCTGCTACAATATTCGCTTGTCCTCTTGATTGGATTGCTCAGGATTTGTCGCTAGTACTTCGATGGATATAGAGCCGATGATCGGATGTTTAAACAAAGATCGTCGAACTGCAAATAGAAGTATTAATGATCTGCAATTGATTTCCAAGCCCCTGATGATGTCGCTGGTCTCTGATCTGCAAGCGAGGTGATTGTTTAAATTAGTCCAACTAGGTCATGAAGTGACTTCACCTAATTGGAGAAAACAGAAGACTAGGGAGGATGTCTCACCTCCGAAATTGCAACTCCAATTCGAATTCCCAAATAGGAATCTCAAACACAAGAATATGATGATATAATGATAATGATCATCACTCAAGACTATTAAATATGAAACTATAACACCTACTAAGCAAGGGGTCCAGTAACCCAAATGAGCGCCACAAACATAAAATTTGAAGTAGGTCCTACTTAAGCCAAGGTGGCGCACAAATGTACCCCCTTGAATGGGTCTCCTTGAAAGGCTAACTAACTCTTGGGGGACCAAAAAAGCTAATAGCAATTGCCAATTTAAAATGGGTCCGGCTAAAGAGGGGACATGACAATTCAACTCTCTATAGCACCTTGACATTTTGCAACATTTTTGTCAACTCTCTATAGCACCTTGACATTTAACACCATTTTTGCCTTTTCACCATGGGGGCATCTTCAATGTGAAGCTTCATATTCCATTCTTATGCTTTTGGGCTCTTTGCATTCTCAAAGTAATCCCCAGTTTTTCTTTTGAACAATGTGGATTTATTTGCTATAACTCGATTTCTTTACCATTGCTTAATATAAAATGGGTCTAGCTAAAGAGGGGCATGACAGTCTCCCCTTCCCGGCATTGATTGCCCACAAGCAATTTTAGATTAGGATGCACCAAAATCTGCTCACTCTCCCACATGGCATCCTCAGCTAGGAAATCCTTCTACCTAATAAGATACTCCTTGATTGTGCACATCTTGAGCCTCCTCAAGCTGAAATCAATGACCTCGGCAAGTTCCAACACGAGTTTGCCCTCCTCATTGATGCAGAGCTCGGCAATGGAAGGATCAATGAGCCCAACCAAACTTTATGCACTGATATCTTCTAAACAATCCTCAAACAACCGAGCTTCACTCATTCTACAACCGACTATATTGATGCCGGAAAATTCATAATCTGCGATATCTCGATGATGAGAATATCAACCATAACAACCTTTATAATATAACTCTCTCTGATCAACTCACCAACAGCCCATTTGTATTTACTGTTTCCTCTTACTTTGCCAGTCTACCGAGACACGGGACTGAGACCTTTCTCCATTCAATGCCGAATACCAACAAATGGATCTTCGGTTTCTTTCAATCATTCCTCACTGCAATATGTCACTCTTCTGCGGGTCATCTCCACAATGACTATCAAAACATAACCTCTTCATTACCCGTGGCATCATGGACTGTCATGTAGGCTCATTCATCCACTTCTAACACTCTTCAATAGCTGTGTCATCCATTTACAATGATCTTTGCTGGTTGTTTTTGGAAAGTAACAACTCATATCACTCGGCGGCTATAAAACCACTTAACTTTGCACTTTGAGCTCTCGGGTCTCTAGCGATCATGGAGGTAACAAATATGGGTATCGGCTTCCACACAACAGAAACTGGTTAACAATGCATATAACTGTTTCTTTCAAACTGTTTTGATGTTAAATCCTTTGAACACTTAGCACTATCGTGACCCAAACATTAACAAGATAGAGCTATTAACATTGGTCAATAATAGCTTAAAAGAAGACTCTTAATATCAGCTGCCAATAACCAGTACAACTAGTTCCAAATAAACCATTAACTTCCTTCAATAAAACCGATACATCAAGAGAATCATTCAATACAAGTTTTGTAACATAATTCTTGTTAGTAACGACTGTTTGATTGTGATGCATTCGAACACTGCCATGAAACTGATACATAACAAAATGGATCCTCGATTAACACTGTCTTGAACCAATTTCCATAAAACATTAAACTTCATTGAAACCCGATAGTAAAACTAACTCATATACAATCAAAAACAGAGACCTCTGGAAATTGACATAAATCTTCAAACCAATTTCAAATAATATCCATTTCGAATGTTACACAGTTAACGTAATCATTCAAGAATAAATGAAAACAGAGAATTTCAAATGTGTAAGAAAGAACCATTCTTTTCATTATTATATCGCTGTTACATTGCCTCTTCTTTTACCGATTCTCCACTTCCATGTTACTCTACCCTACTCTACCCCCTTTCATTCTTTCTCGGGTTAAAAAACAAAGAAAAAGAAACTCCCCAAGAATCCGATAACTTCCCACAACCAATTCACATAACTAATTGATAACTCCCACAAACCTAACCAACTCAAATGGCCGATGGGATACTAACTAAACTAGCAAAGGATCGTGGAGTTGAAATTGTCAACTTCACGATCTTACAAACCTTTTATTTATTAAAACTTAGACTACTACATTTTAACCTTCAAAACCCCCAATTCCATCAATAAGACATGTAATGGCTTACTAAGCCATATTACAATACAATTTAACCATTTATAATCCAGAATCCTCAAAATATTTCTAATTGTCGGATGCACCTGCATCACTCATCAAGTGGCGTCACTCATCTGCTGTTGTCATCTTGTTATCTCCCTCAATAAAGTCATCATGTCCGCATCTATATCTCCCATCCTATTCAAGGGATGATGTATTATTTCCTGTAGACCTTGAGGTTGTTGCTCATCCACCTCAATCCGACAGGCTAAGAAGATCACCAGCTTTAATACCACTGAATCCCAAGCAAACAATAGACAATAAGAGAGTAATTGCACAATAAGTTATAACAGATCAGCAATCTTGAGATTTTACATATAGTCAATTTGCACAAGTACTACAATCTATGCAAGAAATAGAAGTGATTGGTCTTCTAACGATTGATATCCACATTGTGATTTGTGGATAATGATGAATGACAGTGCTGATGTGATCGCCTCAATACTACCGCGGTAAGGATGGGCAAGTATGTCGGATAGAGTATTCATCTACTATGAATTCTGCATATGCTCTGTGATGTAAGTATGAATATCACCCCTGATATAAGCACCGTGATTGTAAGTGTAAATGCCGCCTCTAATATCTACACTGATTGTATGAATGTCACCTCTGAGATATGCACTGTGATTGCAACTATGAATGACACCTCTGAGATATGCACTGTGATTGTAAGTATGATTGTTGAATCTGATGTTTGCTCTAGGGATCAAATGTGGAAGTGGAATTCAATGCGAATTCAATGTGTTGTAACTTCTTACTGCTCAGATAGAAATGAACTCAATGGTGGATGTAGTTGTTATGATAATGAAATGTACCCTTGTTTATTAAGCCAAAAATCACAATTTGCAACAAGTCAGAGTCAGGGAGATGGCTTAGAAAAAAATTTATTTCTTCATTTTGTTCTAGATTATAACCCTGAAACTATATAAGGACCACAATTATATATATATATATATATATATATATATGCAGGCTAATAATAGTAGTTAGCTTAATATATATGAACTTAATTGCAATCTCTCTGAACTATTAAACAAATCTTGAACATAGAGATTGAGTAATGATAGGTTTGGCCAAGCTAACACCATACTAAGCCCAAGAAAGGAGCTTTGGCCCCCTTGGCCTCAGTGGCACGACTTTGACATCCATGCTAGGTGGTCTACTTAGGGAGACGCTTGCCTTGCTTCCTATCTATGCTTTGTCCCTTATAGTTGACTAGCTCAGCATAGTAGGCACAGTAAGGAGATCGTAGTGGGGTTCTTAACTTGCCCATTCTAAGCCCAAGAGCGGGACTTTGACCCTCTTGGCCTTCGTGGGAGGACTTTGACATCCACCAAGGTGGTCTACTTAGATGGTAGCCTTATACCCTCTTACCTACATATCTTGTAGTTAATTAGCTCATCATAGTAGGAACGCTAGGAAGATCGTAGTGGGGTCCTCAACCCGTCCAATCTAAGCCCAAGAGTGGAACTTTGACCCTCTTGGCCTTGGCAGCAGGAATTTGACATCCACCAAAGTAGTCTACTTAGATGGCAGCCTTATACCCACTTACCTACACCTCCTCCTATCCATCGTGAGGTTTAACATTGAGGTACATCTGAAATATATTAAAGATAGTCATACTAATTCTCAATGATGTGATCATTCTTATAGTTCAGATATATCGAATCATTTGGATGTATATTACTGATTAATATATATATATATATATATAAGGATTCTTTATCATAGAATTCAAACATAATATTCTGTAATCAGTATCCAACTCACAGATGCCTGCCAGCTATATATAATATATACGATTCATTCCTCTTCTCATCTCTTCCTTGTGAAGAGTATCCAATATATTTTATATTCTCGGATTCTTCCTTCAAAGAGCTGTTATTCAGATTATTGGATGCTGATTACAACCAGTCCAAATCAGATAGTGGAAGCGTGATCCCGAATATGTAACTGGTGTTTATATACTTTGGTAGTTGATTATTATCCCTCTTCGCTAATCATTGTTTTTCTTTTCTTCGACGATTATATCTGCTTTTGTACTTTCATTTTTTATTTCTCTTATCCCTTCGCATTCCACAAATGAGGAACTGTCATTATATATCCTTGAGATGGACGAAGGGACATGTTCCTTTGCGTGAGTATGCCTTCCCTGAAGAGAGGTGTCTTTTCTTTTGCAATCTTTAATGCCAGTGGTTATGTTCTTTAATGACAATGATTATCATCTTAACGTAAACAACGATTTCAACCTCAAAGGGTTCGTCTTCCAACATATCGGACTTATTGCATTCCATAAGGTTCAAGTTAAACATGGAAGTTCTTGATATTAACTCAAAATTATACTTCTAACCCTCAATTAAAATTGTACTTCTAATCGAAGAATTGAATATTAACACTAATTAATGAATTAATAACAATTTATATATATATATATATATATATATATATATATATATATATATATATTTAAATTTAATA
>MU225379.1:796484-824142 GCA_018584345.1 Thuja plicata
TATATATATATATGCAGGCTAATAATAGTAGTTAGCTTAACATATATGAACTTAATTGCAATCTCTCTGTGCTATTGAACAAATCTTGAACATAGGGATTGCGTCATGATAGATTTGGCCAAAACAATCCCATACACCCAAGAGTGGAACTTTGGCCCTCTAGGCCTCGGTGGCCGAACTTTGACATCCACACGAGGTGGTCTACTTAGGGAGACGCTTGCCTTGTTTCCTATCTATGATTCATTCTTTATAGTTTATTAGCTCAGCATAGTAGGCGCGGTAGGGAGATCATAGTGGGGTTCTTGACTTTGCCCATTCTAAGCCCAAGAGAGGGACTTTGACCCTCTTGGTCTTGGATGCAGGACTTTAACGTCCACCAAGGTGGTCTACTTAGATGGTATCCTTATACCCTCTTACCTACATCTCCTATCGTTAATTAGCTCATCATAGTAGGAATGGTAGGAAGATCGTAGTGGGGTCCTCAACTCGTCCAATCTAAGCCCAAGAGTGGGACTTTGACCCTCTTCGCTTTGATGGCAAGACTTTGACATCCACCAAGGTGGTCTACTTAGATGGAAGCCTTATACCCGCTTACCTACACTTCCTCCTATCCATGGTGAGGTTCAACATTGGCGTACATCTAAAATATATTAAAGATAGTCGTATTAATTATCAATGTTGTGATGATTCTTATAGTTCAGATATATCGGATCATTTGGATGTATATTATTGATTATTCAAATATATAACACAGATATATATATATAAGGATTATTTATCCTTAATAGAATTCAAACATAATATTTTGTAATCAATATCCAACTCATAGATGCCTCCCAGCTATATATATAATTCATTCCCTTTTTCATCTCTTCCTTTTGAAGAGTATCCCATATATTTTGTATTCTCAGATTCTTCCTTCAAAGAGTTGTTTTTTATTAAGGCAAAAACGGATTTTAAAGGGACTCGAAACCCTTTACAGCAAGATTACAAAAGAGAGACCATGAAAGCTCAACAAGACAAGACGGAACAAAGAAAAAACAAAACTGACACTGAACAGATAAACAGAAGAAACCCCAGCCAGACACCAACAAAAAACTAGCAACAAGACAAGTCAGCTCCAGCAAAAGGAACAGCCCTACGCCAAATTCTTCAAAGTTTCTGCAACTTTAGCTTCCAATTGGTTCATATTCTGGGCCACCTTTTTAAGGTCAAGAATATCTTAGGGCAGATTATTAACCTTATTCAAATTGGCCTTGGTTCTTTTGTTGGGGCCAAAGGAGTCCTCATTCCCCTTATACTTATCTTGTTCCAACTCAACAAAGGCCCTATCCTGGTGCATGTGCTCAAGCTTGGACACCAAAGTATTCATACTGTCAGCCAAAGATTTGACCACTTTGTGACTAAGAGACGTGATATTTTGAAGGGTGGAATCAATTTTGTTAAGCCTTTCATCAGCCTCTCCAATTTTCTTATCATATCTTTCTTTCATTTTTTCAATAGCTTCAACATTTTTCAAGAGGCAATCCGTCACAGCCTTCTTTTCCTCCTCAGTCTAGAGATCTTTGATAGTAGCAACCTGAGAGTTCTCTTTCACACCCCCATTGGACTGTAATTCCTCAAACTTAGAGGAAAGAGCTCTCTGTTTAAGATTGAGGCTCTTAATCTCATGGTAAGACCATCTGATAAGCCTAAAAAAATACACAGACCCGTCTACCATTCTCCAAGACTCCAAAATCTATCTCCTTCTTGGGTTGGAAATCCTTAACACTCAGATCAACAGAAGATTGAGAGTTCTCCTTATCTTTAGAAGGGATAAGAGAATGGACGACCTCAGAATCAGGAGGGGAGATAGGATCATCCTGCACCTGAAAGCTAGGAGAAACATCAAGGGCAATATCTTTCCCCTTCCCAAGATCCTTCTTCACAGATTTTCTACTAGAAACAAGGGATAACAAGGGAGCATTTACCTTACTAGTCCCCACAGACAACGGGCTAACTAGATTCTTAACAATCCTTCTAGGCTTTTTAGGAGGAGGGGAGGTAGTCTTCTCGTCATCAGCCTCAATGTTCCAACCCTCATCCTCAGAACTAACACTATCCTCCCCGTCGTCCTTAGAGACAGAAATGGCCCTAGAGAGGTTTTCAGAAACCCTAGCCTTAAAATGTTCATAAATAAGAAAAATTAAACCCTAGTGGAGAACCGGATTTTTATGGGGATTATCTCTGTGATCGCTTATGTTGACGTTCAGAGACGAAAGCAAATAGAAAGGGGAGGATATCTTCACCTTATATCTGAAATGATTAAGCATCACGAAATGGTAGCCATAGACTCTTGTAAACCGGCCATCGAGCGTAAAAAATTTCATAATCGCTTTGAGGAGCTCCCAACAGATCAATTTAATTTGCTTAGGCTCATAATAGGATGTGTTGACCTTCACCAGGTCGTCCTCAGCAGTCTTACGGAACTTCTTAATAGCCGCTTCTGAGAGCTTTCTGTCTCTATAGAACTTAATACCCTCCATAGAAAGGCCAGTAACTTCCGCTACAAGGCTTCCATCCACCATAACAGACCTCTCAAACAAGTTGAGCTTGCCATTCTTCCATTCCTTCACAAAAATCTTAGTTATCTTGTGGTCATAGTCGTGAAGCCTTTCAATGTAAGAGGTTACATCCCCCTTTTTCAATAACCGTCAAATGGTCACCTTCACTCTCCAAGCTTCGCAGTTCAGTAGCTCAACCCTTCGTTTATCCCCCCCATCGCGTCCTTCGACAAGCTCTGCAGACAAAATTAATGGAAGCACAAACTAAGATCCTAAAGACCAGCAAGCCCAAAAAAGCCCCAAACAACCCAGAAAGCTTGCGGAGCATAAATGACCTCAATATCCCAAGGGCTTTAAGACAGTTGCCACGATTAACAATAATTGCAATATCAGTACTTGGCAACATCGCAATGCAAGGGGGAATGACCACTTTTTCCATGTGTTCTATCAAAATTAAGAAGGGCCTTGACATCATCCACTAGACAATCCTCCGCATGCCATGTCAACTTGGATTTGGAAACAACTCCTATATTAGCAAGGCAATCAGCAACAATATTTACTTCTCGAAAGGCATGAGAAATAAAATATTTTTCAAAAGTTTGAATAATATTGGTAGAGGAATTAATAAAACCCTCAATGGTCCAAGAAGCTCTATTTTTCCCTTTTGAGGCATTGAATAATGTTATTAGAGTCCCCTTCTATACAAACCTTTATGCAATTAAGTCAACTTGCAAGGTCCAAGACCTGATAAGCTCCCATTGCTTCTGCGAGGTGGTTAGTCTGGCTACCCATGTTCCTTCAAAGAGCTGTTATTCAGATTATTGGATGTTGATTACAACCAGTCCAAATCAGATAGTGGGAGTGTGATCCCAAATATGTGACTATTGTTTATATACTTTGGTAGTTGAGTATTATCCTTCTTCGCTGATCATTTTTTTTCTTTTCTTTGACTATTATATCTGCTGTTTTGTATTTTCCTTTATTATTTCTCTTTTCCCTTCGCATTCCACAAATGAGGGACTGTCGTTATATATCCTTGAGATGAACGAAGGGACATGTTCCTTTGACATGAATATGCCTTCCTTGAAGAGAGGTGTCTTTTCTTTTTCAGTCTTTAATGACAACGGTTACGTTCTTTAATGACAGTGATTATCATCTTAACGTAAACAACAATTTCAACCTCAAAGGGTTTGTCTTCCAACATATCACACTTATTGCATTCCATACATTTCAATTTAAACATGGAAGTGTTTGATATTAACTACAACATTATGGAGACATATTATCTCGTTGATTTATTACTAGAGTGATATGGCAATATGCTATATAGGTGTTTTGAATCCACAGGCAATGGTGAGGCATTCTCCAATCTTCAATATTTGCTAATCTAAATCTCAACCACGAATCCCTTTTTCTGTTACAACCAATTGCATCGACTTTGAGCCAACCATTACTTATCATCTAAAATAAAAGAAACCAAAAAACATAAATGATGAATACTTTTATTAACAATAAAATATACTTCAGCAAAGTGGGAATGGTCGCCTCTTTTCTGTCACAAACCACACCAACCATCATATCTAATCACTTGTCTAAACAATATCTTTAATCAAATGTATGTTCTTAACAATTGATATCAGCTTTGTGTCCATTTGACTGATGGTGTTAATATCCCCTATTGTTGTTGATATTATTTGGTTTCACTGCACGTTGTATTAATATTGATAATTGAGGGTCGATGTATGTTGGGTCGACATTTAGATGTTATAGAAAACTTGCTAATTAATCCTCTGTCTTTTCCTTGATTCGTCATTTACTATGCTTACTATTGATGATATCATGGTTGTCTTGTAATTATATTATATTATATTATAATTTTTTATTTTTTATTTATTTTATTTATTTATTTATATTTTAAATATTATTATTATCATTTATTATTAAATTTTATTTCAAGAAGAGGATATCACAGATGATTTCGCAAATCACACGATCTCTGTGTATCCACACGATGACGGTATCTCTAATATTGATGTCGAATAGATGTTGTTGATGTAAGTCATGGTCCTATGATAATTAACACCTTCTCGATCGCCTATCCTTCAAATGTTATTGCTGCTACAATATTTTCCTATCCTCTTGATCAGATTGCTCAGGATTTGTCGCTAGTACTTCGATGGATATAGTGTCGATGATCGAATGTTTAGACGAAGATCACCAACTAGAAATAGAGGTATTAATGATCTTCAATTAATTTCCAAGCCTCTGATGATGTTGGGCCTCTTATCTGCAAAAAGGGTCGTCGCTGAAATTAGTCCAATTAGGTCACGAAGTGACTTCACCTAATTGGATAAATCATAGTAGCATAAATCATTTTGGGAAAAAATCGGCAAACCAAAAGAGTAGGACTTTTTGAAAAAATCGGGAAAATTGGATTTACAAAAAAATGTAATAACTTAAAGAAAAGCATTAAAATTTACTTTAAAAAAAAATTAAAGGGCATTTCCACATCATAGATATATTAAGAGAATAAAATGTAGAGTTACACCAGTAGATTGTAGAGAATAGATTTTCATCATTTACATACTTATCACTGATTAAATTGCACAAAACATACCAAAATAGCATAAAAGATAACTAGATGGAGACAATTGTCAAAATGTCAATTACGACATAGTTTGTGACTTTGTACAAAGTCAACCTATAAACTAAGTACAAAGTTCCAAAAACTCAAAAGTAGCCAATGGCATGCTAGGGGGCAAGAGGCCCTGGTGATGCTTCTCGGAAAGTCCCTGGCCTAACTCCTTCAACAATACTTTGAGAAACATTGGCTTCTTCCATGATTTCATGATCTTCAGGCTCAACAACATAATCATCATCATCATCATTGCTTTGAGGAGCAGCAATCCACTCAAACTCTGGATCTATCTCGTCAAGGTTAATTGGAGTCATCCTTAATACTTCCTGTTTTTTTCCATGTATAAATTAGTCTTTGCCTACAAGTGAAAAAAACAATGATTACAACTTCAATGGAGTGCAAGTTATTAAAACTCCTACCTTGAGCTTTTTTCAGCTTCAAGCGAAGGTTGTGGTGAACAAACACCAAGTCATTCATCTGTTTTTGTGTTTGACGGTTGTGTTTCTTGGAATGTATGTGTTAAAAAACACTCCAATTACGCTCACAGGCGGATGAGCAGCATGGCTGAGTCAAAATGTGCATCGCCATCCACCTGAGATTTTTGCATTCGTGACCAAAACATTCCCACCATTCAGCTGAAAAACACATTATGGGCAAATGATATCAAGTAAGAATATCTTCAAATCTTAACAGATTTCTTGATCATGTCAACAAAATAAATGGACTATCAAAAGTTTAGAGAGTATACCTGGTTGGAAAATCGTTTTGCCTTCCTCGCCAACCCTAGATGAGAGAAAACTCCCTACCTTCTTATACATTTGCAGCTCTGACATAGCGGCTTTCAATTTCTCTATGCTTTGAAACATTTTTTCTGTGCACCTGAACAAGCCTTGTGTAATCTCAGCATCAATCTCTATGAAATTTGTGTTGTACAAAAATGACGGATTGAGAATGTATCATGCAGCATGAAGAGAAGAGTGCATCTGTTCATCCCATCTCCTATCAATTATGTCCCATAATGGCTAATACCTCGTCCTGTCATTTTCCAACCTACCCTTCATCACCTCCTTGGCCCTATCCATGACCTCATACAAATATCCCATTGGGTAATTATCCCCATCCACTAGTCTCAAGACTTTTACTAGAGGCTCTGAGAATTGTACGACTTGTTCAATTGCTTCCCAAAAATTGATAGAATATATGTAGTCTGCCACTCCTATGCCATCTATTTGACTTGAGAAGCCTAAGTCCATCCACTCCGTTGAAACAAACATGCGTCTCAAGTTCATTTTGTTGAACTAGAGTCTGTAGTGCAAGGAAGTCTATTGCAAACCTTGTCACCCCTAGTCGAACCAACTCCTTGCCCCTTGTGAATTGGCGCATCATACTCAAAACCCTTGTGTGTTTGTAGATGTATCTGGTAACCGTGCGAGCCTTTTGCAATGCCTCCTTAACCTATTCAATTTTTCCAATGTCGTCTAGGGTTAGATCAAGGCAATGTGTTGCACATGGGGTAAAAAACATGGATGGGTATTTGTCTATCAACAATTTCCCAACAACAACACAAGCAACAACATTGTCTATAATAAATTGAACCACATTTTGTGGCCCCACATCCATTACTGCTGAGTCATACATCTTGAACAATGCACTTGCAAATTTCATTATATGTGACGCATCCATAGATTTTAGAAATATAGTGCTTATATCACAAGAGACAAGGAAGTTGATGAGGGATCGTCTCCTATCTGTCCATCCATCTAACATAATAGTGCACCCACTACTAGCCCACACTAACCAATGCTCATCAACAACATGTTGAACATCTTTTGTTGCATCATTGAGCATACCAACTCTCATTGTCTCATAAGACGGAGCTTTAAACCCAAGCCCTGCAACTGCAACACCATCCATCCTAGTTTGCCAATATGGAGATCTGCAAGAATTGAATGCCAAAGTAGAGGAGAAATAATAATTTGAAATCCCCTTCATTGCCTGTTCATGAACAATTTTCCTCCACCCCGTACTCTCCAAAGTGGTCTGCGATCCTGGTGTAGTACGAGGTGCAAAGAAATTGTTGATGTTCCCCCCACCTGTGTTTGGGCCATGTGTTGTAGTAGGTGTTCTCCCACTACTCTCAGATTCCCTGAAACCCTCCCCTCTACCATCTTCCTCATTTGATTAAATCCTCCTAACACCTGTAGCACTAAAACCTATTTCAAACCCAGTTCTTGCCTTTTTTGCCATCTTAGGAATTTGATCAAGGGCTTTTTTGGCCTAGTATGCAACATCTGCAAGGCATTTCAGACATATTTTAGTGTTATTTCCCGGTTCTTTTCACAAATGTCATTTGAAGCGGTAAATTCCACCACTAACTTTGTTTAGACACCAATTGCATTTAACCTTTGTTGTACTTCCGGCAATCGGTGTGCAATGTGTCCATGCAAAGTCTTTCTCACGCGGCATTGTGGTTGAGAATCTACACAAGCATTTTAAATACATATACAATTTATTTATTTATTTGTAGAATATGCATAAAACAACATACACAAAATTCAGTTTAAAAAAACATACAGAAAGTTCAGTTTGCAATTAATTGTACTTGTCTGATTTTTTATAATGGCCATTACTAACTGTTTTGTCTCCATTGATAGAAGGATTTCAAGGTCAAAATCTGAGTGTTCATTTCTTTTTGTCCTGGGATTCTATCCCATTTATACCAGTCAGTTAATTGTAATTAGGTAGTGCAGTTCATTGGTTGTCATTCTGTGCACAAATCAGCCAACAACTGGAGTGTATGAGCGAGCTTTAGTCAGCTATTGGCCTTGCAGTCTGTGCATCTATGCAGGTGTTAAAAGGTTTGGCATCATATAGGATGGTCTTCACAGTTTGGCATTGATGTTTTATTCAAATTTGAATAGGGGTTGTGTAGGTAAGCCTACAAACAGGATATGGACATCAATGCATTTTTCTCTCCTTTTCATGAATGACATCATACAAACAGGATATGGACATCAATGCTAATAGAGAGGTCTGAAACTGATATTCCAATGTGCAATGAGTGCTGTTAAAAATTTCTTAGAAGAATAAAAATAAAATTTAAAAGTTCATTAAATAGCAATAAAATACTTAGTTAATGTGTTATAATTTTAAAGGTACGATTAATACAAAACATCTAATTGTAAAATAGAGATTCAGATTTGGTAGACTCAACAAGAGGACCCTGTTTCAGCATGAACTTTAAAGCTGAAAATCAATGAAAAGAAACAAAAAGACAAGAAACAAAGAGAATCCTCAATCTAAATTATACTATGAATATAAGTAAAATGCAATTGTTTATTCCCTACAAAATATCTCATTGTAATAAAATAGCAATAACTTAAAATCATAACACATTAACTAAGTATTTTAAGCTCTCTGAATCTGATAATTATCTAGTTTTTTATTACATATGGAATCTTGTTTTCACAGATCATCTAGTTTTTTTTATTACATCTGGAATCTTGTTCGGTTGATCTTTCAAAGATCCAATAAGAGTATGATAGATCAAGACTTCCAAGCTTCCATGCTATTATTTTTAGACTTCTTTTTCATTTCAATTTCAGAGATTTTTTCTAACAGATATTTATGGACGACTTCACAATGACTGCAGCTTTTTTTCACAATCGGCAAGACTATGGGGCAATGTAAACTATTATATATTATCATCTGTATATTATCAGTCATGCTTTGGAAAAATAAATTACTATATAATAAAGTTCTGTAGATTTGAACATAATAAAAAGAATCATTCTCAGAAAATCACAAGTTTGTAGATCTCAAACGCCTATTCATTCAGAGAAATCACTGAATGATGTGGTAAATACCTGGTAAACAGAGCACCAGATGATGGCTCAGACTCGAAATGGTGATGGCGAGCCTCAGAATCCCAGATGAAGCTCCAGAATCCCAGAGGATGCTCACACAGCACTAGACTTACTCTTCTCCAAACGGCACCAGACGCAACCATTAAATACAAAAAATTGCAAAATTTTCGCGTTGTTTTAGGTATTTTTGCATCATTTAGGGTTTTTCGTGGTTGCCAGATTAATCACGTTGGCTGATTAATTGCGATTTTTACGGTTTAATCGGGAGAAATTCACTATAACATCATTGACCATGAGTCAACGATTTTATTCCGATTTATTGGGGAAAAAATGGCCAAAGTGGGTGATTCGCAATTAATCACGATTAATCGTGATTCATTCACAATTATTGCTACTATGGGACAAATTAGCGAACTAGGGAGGATGTCTCACCTCCGAAACTACAACTCCAATTCGAATTCCCAAACAGGAATCTCAAACACAAGATGTAATAATGATATGATGATAATTATCTTCAATCAAGTACAATTAAATATAAAACTATAACACCTACTAAGTAAGGGGTCGGCTAACCCAAATGGGTGCCACAAACATAAAATTTGAACTATGTCCTACTTAAGCCAAGGTAGCGCACAAGTGTGCCCCCTTGAATGGGCCCCGATGAAAGGCTAACTAGCTCTCGAGGGACCACAAGAGCTAATAGCAATTTAAAATGAGTCTGGCTAAAGAGGGGACATGACAATTCAATTCTCTATAGCACCCTAACATTTTACACATTTTTATCCTTTTCACCATGGAGGCACCTTCAATGTGAAGCTTCCTACTCCATTCTTCTACATCATTTTACGCTTCTGGACACTTTGCATTCTCAAAGTAATCCCCAATTTTTCATTTGAACAATATGGATTTATTTGCTATAACTCGATTTCTTTATCGTTTCTTAATATATGGAAGTCTCTTGAATCTCAAAATACTTGACACTTATGAGTTTTGTTGAGATTTTTTATCACGTCACCTTTTTCAAACAGAGAAAATAATTCAAAATTTTAATTTAAGTTGCCCAAAATGTAACTTCAATTTTATAAAAGCCAACATTTATTTTATTATTAAATTATATCATACTTATAAGTGTTTTAAAAGAAGTAAAATGTTTTCAAAAGTGTCGTTCGGACAAGGGGGTTGATTAAAATATAAATCAGTGTTACCCGAGGACTCGTTTCCTACATAATTTGACCCATCCCAGAAATGGGGATGTCCAAGAAACTCAGAAACCCATCCCCTAGCTATCCCATAAAATTAATTTAAATAATGTTTGAGTTTTGATAATTTGTTTGACTTACACTCTCATGTGAACTCTCAATTAAAATTGTTTAACACAAATGTTATATGTTAAGGTTCTATAATGTATATAAGCATGCTTTATCCATGTTTTCATATGAATATTTAAAATTTCCCTATATATTTTAAAAATTTCCTATTTTTTATAGTCATCCCTACTGTCGTCCCCTACTGTCCCTTGCTCTGGGAAGAAAAAATCCGTCCCAGAAACCCGTTTCCCCATCCCCTTGTCCCAGAAACCTAGGATAACATAGATATAAACTAAACATTAAAAAGGAATTTCTAGAGATTTCTTGGAGGGCTGAAAATAACAAACAAGGAGCTAGGCTTGAGTAAAAATATCCATTGTTTGTTGGCAAATATCTGTAAATTACGACTCTATTTCCATTTTGGTAGTTAGTATTCCTATGTTGATCATATCCTTGTTTAAAATTTTGTGTGCACTACAAAAGAAACGCATATTTATAAGTTGTCATGCCATCTCTATTTTGCTATAATTGCTGGAAAACTATAATCTTTTAGTTTACTTAGTAAGCTACAACTTCATAATAATATATGTTGGATATTCTTCACATCTTTGATAAATTCCAGTTTGCATAAGCAAATCAAAATTACAAACAAGGTTGTTGTGGCTAGCAATTTCTACATCACACTCACACACACACATGTATGTATGTATGTATGAATGTATGTATATATCATTTGTTTAGTTCACACCCAAATTAGCTTAAATTTGTAAGTCTAGACTAAGTTACCGAGTATGCTTGGAACCCATCTCACACCCATACTACGTATGTCTAGGTACAGCTCGCCCAGGGGTACGCCTAGGATATGTATCCAGGCACCCGGGTATGCCTAGGGTACATCCCCGGCATACCCAAAGGCGTTGAGTGCCAAAAAGTAACAACAAGGGACATTTTTTGACTCTTTGTTTGCATCCAAAAACCCTAAAATGACCCTAAAGCATCATTTTACCCAATGCATAGATCATTTTTCTCTCTTCACTCTCTCTTTTCTCACTTTGTTGGGTTTTTCTCACATCTAACACCTTGTGCAACTTATCATTGCTGCCCCTCAAAACCATTAGGGTCTTTACTCCCAAACCCCCACTAGTTATTGGATCTCTTGTCATATAAGAAATTTGTTTACAATGAGGGGGTCTCAGAATGGAGACCAGAATCAGGAAATTAGATAAATAAAAAATTCACTATTAAATGTCAATGGATAAAGATAAAAATTTATCTAATAATTGGCATTTAATATTTATCTTTATCACCACCAATTTGGCATTTGGCGTTGTTCAATGATGAAGTATCATACTATCAAATGTACTTAGTTTTACAATTTTGTATGTCTTTAAATTTTTTTTGTATATATACACACACACGAACCCAAACATACCATACCCCAAGGCAAAAAGAAATTGCCCATACCGGCATACCCATTTCTTGTGCCCACACCCATTCTTGTACCCATACCGATAACTTAGAGTCTGTAAGGCAATGCCTCTAAGACACGATAAGTTATTTAAATTTTTCGTATTGCATACATTGTAGAATTGTGTGGCTTGCTACTAGTAAGTTATTGTCCCAATCGCTATATGCTCTCACCTTGCCCACATTGGGATCATGTTGATAAAAAAATGAGGTTCTATGCATTTCATCAAACATTTGCAAAAATTTATAATTTTCAATTTCAAGACATTATAAATCCATGCTCCTTGGGGACACCAAATATGACCTTGTCCCCCACAGGAAACATTTCAAAACATGGGAATAGGAAGAAAACATCCCCACCGTTTGCCTATTTTGCAAAGTGATCAGAAATGCTCCCCAATATACCCATTTTTTATGGGACACATTGGTACATTAGGCGGCTACTAGCCATCCCTAGAATGGCCAAGGATTGGTTAGGAGATGTTCAAACACTCCCCTCCCCCCACACTACTATCTCGAAGAAGGTTAGCCATCCCCTAAATGTATCTAGGCCCATTGAAGTTACTTTTGTTTTTTAAGACCTACAAATTTTCAATGTCTATTTGGTTTATGACATGCCAATCTAAGATTTACAAAAAATATATGAAAATTGTGTGCACCATGAAGGCGTATGTGGTTTTAAAGGTCTTCACCTAGGCTATTCCCGTGCTCCTATGAGGAGCACAGCCCCTCAAGCACACCAAGGGTGCTGCCCTCAAACTCCCATCAAGCTATATGTCTAACCAAATCATAGACCAATGACTAATCAGTATCACAAAATCTAGAAAAAAAATACATATCCAATACTGCATATCTCTATATCTTGTTAGTTTAAGTCATAGTCAAGGATTATCTTTTTTCATGGATTGGACAACCTATTCAATATATAGGAACTACCATTGACGAAGTTAGCATGCTATAGTCATTCTATTGTTTGATATGAGTTCAGTCATACTTGACATGAAATGCCACTTTCATAATGCAAAAATGTATCAATTATGCCTTACACAAACAACTCGTAGAACAATCCCATCTATTAGTATCCCAATCAAGGTCAAATGCACACAATTTTGACAGCTTTAAGAAAACTTCAATAATAAATCTGTCACCAAAATCTCTCTCTCTCTCTCTCTCTCTCTCTCTCTCTCTCTCTCTCTATATATATATATATATATATATATATATATCATAATTCCAATTCAATTATCCATGCTCACAAAGGTTCTATAATGTCTATGATGAATTAATGCTATCATACGAACATTTGACATTTCCTTATATTTTAAAACTTTCCCTTATTTTTTATAGCCATCACCCAAAAATGGAATTAAAAAATACCTTCTCAAAAACATGTCCCCCCGGCCCTTTGTTATGAATTTGTCTATCTTTTTAATGAGTTCTAATAACTATTTGACAAAATGGCAAAATCTGATATCCATGTTTCACTATACTCTGTTTTATTCTATGAGTGCTTGTTACATAGAAAGGTTCAACCATTTCTATTTTCTCTATTTTTTAATTGTATAAATATGCAAGAAACAGTTTTCCATTCAACTGAGCTGGAACTTTTCATATCATTGAATCCAACAAAAAAAAGTCACAAAATTAATAATAATATTACATAAGTCAAAAATAGCATCAAACCTCTATTATTGCAAAATTGCAAATGCCTTGTGGGTTAGGCTATTCTTCACCATTCCATGTCCTTTCCAAGTTCTGCAGATTTAGCACCATTCTCACCAACAGGATTGTCTTGAAAAATTTGAAAGCATGGGAATTAGGAGCAAACTTAAAGGATTTGTTGTTATACAGATATTTGAAGGGATGCTAAACATCTCCATACTTGCCATTATTTTTTACCATAACTCCAACATTGATGGTAGTTATTGCAAAAATTCTTGTAGAAGTCAAATCCCTTGAAATGGCTCGAATTTATTTTCAATCCAAACATATCTAGATTTTCTAACCCTAACAACCACTTTCCAATGAAACCCAACTCTACATGCGCCCAAATAACCTCCAGACCCGTCATATTATTCACATGCAGTCTTCAGACATCCGACAACCTTCAAACACTTCAATAATAGATGACAAATAATATTCTCCTTTTATCATTACATGGCCATACACCATCTACAAGAATTCTTTAAAAATAGAGTGACTACAACTTTCTCCTTTCAGGTCTGGATAACCTGATAAATGACAGCTCAAACCTCATTCAAAACCTGCAGGCCCAACTTCAACCATTGATAAACCCATACGCTTCATAAATGGTGGCTATCATACCACCTTGACCTCATACCACACAAGAGCGATTGTCATAAATATTACCTTTAATTTTGAAACCTACAACGCCAACAAGTCACAATTTAGCTAATTCTCTCTTTTCTACATTGTTTAAACTTTAAAGCGCTATCTTTTTCACAAATTCCTCTGTATTTTAAAAATAATTCCAAAATATCTGATTCCTTTCAATTGTTCAATTGATCTATCAAATCAGTATATAGGTCGTCCTTCAATTTTCAAAATTTTGCAAAAAATTATTGAATCATTATTCTCCATCCCGGAACACTAGAGACTATGTCAAAACATATCAAAAGATAACCATTTTCAGCACAAATTGGTAACTCCATTATTAAACACAAAGGCAATTTCTATATGAAATCGAAGGGTTTTTGTCCTTAGCTTCAACCTTTTGGATATTCGTCCATCAAATAGCCATTGAGTTTTTCATTCCACCAATAAGAGTTTGGTCACAAGGACCTATCTCATAACAAGAAATTATAAATCTTCCAAATGAATTTCTTTTACTCTTCTCAAATTCTTTCATGACTTTCTTCAACAGAAAATCTTCTCATTTTCCCACCAAAAACATGACCTTTAAACTACCCTTTTGGTCCCAGGTGTCTGGGGACAAAACTTAAGTCACTTTTAAGAACATTTCTAAATAATTAAAATTAGTCATCTTTTAATTTATTATTTTTTGAAATATTAATTCAACTTAAGTCACTTTTAAGAACACTTATAACTAATTAAACTAGTCATCTTTTAATTTATTATTTTTTGACAACTTGTTTTAATTATTTAATTATTTTCCAAGGTCTAATAAAAAGGGACATTATAGTCCTCCCTGCTCAAATATTGCTTGTCTCAATCAATATTATAGAAAAAAATTCTTGGCTACAATCTCTATATATACCAGGATCCCAAGTCAGTCTTGGAAATTATTGTTTCTCTTTACTTGAAGTTTGTATACCAATACCAAAATCCCAAATGAACCTATAGAATGCTCCACCAAATTAGAAGTTTGTCATTCTCAATACTTGATTCTTCTTGTCATATTGATGGCTTCTGCTATGCCAGACTGATTTTCAAGGAATCCTCTTGAAATCTTTTGGTAGCGCTTATGGCTTCTATGCTAGGAAGGATACTTCCTCATAAACAATCGTCATCTAATGACGATGCTCCTCGCTCCAAATTAATCCTAAAAATGCAAAGTCTATCAGTATGCCATATTGATCCCTTGTAGAAAGCATATCATCATGGGAGTTTATTTCCTTTAGCTCCGTGAGATTGTACTCATGATGTCCTTCCCAAGTGCTATAATCATGTTGAGTTTTCAAGATACTGGGAATGTTGGAACCATTGTAGTATCTCACCATTTGTGAATTCATCTTTAAACCTCCAAGAGAAATTTGAGTCATTTTTTTCTTTTTCTTGTAGCTTAGTGATCCCTTTAACCATTTGGTTGATTTCCTCTATTGTTGATTTAGGTTCTTGTTCATTGTCACAATGTTCCATTTTCTTATCATTAATGCTAAAATAAAAATTTCCATTGGTATTTGTTGAAGCAATTTATCATGAACATCCCTCTCAACATGGTCATCCTAGAATTCCACCTCAATGAGTGGGTTATCATAAGGTATCCCCACATCCATCTCAATAATTGTCATCTTTCTAGCTGACATGCAAGCTCTGATCACTAACATGTCATACTGAAAATTTCAATAGAAATTTAAACTCCACATGCTACGATGATTCATGGCTTTGATATGAATGTAATGAATTTGCTTTAACTTTTCATTAAGTTAAAATAATTGTTTCGCAGAATGGCGATTCGGTATTGATGTTTCACTATACTCTGTTTTACTCTATGAGAGCTTGTTACATAGAAAGGTTCAAACATATCTATTTTCTTTATTGTTTTACAATACAAACAAGCCAGAAATAGTTTACCATTCAACTGAGCTGGAAGTTTGCATATCATTGAATCCAACACAACAATTCTTGTCACAAAATTAATAATAATATTACACAAATCAGAAATAGCATCAAACATCTATTACAAAATTGCAGATCCCTCGTGGGCAATTCTTTACCATTCCATGTTCTTTCCCATTTCCACAGATTTAGCGCCATTTACACCAGCAGGAGTGTCATCTGAAATTCACAGGCATGGAATTGCAACCAGACAAAGAGTTTGTAGATATGCAAATCTTTGAAGGGAAGCCAAACACCTCCATAGTTGTCATTATTTGTTTGGTCTAACTCCAACACTAATGGTAGTTAATGCAAACATTCATATAGAAGTTGAATCCCTTCATATGGCTCAAATTCATTTTCAATCTTTTCATATCTAGCTCTTCTAACTCTAACAACCACTTTCCAATGAAATCCAACTCTACATATGCACCTAGACGACCTCCAAACCCATCATAATATTCTCATGCAATCTTCAGACAACGGACGATCTTCAAACATTTCGACAATGGACGGCTTATGAATAATATTTTCTCCTTTTACTGTTTCATGCCCATACATCATCTACATGAACTCTTCTAAAATAGAACTACAAATCTCTTCTTTCACGTCTGGTTAACTAACTCTAACAACCACTTCCCAATGAAATCCAACTCTGCATATGCACCTAGACAACCTCCAAACCGATTATAATATTCCCATGCAATCTTCAGACATCGAACGACTTTCAAACGTTTCCACAATGGATGTCTAGTGGATAGTATTTTCTCCTTTTATGGTTTCATGCCCATACATCATCTACATGAACTCTTCTAAAATAGAACTACAAATCTCTTCTTTCATGTCTGGTTAACCTAATAAATGGCTGCTCTGTCCTCATTCACAACCTACAAGCCTAACTTCAACCCATTGATAAACCCATTTTCTTCATAAATGGCGGCTAGCATACCACTACGACCTGATACCACACAAGGGTAGTTGTCATAAATGTTACCTTAGATTTTCAAACCTACAACTGCTTCAACAAGTTGCGAATTTGCGTAATGCTTTCTTTTGTACCTTGTTTAAGGCACTATATTTTTCACAAATCCCTCTATATTTTTAAAACAATTCCAATTCATCTGATGCCCTATAATTGCACAACTGATCCATCTTAAATCAGTATCTCAGTAGTCCTTCAATTTTAAAAAATTTGCAAACACTTATCGAATCATCATTCTACATCCTGGAAAACAAGAAATCATGTCAAAACATATCAGAAGATATCCATTTTCAGCTCAAACTGGTTAACTCCATTATTCAACACAAGGAAATTTCTGTATGAAATTGCTCCAATCCAAGTTTTTTCATCCCTGAATCCCAAATCTTCAGCTCACTATCAATCCCTGAATGGAAAATCTCTTAGCTTGAGCCTTTCAGATTTCTGTCCGCAAAGAAACCGTTGGGGTTTTCATCCCACCAGTGAGAGTTTGGTCAAATGCACCAATCTTAGAAAGAGAAATTATAAATCTTCCAAATGAATTCCTTTTCTTTCCTCAACTCCTTTTATAACTTTCTTTGAGACTAGATCTTTTAATCTTCTCATTTTTTTCCCACCAAAAACATAACCTTTAAACTGCCTTTTGGTCCTCAGTGACTAGTGACATAACTAAAGTCACTTCCAAGAACACATACAAAAGAATAAAATTAGTCGCCTTTAAATTTATTATATTTTGACAGCTTCATTTTAATTATTTAATAATTTTCTAAGGTCTAATAAAAAGGACATTACATCCTTGCTGTCCCTATCCCACCAACATGTGATAGCATAGGTTTAAATGTTTCTTGGGCCTGAGGGCATCATGAAAACTGGTAATTTCAAGTCAAGGAGCACCACTGTAATAGATTTCATCACAACACTAGAGGACTTGGTCCCCACAAAAGCAATTACGGAACAAATTATAAGGTTGTGCTCTCAGATGCAGCAGTGTAAATACTAAACAGTGGCGATGGTAGCATTTTCCCCAGCAGTGGAAGTGGATTCTCCTGAGTTTCATGGCCTCTACGTGAATGAGGATATTCAAACATTGAGGGATGAAATTTAGACAGATGAAATTTAGAATAATTCTGAAGGATATATGAGTTGGTCGAATTTTAAAGAGATTAAGATATATTGCCAAATTCTTCCCTGGCAACCCCAAAGTCTGATCCGGTTCTTGCAAAAGTCTGGTCCTTATCATATTCTGCAAAAGTCTGGTCCTTATCATATTCTGCAAAAGTCTGCCCAAACTCTGTAAGGCAAGCCCGGCACAAATTTTGCAGTTTTCACGGCGAAATTGCAAATCTGCGGCAGGACCTGGGCCAAATTTGGCCAAACAAAGGATTTTTCTAACTTTTTAAAAACAATTTGGTCTATTTTAGTCAATTCGACCCTCCAATTCTAAAATAGACCACTAAAAAGGCCCAAAAGGTAAAACATGTCATTTGGACTAAAACATTAATATATATGGTGGTGTATTTTGCTATGTTGTTTTACTATTAGCATAGTGGTGTATGAGATTATTTGCTGCATATACATATATATATATAAAGAACATATCTTTTTTTACGGACGAACCCAAAACGAATTTGAACTCACCCCCAAAAAAATTTGAACCAATTTCAAACCCAAATCCAAATCCAAATCCGAACCGGCAACTTAGAGATTAAGCCTTAGAGAAAAAATCACTGTTGATCAGAAACAAAGATGGCAGACTAGAGTTGGCCCCTCAGTATTACGTCCCTTCCCTCTCTAGAGATGTGTTGAGACGGGACGGGACATGATAATTCCTGGGGTCTTTTGAGGGGACTTGTTTAGGCAGCAGTATGTTTATGTGTGCAAACAGGTTTAGGGCCATGCTGGTGTTGGCAGCTACTTGGATACAGGTACTGGGAGGGTTGGAAAAGTGATGAACATGGGCTGATGAGTGCATCTGTTATGTGCTGATGTCTGCTTTGCTGGCTCTTTGCCGTGTCAGGGTTTTGTTTCTTGGACAGGGTGCTTGATGGCAGCCCTTTGGCTTGTAAGGATTTGGCTTTCGAGGTGCTTTCTTGCATGGTTAATGATTTAATATATGCATTTTGTGTTTATATTTCATGGGCGAGGACCCCAATAGGTCCCACATTACTTTTATAAGAAAATAAAATGAAACCAAAAAAAGATGTATCAATAGAGGTCAACAAGGGATTATGAAATTATTAATATTAACAACCTAGGATAAATCTATGAGCACCCCGGTTAACTTGTATTTATTCACAGGTCAAGGTAATTGCATATGTTGCAGGAAATAAACCGAAGAAAGTTATTTGTTTGTGACAGGTTGGCAAATATCTATTATTGATTATAATTGCATAAAATTTGGAAAGGAGTATGATTTTGCACAATGCAAACACATTCAAAAAACAAAATTCCCCAACCACTCAAAAAATGGCTAAATGGTATAAGTCTAATTAAACAATGGTAGAAATTATTACTTTTTATAAAATTATAGACAAAAATAAGTGAAATGTCAAATTCATAAAAAATAAAACTTTTTTACTTTATTCTCATATAAAAATATTTTAATGCTTTATAGACAAACCTACATATGTCATACCAAAACGAATTACATGGAATACATCATAAACATAGCTCATAATCTTTGAAATTGTCAAAACCAACAATATATCCGGAAAAGACCTAACAGCACATCAAACAGAAGGCGAATGAGATCATGTGCAACCAAGAAAATGTCCATCCATTCTCAAGTGCAGCCAAGAAAATGTCCATCATTCTCAAGTGCAGCCAAGAAATGTCCAAGCCAAGGTGTTCAAGATTCACATCCCAATCTTCTTTTTGCCCTATTGTATGTTAATGTTTGTAGCTTCAGTCGTATGATCATTTAGAATACATATAATATTGATTAATAAAAATATATTGTATTTGTATATATGTTATATTATATATATTATTATTAAATATATATTATGCAAACTTATATTATTCTAATATATGATTGATTAATGAAACATTAACAATTATAATGAATAGACATGTCTCTCCTAGCCTCTTTCCCAATATAAATGAAAGAGAGATTGTTGCATTTGAAAAACACATACCATATACAATCTAGGCAGTGCTATTACATTTGTAGAGATCTTAAAACTTAACATGGTATCAGACCAAAGCCTAGGAGGAAGATCTCAATAAAGAAATTATAAAATACCAGACTGCAAGGAATATGAAAGAGAAAGCAATGATTTAGGAAGTGATCAGATGAAAAACAACGTTCACATATTGAGAAGTCATGATCAGAGCTGCAGTTATAAACGATACAAGCTGGAACAGATGGCAGTGAATGATTATATGAGTTGACAGCATGAAGTAATGATCGACTCCTCAGTGATTTTCAAGAGAACACCCAGTAGCGACTACATATGAACACGTATGCTGTAGAAGACATGTCGAAATGCAAGATGATAGTTTGCTGGTAGCCAGAACTGAAAGCACATCGTTTTGCTCATCACCGAAGGAGGCTTAGCTCGGATCGGAAAAGGGCTTGACACAAAATTTCTATGCATTGTTTTGAGATCGACATGGATTTGGATTTTGTGCTTGGATGGATTTCCAAAGTGGGTGTGGCACTAGCGATAGCAAGGCCCTCATATAGCAGTCGTCCCAAAATGAAAACTTGTCAGGATAGCGAGGCCTTCGTATAGCGCTTTTGGGATAATGCTTTTGTTGGCTTAGTGTTTCTACTAATTGCTTCTCTCACTTGTCCCTTGTCCCGATCGGTAACTCTATGCGGAAACAAAGTCACTACGCATTGACCACTAACTCTATGTTGTATTAGAGCAGGCCCTCCTCCGAGGCCTGTGAGGTCATGCCCTAGATGCGATCCGTTGGAATCCGAGATTGGAGCGCGTGGAGTGTTGAATCGGGGTGTCAAGGGTTGAGCTCAGGATGATATGGATTGCAATGCAATGAGAATGATCAGATGCGTACTCCCACGACAGATAGGGCTGCCTTCAGAAATTTGCATCGATAGGGTTGCAATATGTCATTGATTATCATTTACGTTGTGATCATATTGTCTGGGTGGCTGTGATCAACATATTTCATCGAATATCATTTGAAGCATAAATCATATTGTTAGGGGCTGCATCTTATACATTTCTATGATACATACGATGTTTGTGTTGCGATAAGCATTGGGAGAAGCAACCTTAATTTGTTGGACATTCTGCATTTAGTGTTGCGACATCATATCATATTGGCAATCCACATTCTACAGCAGTATCATTCTTTTATTGATTGCATCATAGTATGGACAATAAATTAAAACCTTTGTGGATAATATCAAATTAGAAGCCGAGACATAATATTATGATTTCTAGAGGAAAGTCAAGTATATTGACATTGAGTATTTAATGGGACTAATATTTCTAATGTTGTGCGAATCATATTTGCCCAGAGATTATATTTCAACACTTTATCGCAAGGTGGCTTGATTTGTATTTGACGATAATAAATATTAAACTATTTTGAGTATTAATATGTCAAATGTGAGCCCACTCCTTACCCGTCGAAAGAGAAGGGATGGAAATATAATTGCAAAGCTGAAGATTACAAACATTGGCTTGGAATTGAGACTTATATGGGTATTTTCCTCAGCATATGAGAACTTAATTTGTGGGAAACTATAGTGCTTGAACATGAAAGGGTAGAGTTATAAATGTAACAACCAATAAATTTTAATATTTTCTCAAGTTCTCTCTACGACAAAGGTGTAACATGGTGGTGAGATATATTTCATAAGTGCCAAAGATTAAATATTTCAATAGAACTTTATCATAGAGAACTATAGAGGGGTATTGGGCAACTCAAGCAAAGATTGAGACTTTACTGACATACATGGCAACTGACACTGCAAATGCCTGATACAAGATGGCAAGAACATTTTATAAAGTTAGTGCTGATTGGGATCGTGACTTGAAGAAGATTGTAACCTACTGCGTGTCCATTCATTGCATAGTCGAAGAAACTCCAAGATATAAGTGCTAGCAATATAAACCTGTGATAGATTGGATCCTTGATTTCCATCTTGTAAACAACCAAACAAATTTTGCTCTTGGTGCTTTCCAATGCCCATAACTTATCATTTTAACCTGTGATAGAGACATAATGCTGAGGATAGAGACAGGCTAGACAGGCTAGAGGACTTGGACTTTCTTCAAAGGTACTACAAGGGCCAATAGTTGCAAAGGCATTGATGTTTGTTAACTACTAATAGAGATTGTAGTCATCCCTGGTGCAAAGAAGGTGATCAGACTATTTTGATGAAATATTGATGTAGTAGAAAACGAGGTTTTGCATCGGAATCCCATTAGGGACATTACAAGGCCATACAACAACATTTTAATTGAATTAAGAGGAATCAACAAATTAAGGGAGCCATGTCTTTGAAACTACAGCCAAGCGTTCTCAATTTTGAAGACATGGATGGTGTGTTTTGAATTTATTTGCGATCTGCCTGAGGCCCTCCTAAACCTATTGGTTCATCACGATTGAGTTCCTTAATAATTTGGAATATTGAAGGAATAATTGTCTGCAAATTGGAGAGAGAGAGGGGCCTGCCCCTGTTGTCCTTAAGGACTAAGTTGAGACATCTTTAATTATAAAGTGTCACCTCTCTTGGAGCAATCAAGTCATTTCACAAGAAGACATAATAACTGTTCAACGATATAAGAGTGGGAATTGTACATTGTGGGGGGGAATAATAACCAATGTTGCATTCCCATTTGAACCATCCTTAGTGGGGAGATGATTCAAAGGGGAGATGTCTCTCAAATAATTTGATAAGGTGTTTTCTGGTTCGAGGTGTATGGACCTTCATTGAAGCAACTTGTGTCAAGGATGTTGATGTGCAGATAAGTATCTATTATCCTTGAATATTACATTTATCTACTCATTGTAGTCTCTCTCTCATCTGTATTTCTATATGTACTATAAGAGCTATTTGCCTTGATCTTTTCCGGGGATGCTCTTGCAGGAAAAGAAGATTAATATCAGATTCAGAGGGAGTCTGACACTTCAGAGGTAACTTTGGACGAGGAGCTCAGAAGATTGATATCTACTTCAGAAGGGAGCCACATTATCATGAATGTCTGGTGTTGCCAAGTCTGGGGATAAATCCACAGTTTATTACATTCACTCATGTTACTATGGAATCAGACAAGTACATTTGTGTACAAGAAACTTCTCCTACGAATAATGTTTTGACCAAAATTTCATCATGATATTCCTAGATAGATGGATAAGTTGTTGGATCAAAGGGCATTCAAGAAAAGAGCTTGATATAGACTAAAGAACAAAGACACGACTTGCTAGTAGAAGGTTGATATTAGATTCAGAGGGAGTCTGATAGTTCATCCAAAAGCAACCTTGGACAAGAAGGTCAGGAGGTTGGTGCGAGACCTTAAAATTTAAACGGAGCATCTAGAGGATCTGCTTCATTTTGATCTCCAAGGAATTTGGTCATATTGGTTCAGAGGGAGTCAACAATGCAGATGGTTTTTACAGTCAAAGGACTATGATGATGAGATTGAGTCCCATGTGTGCTGGCTGAAATGCCTTTATGCTAACTCCTACGTCGTGATATTCTTGGATAACTTGGGGTTCACCAAGAGTGATTCAAACTATATAAGAGATATAGTGCATAAGTATGTTATTCAAGGTACATTATCACTACAGAACAGATGGTTGATATTCTCACCAAGTCTCTTGCTAGAGAGAAGGTTGTATACTTTTGAGATAAACTCGATATGTTGGAAAATGAAGCCTTAGATGAAAAGGAGTTTCAACATCTGTGATCTATTATTTTGTATATTATTGCATTCTTCTCTTTGAGAGAGAAGTCTAAGGTGAAAGACCTTGTTTCCACCCTCTGGGATGAGCCATGGTGGATCCACTCTCTGAGATGAGTCAAGGTGGATGTCATGTGTGTGACTCCATGACTTTATGGGCCCACCCATCCTATGTACATTTCTGAGAGGTGACGACTTCTTAGACAATGAACACTTGTATTTGATGTTACAACGTAACGATCTTGTAATGGAGATTCGTTATGGTAGACATTTTAATATGTCAGTGAACATACCATAATAGGGTTATATGTAAGGGGAATGTAATGTTCTTTAATTACTCTATCCTTGTATCACGATCTAAGGTGATATGAAAATCAGGTGTCATGATCTGAGGTGATTCCTCATATGGAGATTCGTTATGGTAGACATTTTGATATGTCAGTGCACATACCATAATAGGGTTATATGTAAGGGGGATATAATGTTCTCTAATTACTATATCCTTGTATCACGATCTGAGGTGATATGAAAATCAGGTGTCACGTTCTAACGTGATTCCACATATCACGATCTAAGGTGATGTGAAAACTAGGTATCACGATCTAAGGTGATCCCTTATATTACAATCTAAGGTAATATATGAAATCAGGTATCACATGTTAGGTGATTCCTCATATCATATGTTAAGTGATATGTAAAACTTGGTATCACATGTTAGGTGATATTTCATATCACAAGTTATGTGATATGTGATACTCTGTATCATAAGTTAGGTGATACTTCATATCAAGAGTTATGTAATATGTGATTTCTTAGCATCCATATAGATCATATAAGGATCCTTTGGAAATTCGTATTACATATTGATTGGACTGTATGAGACATGCCACGTAGTGACTTGTCTCTACATTAATATCCATATGGCAGACATCATGAGACGTGATGTTGTTGCACATACCATGGATATTTATGAGCTATGGTGAATATCATGCGACTTGATATTCCTGCATATACCATATCTCCTGATATCATAGTGAGGTGATTTCTCCTCTCTTTCAAAATTAATGGATTTATTGTGACTTGCATCTTGATGGATTTTATCTTCTATAGATAAGAGGGAGTGTTGATGTTTTGTGTAGCTATTGTGAGGGTCATAAGTGTTGTCAAGGGAGACCACTACACATTCTGTTTGATCATCCTCCCTAGCTAAGAGGGAGTGTTAATGTTTGTAGCTTCAGTCGTATGATCATTTAGAATACATATAATATTGATTAATAATAATATATTGTATTTGTATATATGTTATATATATATATATATATATTATTATTATTAAATATATATTATGCAAAATTATATTATTCTAATTTATGATTGATTAATGAAACATTAACAATTATAATGAATAGCCATGTCCCATTAAGGGACATGTCTCTCCTAGCCTTTTTCCCAATATAAATAAAAGAGAGATTGTTGCATTTGAAAAACACATACCATATACAATCTAGGCAGTGCTATTACATTTGCAGAGATCTTAAAACTTAACATTGTCTACTATTATTTCTTGCAATAGACAAGATGAGGATTGAATGAATAAAAACTAAACCATGTGTTGCAAAAAATCACCCGAAGAAAGTTATTTGTTTGACAGGTTTGCAAATATCTATTATTAATAATACATTGCGCAAAACTCAGAAAGGAGTACGATTTATGCAAACATATTCAAAAACGAAATCCCCCAAACACTTGAAAAATGGCTAAATGGTAAAAATCTAATTAACCAAGAGTAGAAATGATTTCTTTTTATAGAATTATAGATAAAAATAAGTGAAGACGACGAACTCATAAAAATACATATCTATTTATTTTAGTCCCATATAGAAGTATTTTTATCCATTATAGACGAACCTAGATATGTCATACCAAAACAAATTACAGGGAATATATCATAAACACAACTCGTAATCTTTGAAATTGTTAAAAACAACAATATATTCAAAAAAAGACCTAACAGCACATCAAACAAAAGGTGAATAAGGGCAGCATTCATCATCCTTGAGATCAAGTCCAGCCAAGAAATATCCAAGCCAAGGCGTTCAAGATTCACATCCCAATCTTCTTTTTTCCCTGTTATCTTCTCTTATCTCTTACAACAAACAAGATGAGGATCTAAATGCATAAAAATTATATCTGTTAATGTTTGTAGCTTCAGTCGTATGATCATTAGAATACATATAATATATGTTGATTAATAATAATATAATATATATGTTATATTATTATTAATCATATGAAATTTAAAATTTAATATTAAATTATTTTATTATTCTTAATAATTGATTGATGACACATTATAAGATTGATTACATTATAATTAATGGGAAGAGGCATGTCCTTTCTTATAAATAATAATGAATAGACATGTCCCATGAAGGGACATGTCTCTCCTATCCTCATTCCTAATATAAATGAAAGAGAGATTGCTGCATTTGGAAAATACATACAACATAGAGTGTTATTACATTTGCAGCTATCCTAAAAACTTAACATGGTATTAGAGCCAGACTGCAAATGTAAGACCAGTTTGTTGATGGTGAATGTGTGACTATCTCAAAAAATACAGTCTCAATAAAATGCTCATATCTCACAAATCCACTGTTGGATATTGCTAAATTTCGGATATGTTAGTGAAAAACTAATTTCAGAGAATATCACCGAAGCAATTAGAGAGAAAGTCTTGGATTCAAAAGTTATGACGGAATGTGTACAGGTCTATGTGAAATTCCTGAAAGTGACTTTCATTAAAAAGATATATTAATTTGTTATGATCGTGGTCAAGCATTAACAAAGAAGAATATATTCAAGGAAGTGTGTCTCTTTCTAGAAATAAAGAATTAATTATAGAGTGTCACCTCTCTTGGAGCAGTCAATTCATTTCATAAGAAGACATGAGAATTGTTCAACGATATAAGAGTGGGAATTGTACATTGTGGGGGGAGAATAATAACCAATGTTACATTTCCATGCTTAGTGTGGGGAGATAATTCAAAGGGGAGATGTCTCTCAAATAATATGATAAGGTGTTTTATGATTTGATGTATATGGACCTTCATTGAAGCAACTTGTGTCAAGGATGTTGATGCGCAGATAAGTATTTAATATCTTTGAATATTACATTTATCTACTCATTATAGTCTCTCTCTCATCTGTATATCTATACGTACTATAAGAGCTATTTGGCTTGATCTTTTCTGGAGATGCTCTTGCAGGAAAAAGAAGATTAGATTCAGAGGGAGTCTGACTCTTCAGAGGTAACTTTGGACGAGGAACTAAAAGATTGACATCAGACTTAGAGGAAGTCTGACAATTCATCTTAAGCAATCTTGGATGATCAACAGATTGATATCTTCTCTATGAGAGAAGTTCGAGGTGAAATCCCTTGTTTTCACCCTCTGTGCTGAGGCATGATGGATGTCATGCGTGTGACTCCATATTTTTTAATGGACCTGCCCCCTGTGTAAATCATGAGGAAGTGACGACTTCCAAAAGATTATCACTTGTATTTGTTAAAGTTATTGAAAGGTGACGATCTTACAATAACTTGATCTTCTATCATGATAGACATCTTATGATGGCTGAAACAAATCATGATAGATGATATGAATGTTCCTATGG
>MU225379.1:830698-850369 GCA_018584345.1 Thuja plicata
TCATTTGGCGAGTTTGGATCTATGTTAGCAGCTTCCTCACAAAATAAAAAGGGGCCGTACGGCATACAAAACGCAACATACGCCATACGGGACCATACAATAGATCCCGTACGGTAGTCTTTGTTCCATAAAGGATGGAAGCGGTCACCATCGGGCAGGTCTAAAGACGAAAGGAACACTGGTCTGTCCGCTACTTATTTTCATCTTCAGGAAAGCATCATGAGGAGCAAGCACTTACAACACACTACAAATACCACCATACACAGCAACGTATGGCCACCTACAGTGTCCAGCGCGCGGACAGGAGAAGAGAATCCCGGCAAGGAAGTCGTACGACGTCTGACAAGCACTCGGAGGGAAAGGGAGGTTCACAAAACCGTACGACATTTCTGAAAAGGATATTGCCAAAGGAAGTCGGCCCATACCGTATGTAGTACAAATGAAGAATAGGGCATAGTGTATGGAACCGAAGGGAAGGACGGCATCGAACGAAAATCACAAAAATAGTGGGTGCCATGGACTTTTGTGAGGGTTTGAAGGTGCTAAATTGGTCTTGGACCCCGCGGGGACGCTGCCCCTCGACCCCGCTGGGGGCGTTGCCCCCAGACCCCCATTTATTTTTGAGGCACACCACAACAGAGTTTGGGGTACCCGCGCCGTCAGGGTAAGCGTTGGGTTTGTTCCACTCGGTGAGAAGAAGTTTGAAGCTAAGCGTTGGAGGGGAAGCATAAGCCGCTGACGGAGATGGATTTGGATAGTTTGTGAACACACAAGTTGAGCAGATGATAGCCAGAGATGCCGCAGGCATTGATTGTTCACGCGCCAGTGGTGGCGAGAGTGGTAGCAGGGTACTACGCTTTCAAGAGTATGTCTTGGTTGGACATGAGGCTGCCGTGGTGGAGGCACAGAGAGCTCGGGAGGAGCTGACCAACAGATTGAAGGCAGTAGAGCAAGACTTGGCTCAGGGTACCCAGTCGTTGGGCGTGGAGAAGGCAGCATGGCTATTGAGGAAAAATTGGCTACAGAGGCAGTATCATTTGAGCAGCAAATTTGCAGCACTTGGTTGAGGCTGAGACTGAGCAACATGTTGTGGTTCTTGTACGTGGTTCATCATTCCTATTTGGTTCTGTCCCCGATATTTTGTTGTCGTCCGGAGACGACTTTTCTTTAGGGGGGGATGATGTTAGCCGTAGTACTTACTTAGTGCTGTGTTAGTTATATTATGTGTTGCCGACGGTACTTAGTTACTACCGGACGACAGTTGGGAATCGGTGGCGACGGTTGGTCACACCCCTTCGGGATTTATATAAGTGATGTACTTTCTCTTCGGAGGGGGGCGAATGGAGACTATTGTAAATGTAGTCAAGTTACGGATGCTTAATAAATTATGGTATTCTCTGATCTATCTTATGTATTTGTATTTCCGTACAACGTCTATGCACCAGTAAACTAGGTTACCCCAGCGGGTAAACAAGATTGACGGCAACTGAAGTAGATAAAATCACTTAGGTTGCTTAATGGAGGGCGTTGTCTAGTAACAGAGGCTTCTTCCTTGTTTCTTCTGCAGTCAAATACTTTGACAGGCACAAACACTCCTTTCCTCTGTGAAATTTTATTACTTTCTTAGTAAATAAAAATTAGTGACTGCAACTGGATAGTGCAGCGTGAGAGTTAGAGAAAGATTCTGAACTAGGATTAGAACTTGCTAGAAATGGTATTTAATTTGAGGGATACATTCTTTCCGTAATGAAGTATGTCCGTTCTCTTAAATGCGCTTTTCTTGGTCTTATTCTATGAATAGAATGTTCCAAAAATTGGAGTTACTTCCAATAGCTTAAATAGAAAGAACGTTAATCTCATTGCATGCATGTAAAACCTTTTCTCAATCATTCCACTTGAATACAATTAGAGGAACACCTTCTTAGTTGGGAACCAAGGTTTGAACTTAAGCATGAGGGAATGCTTCTTAAATTTTATATGAGCCATACTCCAAATTTCTGGAAAATTTTCTCTTTTCAAAGGAAGCAAGAACCTACCATATTGCTGTAGCTTTCACTTATGAGTTTACTGTTGGAAATTCAAGCCCTATCGTAGCTTTGTTACTAGAAGGCATTTTCAGCCTGATAATCTCTTCATGTACTTCTTATTGAATAGAAAGATTTTATTCTCTCTTGTGAGCAGCTCCAAGTTATAGAGTTATAAAAAAAAAATTAAAAAATTTAAATTAATTGCTGATAACACTGCTGCAAGTTCTAGAGTTGAGTTAAATCAAAATTGAGACTAGTGTTTAGGAAAACTCCTTGCTCAACTCTCGCACTTCTAAAACCAGTTAGTAAATGTTTGCGTTATTGAAACTTGTTTAAGTTCCTCATGATCTAGAATCAAACAGGTAACAATAATGGAAGTGTAGAGAGTTTGTGGTAAGGAAACCATTGCATGCAAGTGTGAATGGTGCAGAGATTGAAGCACATTCATGAAGACATGAGAAGCTGCCATACCATATACTCTATACAAGCCAAGTATGGTTACCATTGAAGGAAAGACCAAGGCTGAAGCCTAGAATTTAATTTGAATGAAATACAGAGCTTAAATCAGAATATAGTACCGATTAACTTGGGTGGCTAGGGAACTGATTTCCTTAAACCAGTATATGAGTATAAAAATTGTGTTGCACATTTTCTTGCTGTCAATGTTAAGCAACTAAAATTTCACTCAATGTGATCAGCCACTAAAAGAATAAGCCGCTTAGATTGTATGGTTAAAGGACAAGTATGTCGGAGGAATGGTGGTCAAATAGGCATCTCTCCAGTATGTAATAATATAGCCATATGTTCTAAGGGTGCAAGTCAGATAGGGTGTGAACTTGACAACATGTTAATCATGTAGACTGAATCCTTGGCCAAGGTGCACTAACCACGTGCTAGTGCTTCTCAGTTCTTAAGTTCCCGGATACAGGCTTAGTCAGGAGTTATACCAAGTTAGCAATATCTATAGGGTGTAACCGACTAAGGTTGTAGGGTCTTACACCAGTTTCCCATGACTTGAGATAACCATGCACCATTCCCTTGCGGAGCGTCGGGCCCACTTCAATAAGAAGTGAGCAAGGGAGGATCGAGTTACGATCCATGGTTGGGTGGTTAAACACCCCGGTGATATCTTTTCCCCATATTATACAGAAAGAGACTAAAGATGATCCAGAGGTTGACATTTGTTAAATGTGAAGTAAGATTCTTTCCATTCTTTGTACTTTGCTTATGATGTAATAATGAAATGTACAACTAGATCTACTTGCACTTATCATTTGATTAGTTGCAGCAATGATTTGTTTATTTATAGAAAAAAGATTAGCAGGTTAGAGTAATTTTCCTTTCCAAAAACCTGAACTAGCCGTTATGTTCTTGTTATTAGTTTAGTACTTGTTACATTTACCAAATTTTTTTCTAGTCTTACAGCTACATTCTATAAATAAAATCAAAGAAAAACCTTAGGCTCAGCCCATCCAAAACACCACATCTGGATGTCTTAAGTCAAGATAACGGGGTTCAAGGTATTTGCAATGAGTTCAGTCAGAATTTTGTTTCCTGAAACTTTTCATAAACGGTAAACAAGGTAACTCCCTTACATCAGAACATCAGTGGCTTATGAATTAAAAACTAATTATAGAATCACAACATATAAGAATATCAGGAAAGAATATACATTGAAATTTGCAACAAAGTAAAACTACATGTTCAATTCAAAAAAAGAAAGAGAGGAATTTGAAAAAATATTTGAAAGAATATTTGAACAATATAAATGGATAGAAAACAGGGGAAGCTTATAACTTTATGAGCTCTGAGCCTAGTTGATTGAGTTAATTCATAATGAAAGCTGCTCTAACAACAACATTTGATAGAATAAATGTGGTCTGAAAGGAGATTCACTATAATCTACCTCAAGGTGAAATATAGGTTGCATAGATGACCTTTCCAGCCCCATGATAGTTAGTGAAAACGAAGCGTCTCCCTCATCCAAACTTTGTAAGGTATGGCCGTACATTGGGCTCTTTTTGTCAATAACATGCCGAACCATCAGCCCATATCTAAGGTATGAAACCTGAAATGAATGGAAATATAATAGGATCAGCAACTCGGGATTCTTGCTTGTTAAAGAGTATCATCGTGGAGTTCAATGTGGATACATACTACTACCAAACTCATTTAACTTCATCCAAACCATGAAATTACATTTCTACCTACTATACATAAAAATGACCCCAAGAAACAAAGAATCTGCCTTACTTTTTACAAAACAAAAGAATTGTTTTAATATATGGTAATAGTACATGGATGAATCATGATACAAACGATGCTTGGTAATTTATAGCAAGATATAACCCATGATAAACTAGTTGTGGCAGCTAGAGAGAGCTAAATGATGATAACGCTCAAGTAAACTTTCACAATTGCATTAAGGCCTAATCAAAAAGACATCCAAAATGATGCAAGTTGGCTTGTCCCTTACCGTGATCCTAGGCTTCAGTTAATGTGGCAGTGGCATTTCCCGCAGTGAACTGTGGAGTACTACCCCCCTTGCCCATTCCGGGGCCAGCCTATTGCTCCATAACTCAGTCCTCCTATTTAGGCCAAACATGGATCTCTTTGAGTGACACCTTCAGTGACTGGGTAGTTTTTGTTTGCATGGGTTCTGTTGTTACTGAAGCTGTGCTGACCTATTGGAGGCCTAGCAGCATTTTCCTTTTGAAGCCTTTCAACATTGAGTATCTTCTCTAAGCATTCCATGTGGTGTAGTACAGTTTGATAACAAAACCTATGAATTGAAACTTGAAAGGACTTCTTCCTTCTTGGAGTGACATCTGTGTACTTGTTAAATGAATAAACAACTATTTATTGCAAAGTAAAGTAATTACATACACAAAAATCAGTTATACAAAAGTTTTAAAGTAATCCAAAAATGTTTCCATATGATATCACAATCACTTTATTTATTCATTGATGCTCTTACACAAAAAATAGAATAAGAGAACAATGCCAACATGCAGTCCATTACCCTGAGTGCAAAAGTTGTATATAAACTCCTCAACAGTTGCCAAGAAACTACAACAACTAAAAACTATTTCTTGTAACCACCACAAGTTGACAAGGTATTATCATACTTTCTAGTAATAATCACAACATAACTAATAAGCTGAGAAGGCCTTGAAGGTGCAACACTGGAAATCGAAGATGGAGTAGAATTGTGAGACGCAACCACTCGTAACTTATAAACTTCTTTTGTTCATTGCTTCAGGTACTGGGTAACTAAAAGTTTCCGTTCTCTATATTCCTTAATCATTTGTACAACTTCAATAAGCTGAGAATTGGTCTTCTAATTGGTAACACTAAGTTTTTAAAAAATTGATCTTTGTTGACAAACTTATTTTCTACCTCCATAAGCTAGGCCTATTGAGCTGACTAGACCTTAAATTTGCACTTCCGATCTTCAAGTTCCTCTCTTAATTACTTGGTATTACAGATTGATTCGTCCATTTTAGCACTAATAGTTTGTTGGGCTGCCATTTCTGTTTGCAACATGAGATATAAATAATAGAACCTATACCGTCGAAGCCACCAAAAGAGGGGGTACTGTAATGAGCAACCCTAATTTGCAATTAATTTTTTCCCTTTACCTCGTGTGATTTCGTCAAAAAGTTTGTCCTTAAGCTGATTCTCAGAGCTTTCTAATGTATGAATGCAAATTACAATAGTGTTTCTTTGGAGTTTTGCAATCGTAATAACATACACAATTGACACTTCCAATTGAACTCGAACACAGTGTTTTGTCACTTAACTCAGATTGCATTGGGAGATTCAATAAAGATATTGCATGACATTTTTAAAAAGGAAACTAATACAGTAATTGCATTCAATGAAGAAAACAATGAAGATGACTGCTGTTAAATAACAGAAAAACAGGGAAAATGAATTCAAACAAATCTGACCTCAAGCATTGATCATAGGAAATACTACAACACATAATAGTCTGCTTTTCATTTCAGAATTTCCTTACAATCCAAAACCTCTGTCCTTTCAACAGCGATATTAGACACCAACAGAAAGCACAATTTTGTATTATTCAAGATCTTCCAAAAAGCCAACAAATAGCCTAATCACCAACAAATTTTTCTTTAGTGCATCACAAATCTGTACCATCAACAGGAACTACTCCAGCAGCTTTAAACTCATGCCAAGGGGACTCTATATCCATGGAAAACTCAGAAATCAATTAAATATCATCTTATGCCGTCCTCAGCAGGTATGATCTCTACTAGTGCTGAATGCTAATTCACAAAATAAAATTTTGCATTTGTCCTTCATGTAAATCCCAAGACTTTGGACTACTCTCAATGGTGGGCCCCACGCCTTGGCTGCGTGAGGATAGTGCTCAACTCAAAAAAAAACATAAATAATTTTCTATTTGATCCTTTGATCAGAAATTACCTTGATAATGGAGAGATAAATAAAACACAAGACCCACCACACCACCCAATGGAGTGCTACAATGGAAATTGGGAACGATATACTTATGTTTGTTGAAGTGAGCTATACAAAGAAACAAAAAAAAAATTTCCAAATTGAAAACCTCTCTTGTTTACTTTTAAACCTGCAATTTATATTCTCTGTCCATATCACCATATTTGGTTAATCTTTAAAACTACTTTACAAAAGAAACATTCCTCCAAGGTTGCTGCGCTAGCTTGTGGACCACCTTTCTCAAGTTGTAGTCTTCATTCAAGTATCAATGGTTCCATTAGAATGATCACTGACTAAAAACATTCTTTGTTTGGACAGCGAACATACTATCCTCGGCGATATTGCATCCCTTTGGCAGCAACATCCAATATTGTATTCAGTGTTTCATTACTGTGTTTGGTTGCAGAACCATAAGGCAGTGTTATTAGTGCTTCATCGATATATACATTTGGACTGCAGGATGCATATCTTGCAGATTACTAGGGTTGCAACAATTTACTTGATCGGTCACGAGCTGCGACATTCATCTACGTAATGTCCCATTCCTATCACTTGACCTAGTATCCATAAATTAGTACAAGTTAGGAATTTTGAAGTAGGGGTCTTTCTTACTAACCAAGTATATTCTTATATTACTACATGTTTAACCACCATTTGTTTATAGATGTAAAAAGGAATGCAAACCAACAAGTAATTCGCTAAACATCCAAGACTGACATAACCTAGATTTGTCATTTGAATGATCTCCTCATATAGATTGCATAAATGCCTTCTTCCCTTCTTACTAACAACATCATGAGATGGAAGACGTACTATGCCAAGGGCGCGTCAAACAGCCTACAAGCAGGCTCCCTCAAGGCTTAACCCCATCTTGGGAACTACACGTCATGTGACCGAAATTACTCTGCCTTTCCCTTCCACAAGCTCCCTATATTATGAAGCCTTAGTAAGAGATAGGAGTCAGGTTTATATTATCTATAATCCAAGTATCAGATTTAGATATTTATTATTTATATTATATATAGCTCTTTGCCGATAATCTTATATTAGTGTGTTTGATTATCTCAATCTCTCATGTATTTGATTGATTACCATTACCAGTATATATATATATATTTCTTATTTCACTACTGAAATATATACTATGAATATATATATTACACCATATATATATTGGTCCCTTATTTCCTAATAATATCCTGATATAATAATCTGTAGCTCGATATTGATTTATAAATGATTTACATCATACCCATACACTTTCTTTCTTCTCCATACCCCTCTATATATTATTCGATCACCTTCCAAGTCGACGCCTTTCTGATCTATATGATCAGTATCAAATATATTTTCATAATTCCTTATTCCTTTTTTATTCCATGGACTTTGTGATCCCTTATATATCCTTCAAAAGACACACCACTTTAACTAGTCATATCTTTTCACTTTAGATGCACCTCTTCATAACAACCCGATATCCTTCTATTAGGATCATTGTCTAATCAAAAATTCATAATAATAATTGTTACCGCCTATTAACTTGCCATCATAATCAATAGTGTATAACCGATTCATTTATTACTAAATTCCTTGGTTTGGGACTTAGTTATATCATCCTTCTTATACAAGCTGGTTTAGTATAATCGCCTCATAACCTCTGACTCATGCTTCCCATTATAATTGTTGTTCACTATTCAGCTGTTCTCTGTTTCTCGTTAACTTGATATTAATATTTCCGTTGACCAGGATGATTGATTATATATGGTGCTTAGTTATATTCATATAGTGTTCACAGCATTTGTCGATATTTATTATCGGTAATATAAATATATTCTTTCTATGTATTAATGACTATTAATAGTGTTCGTCACTTAGCTTGCAGTCGAAACTCCCCTATCTATTATCTCCGATGGATGTTTTTTTAATAGTTGATAAATGAGGATCACTGATAGACTTTTCTTGTATATTCTCTTTAACGTCAGAGTGTCGACTGGACTCCCACCGCAGTTATTGTTTATTATGTGCCTTCGACTGTTTCCATCGAACAATGGCTATTTATATCATTTGACTATTAATATATGATATTCATATTTGTTAATGTTTTGTGTAGTTATGGTGAGGGTCATAAGTATTGACACGGGAGACCACTACACATTTTGTGTGATCATCCTCCCTAGCTAAGAGGGAGTGTTAATGTTTGTAGCTTCAGCCGTATGATCATTTAGAATACATATAATATATGTTGATTAATAATAATAAAATCATATGAAATTTAATATTCAATATTAATCTATTATATTATTCTAAATTAATAATTAATTGATGAAACATTATAAGATTGATTAAACTATAATTAATGGGAAGAGGCATGTCCTTTCAAGAACATGCCTCTCGAAATACATATATATAATCAATTGTCATTATATTAATCTCAATAATAATGAATAAACATGTCCCATGAAGGGACATGTCTCTCCTAGCCTCATTCCCAATATAAATGAAAGAGAGATTGTTGCATTTGGAAAAACACAAAGAAAATATAAGAGTGCTATTACATTTGTAGCTATCCTAAAACTTAACATGGTATCGGAGCCAAACTGCAAATGTAAGAAAGTAGTTTCTTGATGGTGAATGTGTGACTGCCTCAAAAAATGCAGTCTCAGTACAGGGACCATATCTCACAAATACACTGTTGGATGTTTCTAAATTTTGGATATGTTGGTGACAAACCAATTGCGGAGAATCTCACCGAAGCAATTGGAGAGAAAATGTAGGGTTCAAAAGTTACGACCGACTGTGTACGGGTCTATGAGAAATTCCTGAAAGGGATTTTCATTAAAGAGATATATTAATTTGTTATGATCGTGGTCAAGCATTAACAAAGAAGCGCGTATTCAAGGAAGGGTGTCTCTTTCTAGAAAGAAAGTATTAATTATAGAGTGTCACCTCTCTTGGAGCAATCAAGTCATTTCACAAGAAGACATCAGAATTGTTCAACGATATAGGGCCCGTTTGTTTAGCAGAATTCGTGTATGCTGGAATAGCCAATTCTGGAATTCAACTGAATTCTAGAATTCTGCTATTCTGAAAATGAATTCTAGAATATGGGTTGGACCTGTTTGGTTCACCCGGAAGATGACTAAGAAGATGCATAAGAAATTTTCATCGTTTATTTCGTAATTTTTTAAATACAGTGTGTATGTGTATTTACACACACATACATGCGTGTATATATACACACATGTGTGTATATGTGTATACATGTGTGTATATACACACATGTTTACACATACACAGCCATGTATACACATATACACACATGTGTGTATATATACACACATGTATACACATATACACATGTGTGTGTATATACACACACATGTGTGTGTATACACATATACACACATGTGTGGGTATATATACACACACGTGTGTATATACACATGTATATATACACATATATATACACACATGTATGCGTCTGTATATTCACATACACACATGTGTGTATACACAGACACACATATACACACATTTGTGTATATATACACACATACCCGCGTGTGTGTTTATATACACGTGTGTATATACACACATGTGTGTGTATATATACACACATATACACTTATACACATGTGTGTGGGTATATATACAGACATGTGTGTATATATACACATGTATATACACACACGTGTATATACACTTGTGTATATACACACATGTATATATATACACACATACACATACATATACACACGTGTAAAGCTTAAATTTGATTTTTTAAAAATTGGAATTGGAATAGCCAATTCCAATTCCACCTATTTGGGTGGAAGATGCATATTCCAATTTTGTAAGATGGACACAAACATGGAATTGGCATTATCCGAAATTAGATAATGCCAATTCCAGTCTAATTCCACGAAACAAACGGGCCCTTAAGAGTGGGAATTGTACATTGTGGGGTGGAATAATAACCAATGTTACATTTCCATTTCCTTCATTGAAGCAACTTGTGTCAAGGATGTTGATGCGCATATAAGTATTTATTATCCTTGAATATTACATTTATCTACTCATTATAGTCTCTCTCTCATCTGTATTTCTATACGTACTATAAGAGCTATTTGCCTTGATCTTTTCCGGAGATGCTCTTGCAGGAAAAAGAAGATTGATATCAGATTCAGAGGGAGTTTGACTCTTCAGAGGTAACTTTGGATAAGGAGCTAAGAAGATTAATATCAGACTCAGAGGGAGTCTTACAGTTCATCTTAAGCAATCTTGGATAAAAATATCAACAGATTGATATCTGCTCAATGAGTTCTTCTCTATGAGAGAAGTTCGAGGTGAAATCCCTTGTTTTCACCCTCTGCGCTAAGGCATGATGGATGTCATATGTGTGACTCCATATTTTTAATGGGACTGCCCCCTATGTAAATCATGAGAAAGTGAGGACTTCCAAATGATTATCACTTGTATTTGTTAGAGTTATTGGAAGGTGACGATCTTCCAATAACTTGATCTTCTATTGTGATAGACATCTTATGATGGCTGAAACAAATCATGATAGATGATATCTTGCATGGTGGATTAAGTTCCTTAAACAGACCATGGCCTTCTATTGTGATAGACATCTTATGATGGCTGAAATAGATCATGATAGATGATATCTTGCATGGTGAATTGAGTTCCTTAAACAAGCCATGATCTTCTATTCCGATAGACATCTTGTGATGGCTGAAACAGATCATGATAGATGATAAATGTTCCTATGGTAAGTATTATTGAGGGTATATGTGCACATTACCTATAGGACATTTTTGAGTTATGGTGAATATCATGAGACTTGATATTCTTGGTCAAACCATATCTCTGATATCATATTGAGGTGATATCTAAAATACTTTTTGAGTTATGGTGAAAATCATAAGACTTGATATTCTTGGTCAGACCATATCTCCGATATCATATTGAGGTGATATCTAAAATACTTTCTGAGTTATGGTGAATATCATAAGAATTGATATTCTTGGTCAAACCATATCTCTGATATCATATTGAGGTGATATCTAAAATACTTTCTGAGTTATGGTGAATATCATAAGACTTGATATTCTTGGTCAGACCATATCTCTGATCATATTGAGGTGATATCTAAAATATTTTTTGAGTTATGGTGAATATCATGAGACTTAATATTCTTGGTCAGACCATATCTCTTGATATCACAATGAAGTGATATCTTCTCTCTTAAAAGTAATGGATCTTTTGCGAATTACATTTTGACGAATTTTATCTTCCGTAGCTAAGAGGGAATGTTGATGTTTTGTGTAGCTACGGTGAGGGTCATAAATGTTGACACGGGAGACCACTACACATTTTGTTTGATCATCCTCTCTAGCTAAGAGGGCGTGTTAATGTTTGTAGCTTCAGTCGTATGATCATTTAGAATACATATAATATATATTGATTAATAATAATATATTATATATGTTATATTATTATTAATCATATGAAAATTAATATTCAATATTAATCTATTATATTATTCTAAATTAATAATTAATTGATGAAACATTATAAGATTGATTAAATTATAATTAATGGGAAGAGGCATGTCCTTTCAAGGACATGCCTCCCTAAATACATATATATATATAATCAATTGTCATTATATTAATCGCAATAATAAGAATAGACATGTCCCATGAAGGGGCATGTCTCTCCTAGCCTCATTCCGAATATAAATGAAAGAGAGATTGTTGCATTTGGAAAAACAAAAAGAAAATATAAGACTGCTATTACATTTGCAGCTATCCTAAAAATTAACAATATCATATTATTAACATATGATATTCATATTAAATTATTGATTCAAACAATATATTATTTCATTCATCGCTTATATATTAAATGATTGTTTATTAATATTATATTGTTTATTTAATCACTACAAGTGTTCTCATAATTGTATTATAATTTACGATTATTTACTTATTTATTTATATTGTAATTCTATTATTATTTATTATTAAATCCTATTTCAAAACAGGGCCATCACAATCTAACAGCGGCATTGTTTACACCTATGGTATTCCGATCATCGAGCTCGGAGAAGGAACAAGAAAAATTCAGAATCCATCAACAATCAATGTTTCATATTTCAAGCTCCCTTCAATCCATTGCTGTTAACCTGCACTTCCCAATGCAGATCTTTGTTTGCAGTCAAAGGTGCATCATTTTCTCTCAATTGTACTCAATTTGATTATCCGAATATAAAAATTGGTAGTTGTTTCCTGAGCACATTGTGTCTTTGCATATTTTTCTTGTGGATGCATACTTGGGATATTTCAGTGGTATGAGAGCCTGGATCCTACCAGCCTGCTAGGTTGAGATTGATGAGTGGAGAAGACAAGATTTTATAGTCTATCAAAGAAGAAGAAACCACTCTCTAGATAGAATGGGAGATGTTCAGTCAGATGTTATAGCCATCTTGGGCAAATTGGCGACAGGAAGATAAAAAGATAAATGAAGCCATTAACCGTTTGATGGAGATAAGGAATAATGGTGCCAATGGAGAGAACAACGCCCATGGTGATAATTTAGTCAATGGGAAGACACATTCCTCGATCCACCAATTCAAGACCCATGATAACTACCTTCCTTTTGAACACCGAGAAACAAGAGAATCATACTCCATTAGTAGAGTTGAAAGAACAATTCAAGCAGGATTGGGTCGATGGAGGATTGCAACTGAACATGTCCCTACATGAACCTAACAGTGAGATATTTACCCACCACCAGGACTATTATAATGATGTGAGACGGAAGATAGGAAAGCTAAGCCTCCCTTTATTCGATGGATCCAGAAGATCAACAGCGTGAGCTTGGGTGTAGAAGGCAGGCACATATTTTCAGCTCAACCCCATGCCCGAAGATGAAGCAATCAAGCATGTGGCACTACACCTTGAAGGGATTGCTCAAAAGTGATGGCACCATGGATTGGTAACATTGGGGCATGACCAAATCACATCCTAACTTCATGAAGAGACGCAACAACAAATTTGATGGGAAGGATACAAAGCTCAATTTCAAGTAGTAGCACAGCTAAGTCAAAGTAGTCCTATGTACAGCTATATCGTTGAGTTTTGAAGGCTCTCAGTCTTGGTGACTGACATATCAAAGAGGAGATTAATAGCTCTTATCATGGATGGTTTGATGGATACTTTGAGGAGTTGAGTCAAGGCCCTTAGCCCTAACAAACTCACAAAAGCAATCAAGAAGGCTCGTGACATGGCCACGTCTACCTCCAAGAATCAAACTCTTCCTTGGACAACTATTACAAAAAATAACAAAAGCAAGAAACCATTCCAGACGCAAGAAGACTCTAATGGATGATGCGACCTGACAAGGCTCTCAGTCTTGGTGACTGACATATCAAAGAGGAGATTAATAGCTCTTATCATGGATGGTTTGATGGATACTTTGAGGAGTTGGGTCAAGGCCCTTAGCCCTAACAAACTCACAAAAGCAATCAAGAAGGCTCGTGACATGGCCACATCTACCTCCAAGAATCAAACTCTTCCTTGGACACCTGTTACACAAAATGACAAAAGAAAGAAACCATTCCAGATGCAAAAAGACTCTAATGGATGATGTGACCTGACGAGATCTAAGGAGAAGGAAGCTTTGCTTCCACTACAAGGAACCATGGGACCTCGATCATAGATTCCTTGGCAAAGGGAAGATTCATCACACCAAGGTTGTGTTAGACAGTGAGGAGGAAGATCACATAGCCAAGGAACCTGAGGAGCACAATAAGCAGCCACCCCATGCGGAGAAGATAGCCACAAACATAAGGATGGGAGGTACCATTGCTAACTTATCCAACACACCAAGATGTAATGTATTTCGCGTCCATGGCATACTACAAAGACAATGGCTCATCGTCATGTTTGATAGTGAAACCACTCTCAATTACGTAAATTCCTTTGTAGTGGCTAAGAGAGGATTACAGACAGTAGAGCACGAGGGATTTGATGCCAAGGTTGCAAGAGGTTGGTTCCTACCTTCCACATATTTGGTGCCCCAGATGAGCATCACCATGGAGAACTACAATGTCACAAATGACTTCTTCATGGTGGACTTGGATGATATAGATGTCATTTTGGGTATCCAGTGGATGAAGATTCTACACAAGTACACTCAAAGCTTTAGGCGTTTAAAGTACACTTTAAAAGTGGATGAGAAGAAGGTGGTTTTATGAGGAATGTCTAAGGAGGGCCTAGAATAGTTTCGGCCAAACGCATGGAGGCGAGTTTTAGGCATAATGATGTAGTATGGGCGGCACAGTGCTTAGTTTCTTCAAAACCTTTGGACAACCAGCATACACATTACCATCAAGATGAGCTACAAACAGTGTTGGGTACGCACAGTTTGGTTTTCAATGACATTCACCAAAGGGTACCATCGAACAAAGGCTTCGAGCACACAATAGAATTGGAGGGAGCCCAACCAGTCATAACAACTGCATACAGACATACCAAGAAGTTTAAGGATGAAATCGAGAAGGCAATTCATGAGCTTCTTGACATGGGACACATCAGGCCTAGCACAACCCCTTTTGCACCCTCTGAGAAGATTCAATATTCTGGAAATAATATTCTGGCATTTGAGAAGTATTTTTACCTGAGAAATAAAGTGATTATATTTTGAATAATTTCGGCTTAGTGAGAATATATATATATTTGTCAGTATTAAATAAAATGAGCCGAATGTGAAAGAGTTTTTATATATTTCTGATACATTGGACTTCCTTATGGTTGGAGATATATTTACGGTAAATGCCTAAGTTCATTACCAGAAAATATTAATGTTTGGTGACTATATTTTGGCATTTTGAGCTGAGTGTGGGGGCTGCCAGATATGAGAGAAGGGCATTGTTTTTATGGGCCATTGAAAAATTATATCGCATGGTAAAGTTTTAAGATATTAATAACTTTTGGCGGTGGATTATATGAGAGATAAATTTGCCATGAAATATAGAGGGGCCTGCAATGAACATTCTAAATATTTGTGGAAGACATAATATTTCATTCAAACATTAAATTTGTGGAGCTCAATATCATGTCTTTTCATTGCGGTGAAAAATGCAAATTGTTTGAATATTCCTGAGAGTTGTCGTAAAACTTTGGGACTATAGTCTGCCGCCAAAGATTATTAAGGGGGAATTATATGGCCGTGGGCTTTTTCCGTCCCAGCGCTATAGAGTTACAAAGCTAGTTGCAATACGAACCAAAGGGAGGATTGTGCTTTGGTTGTATTTGAAATATCATCATGAGCTAAGAGTCTGGACGATAACCTGGTAATTTTCTCTGGTCATTGAGGAAAGTAGAACAACGAACAGATTCAGTTGGCGTGAGGGTAGTTCCACTCAATCGTGCTCTCCAGACTGAATCAAGAATGCCTTTATAAGGCTTGGCTGCAATAAATCAGTGAAAGACTGTTAACTTTGAAACAAAGTCCATCACACTATTGCTGTTGTAACAAGGAATTGGGTTGGATCCCGACTTGGTCTGTATTTGGTAACACAAGTGTTGAATCTATTTTGTGTGGGTTGTGTGTGAGCTGTTGTTGTTGCTTGTCTGCAATCACAAGGAGTTGTGAATGGCATTATACTTCTTGGAAGTTGTTGATGTCCAGAAATATGTTTCTGAAAATTTGAAACATCTGATGCTAAAATCTCAGTTCCAATCCTGAGTATCTAAGAGCAACAATCTGTGGAAGTAAGTGCAGACACAAGGGTGCCCAATACTCTGAATGTGATATCAAACTTCCCCTTTTTAATTGTTGCTGTCATTGGAATTGTACTTTGTCTTTGAGGAAAGATTGAATTTATCGGAAGTCTTGTAAGTTGGGAAGGTTTCTGGACAGTGACAGAGATGTTGAAGAGTATTTGCAGGTTTTACATTGCAATCTGGCCCTGAACATGGGTATGGTTAGAAAAATCATTGTATACTGAGATCATTTTGTGATTGAGCACTAAAGAATTCAGTACCCAGATCATATTGCCAATGTTGTGTTCTCATTGATGTTGGAGTCTGCAATATCAAATTGATACAGAGATGTGGTATTTGAATAACTCTGATGTTGAGTAATACTTCTAAGCACTGGAAACAGTTAAACAGTGTTGATGGTGGCTTATTGTGGTCAGAATTGGGGAAGATAGATGTCTTGTACTGAAGACTATTGGATCAAAGATGCAATACTGCAGATATAAAGATTAAGAACTTCCTGAGTGACAGGTCAGAAATAAACTCTTTAATTTCTACAAAAATTTGTATACAGTGGTTCTGAGTTTAAGGCATATTGTTTGACAAAATGTGTATGAGGATAAGTGCAAGTTTTTAGTGAGATTGTAAAAGGGGTGCCTAAGTTATTTCCTTCATTGCTGTGATTCCTTTCTTGATATTCATTTGCCAAAGCAAATGAAACTATAAACTGCACACTAGCAAACTGTTTGTCAAAATTCCTCCAAGGCAACATGCAATTTAATTAACAAATCTGCAACAAAATTTGGGTTAGATTAAGTCATGGATATTACAGCCTTATCTGTTGAAATATGTGGCATTCTAGTGGAAACCGAACAGAAATTTATATCGCATAGACAAGGAAGTCTAGTCATATGCAACATAAATTTCTGAGTTGGCAACAAGAGGAACAGGACATCTGCAGCTTGAGGGAGTTGTGAAACTTCTGGAAGGTGCTAAACAATTCATACTCTGAGAGTGGAGCCTTGTCCTTGGCAGCTACAAGTTAATCTGAAGCTTTTGAGCAGTGTAAGTTTGAACACTCACCTGCAGAGACAAGTAGTATCTAGCTATGGGGAAGATGACAGGTTTGGAAAAAGTCTTGAAGGATCTTGTTAAGGTACAACAACAGTTAGCCCAGACTTCACAACCTGATAAAAGGACAGAAATACTTGGCATGTATGATGAGTATAACACACTTCCTCCACAAGTTCAGAGAGATTTAACCTTCTCTAGTTTCATGGACTTTCATCCAAAGCTACAGCACAAAACTTTAATGGCAAAGAAGTAGTACCATGAATTGGCTCGAGACCTACTTGCACAAGATAGGTGCAGAAATTTATATGAAGAGTTTCCATCTATCATTAATCAGCCCATAAGTGAGCAAAAAACTAAACCAGTTATTGAATAAAAGCCTTATGAGGTTGTCATCGAAGCGGGAGATTGTAAAACAAATATTGAATCAATGCATGAAGGAGAGGCTAAAGAGGAGGCAGCAAATCTAAAGGTTACAGGATGTTTTACTAAAGAGGAGCAACCAACTTCCGTTGATTCTCAGCCTACACTTGATCAAAGAAAAGATGTAAGCGATTGCACAAGTCTATTAATAGGTAGCTTGGAGGTAGACGTATCCCACGAGGCTGCCTACACTAGTGCACTTGTTGAGCATGTTGACAACTCATGTGAGTATGTAGTTCAATCAGCTGAAGATGAAGACTCCAACTTAGTTGTTAGTGCTGATGCTTTCATTGGATCAGGTGAATTAGTCCCTATTTTTGGTGTGAATTCTACTTGTGATGGATTTGTTTTTGACCATAGTGCTGTCCCTATTCCCTTAACATCATTGGACATGAAAGAAAACATTCTTGGCATTGATATGGGTGAGTTGGTACAAGAAGGTTCCATTAGTAGTAGTGAGATAGTTGCATGTGGGCATGATACTGATTGTAAATCAGTTGTGATTGAGAAAGACTCACATAATGTAAAGATCCATGGTAGATAACTGTTGAAATTTCAAGTTTGCCTGTAGTTTTGTTTTCTAGTATCGTTGGTGTGTATGGATTTTGTTTACCACATTATAATGATGCAAACACATTTTCCAAATACAAAAGAAATAAGAAGAGCTAAGTGTAACACTAATATTAACCGTTCCTTGATATCTCATACAAGTAGTAGCCCATAAACAGTAACTTCTTTCTTTCTTCACAGATTTAGTAATGAAATTGAATACAATAGATAACAATCCCCATACCAAGTGATTTCCAGCAATTCTGGACTTCTGCTGCAATACGTTGTCTGTAGGCTTGAACTGTCAAGGTGGGAAATGGCACAAAGAAATTGCTGCTGCTGCAGTCTTCCTCCCACGCGGCTGCTACTCTATCCTGTGACTGTGCTCACTCCACGTGAACACTCTTGCTCCCAAGGTCCTTCCATGGACTTCACTCAAAATGGCGTATCAACCTGCTTCCCCGCGTTAAGCCTCACCACGACTACCGTATGCCAATCACGCGATTGGTTCTATATGATGCAAGTGCGGCCTGTCGCGTCAATGATGACCGTGCTACTGGAGGTGCTCTTACGCGGCTAGGACAAAATGTTCTCTTGCCGCAATGGTTCAGCCCTGTAGTCGTTCCTTTCCTTGGAGGAAATACCCGCGCTGCTAGACACCACTAATAATTACATTCCTCAGGTACTTGTTGTCGCCTATGCACTGGAGGAGACACTATATCATCTCGGCCTGCTTCAACGAGAGATTTTCGAAATATCTGAAGCATTACCATTCACCTTCTTTGCCGAAATGAGAGACCACTGTTTAACTGATGTTGCAAGCATGTTGTCCGCTTAAATATGTTATTTAAACTGCTGAACTAACTTGATTGTTTCCTCTTACTACTGTATTAAGCGTACATATGAAGTTTGAACCTTTCCTTGCTACTGGAATAATTCGGCGACTTCAATGCTGTTAATAATGCTGATAAAACTCAAACTTCCCACTTACTTGATGAGTTCAATGTGAAATTTGTGTGATTCCACCCTATAGGAGAAATGTTGGGGCTACGTCCAGTTTCTCAATCTTCCTTAAGGGGCTACGTCCTCAAGAAATCAGTCACATTCAAGCAACCAGATATAAAATCTTTAATTTCATAAATTTTCATTGTACCATTCCCAAGAAAGCTCGCGTGCTTTTATAACCTCAAAATGAGAGTCATTACACCAACTAGGCAAAGTGGGATAAAAAAGCACTTTCGTCTTTTAGTCACTTAAGTCACTTTATAAAAATAAAGTAACTTAAAGTTATAATATTAAAGTGACTTTATAATATTACTTTATGAAATAAAGTACCCCAACTATAG
>MU225379.1:850527-872216 GCA_018584345.1 Thuja plicata
CCCTTCCCGGGATTGCTTGCCCTCAAGCAATCTCAAAGCTGGGTGCTGCAGGATAGACTCACCCTCCCAAGTGGCATCCTCATACGGCAAGTCTTTCCACCGGATCAAATATTCCCGAACAACCCTGCTCTGCAAGTTTCTTTCCCTGACCTCAATAACCTCAGTTGGAACCAAAGCCAATTTACCCTCCTCATCCAATGGAGGTAAACTACCTGAAGCTACTACCTATTGTCTGATTGCCTTCTTGAGGCAAGAGACGTGGAAGACATTGTGAATCCTGCTATCTGCCGGAAGCTCCAACTCATAGGCCACCTCGCCAACTCTCCTCGAGATGTGATAAGATCCATAAAATCTAGGCCTGAGCTTCTCTGATCCACTCTTCTTCAGCGAGCCCTGCCAGTAAGGCTGTAGGCAGAGGTAAACCATGTCCCCTGTCTCAAAATTTCCCTCTACCCTATGACGATCAGCGTACATCTTCTGCTGATTTTGTGCTCTCTGATATTCTCCTTGAGAGAACGGAGAATTTCCTAGAGATCCTGTAACCAGTCACTAGCTATCAGAGCCCTGTTGTCCTGTAAAGCCAAATCTATGAAAGATAGTGACTCGCTGCCAAAGAGCGCCCTGAATGGCAACATGCCTATGGTCATATGATAAGTGGAGTTATAAGTTATAACAAAACTCCCCCAAGTATAGCCAACGGACCCATGCTCTCTGCTGCCCCGATACATAGTTCCTGAGGTAGCCTTCCACCCATTTATTCACAATCTTTGTCTGCCTATTTGTCTGTAGGTGGTAACTAGTACTGGGGGTCAGCTTCGTGCCTGCCAACCTGAAAAGTTCTTGTCAGAAGGTGCTAAGTAACTTGATGTCCTTGTCGCTCACAATGGTCTTAGGGAGACCATGCAGTCTGAAAACCTCACAAAAGAATAATTCTGCTACCTGTGAAGTTGTCCGATCTGCTGCAATGGCAAAGAAATGAGCGAACTTGGTGAGTCTGTCGACCACCACAAAAATATTGTCCTTACCCTGCACTCTCGACAATCCAGTGATGAAGTCCATAGAATACCCTCCCATTTCTGAGCCGGAATAGTAAGGGGCTGCAACAAACCCACTGGATGAGTGTGCTCTGACTTGTTCTGCTGACAAGTCTGGCACTCCCTAATATGCTGGCACTCCCTAACATGCTAGAGGACATCGTCCTTGAGGCCCTTCCATGAGAACCTCTCCCGAATATACCTGTAAATCTTACAGAACCCTGGATGCCCTGCTGTAGGAGTGTCATGCACAGCTCTCAAAATCATAGGCTTCAGCTTCGAACCTAGCACTAGGTAGATCCTATCCTTGTAGAGAATGATGTCATCAATAACCTTGTACCTGTCATCTGGAAGCTGCCCGTCCAAAATCTGACATGCTCGAGTATCCTTAGAATACTCAACCAGCAAGTGGGATTTCCAATCTGCGGAGATCTCGGATAGAACACAAGTTGCCTCTGAAGATCTCCTGGAGAGTGCATCAGCTACAATGTTATTCTTGCCCTTGACATACTCGATATCAAAGTCATATGCCTGTATCTTACTGACCCATTTCTGCTGTCTCTCGTTGAGCTCTTTTTGTTCCAGGAAGTATCGCAAGCTGTTATGATCCGTTTTGACAGTAAACTTGCCACCCACTAGATATTGCCTGAATTTCGCTAATGCGTGCATGATGACCAGCATCTCTTTATCATACGTAGAGTACAGCCTCTCATTGTCCTTGAGTTTCCTGCTCTCATAAGCTATGGGGTGCCTGTCCTGCATCAATACTGCACCTATCTCAGTACCTGAAGCATCACACTCAAGAATAAAAGGACGAGAGAAATCCGGTAGTGCTAGAACCGGGCATGTACTCATGATAGTCTTGAATATGTCGAAGACTATCTCAATATCATCTGTCCACCTGAAGGCCCCTTTTCGAGTGAGATCGGTGAGGGGTGTTGCTGCCTGAGAGAACCCCTTCTGAGAGAACCCCTTTACGAACCTCCTGTAGTAAGAGCATAAACCAAAGAATCCCCTCAACTCTGAAACATTCCGCGGTGGCGGCCAGTCCAGGATTGCCTATATTTTCTCTTGATGGACCTTGACTCCATCTACCCCTATCACATGTCCCAGGTAGAGGATCTCGGTTAACCCAAACTCACAGTTGGATTCTTTAGCAAACAGAGATTGAACCTCCATGATGCTCAGAATCTCATCCAAGTGTCTCAAATGCTCCTTGCATGTCTTGTTGAAGACCAATATGTCATCAAAGAATACTAATACACTCTTGCGCAGCTGTTTTTTGAAGATATGATTCATGCAAAACTGGAATGTAGCCGGAGCGTTAGTGACCCCAAATGGCATCACTAGAAACTCGTAGTGTCCGTAACGGCAGCGGAACGCTGTATTATGCACATCCTCCTCTCGGACACGAATCTGGTGGTACCCTGATATTTACATAAATCCACTATGTGTTAATTTACTTTATGATATTTGTACCTTCGTCTTGGGTAATGAAAGGACTAGGAACACTCTAATTTGGATTAAAATGAACGCAGTCTTAATTATTTCAATATCCCTTGGTTATCTAATAATGTATTTAATGTCGTTAAGTAGCAACATCTTGGGAACCCTAGAGAATGTAGTTAAACTTAGAGATGCATTATTAAAAGATCAAACTGCATTTATGTTGTTAATGAAAGTTAGTTCATAACTTGCTTCCGCATTCATATTGTTTCATGTATCCTTTATGGTTTTTGAAAAAATTATTGCATCAATATTATGACTAGTTAGGTTAATTTCTCATGGGTTCCCGGGTGGGGCGTTACATTTTCAAACCTAAATCTGTTCTAAGGAATGTTTTCAGGATTGCAAATAGAAAAGTTTCCTCCATAAAAGCATCCAGGCATTGTTAATAGTTATTGATCCATTTCTACCTCTCCAATGTTGTTGAACACTTCCAATGAAATTTTCAATGAGTTTGTTAAAGGTTTTCAAGTATTTGGTTTCTATCTGCAACAAATTTTAAATAGTTATGTCTGAAACCTGTGAAGCTTGCATCGTTGCCTACCTCCAAGTTTTCAGCACATCTCCCTACACAACTACATATTCTCTCTAAAATGTTTACTATGTTTCTCAAGAGATTATTTTATGCTTTCATCAAATGCACATTATAGATATTCTCTGTGGTTTTAAAGAAACAATATCATCACTTCTTTGAAACATCAACAAAAACCATCTTCACAAACTTAAGTTCAGATACCTTCTATTTTCATGATAATTTAATAGAGAAATCACCTCTGAGCGAACAAGGTCCAAATCTTGAGTGGAACAAAATGTGGAGCCATTTGAAAGCTGGATAAAAATCCTGAATGTCAAGCATATCTTTACATCAACAAGCTCACAAGGTGCTGGCCCTCCAAGAACCAATCTTACAGCAAATACCCTGGCAACAAAGACAGAATATGTGTTTTACTTTCAACAGCTACATGTGACAAATAATCAAAATATGTTAGTTTTACTACTGCAACAAATCTTCATGAAACTATATGATCATTTCAAGGTCCAGCTATTGCATTAAGTGGCAGAAAAAATAAAAGTGCCTCTGTATAACCATAAACCAACCAAGAAAAAGGTTTGGTACAGAATCTCAATATAGTATCTACATTACTACTTCTGACACTGCTGTTACATATAGTTTCCCTCCTTTTAAAAGTGAATAACTGACATACTACAACTCTTGTTGGCTGCTTAATGTCAGGGGAACTTGAGACGAAGGGCAGTCATGATAAAGAAAAATAATATTATGAAAATTAATGGACTGCTGAAGTAAGAAGAGAAATGCATCCAAACAAGGAGAGAGCAGTGAATGGGAAAACAACAAAGAAGATGTATCATGTGCCATTAAACACAAGTAAGCATCCACAAATTAGAAAAGTGAAATCAGACCAACAAAACAAATGTCATGAGAGGGATTAAGTAAATAAATGCAAATTATTATTTTTTTGAAGTAATTTTATGATATTATTATCAACAGATGAAAGTATGAGAGAAAAGGTATTGGGCATTAAAGAGGGAAAAGAAATCAAAACAAGCAAACTAGATTCTAAGAACCTGATCCCATGATCCAAAGATTAAGCTCAAAAAGGCAATAAATTGCAGCAGTTGTAATTTACATCTTCACTTTTACAATTGTTTGAGTAACAAAAGCCTGTGGAAAGGCCCCAACTAAAAGGAGTTCTGCAATTTGTTTGTGTTGGTGCTTAATCATGCTTACATGTCATGCGTAGTTGGCTAGGTAGTTGATATTGGTGGCTGGTAGGATTACTTACTTTTTCCTCTAAAAAAGGAAATTTTATTCTCGCATTTCCTATCTATTTAACCTCATTTACCTCATTTGATCAATTCAATCAATCATCTCTTGATAAGCCAATAATTTGCATTTGTTTGTTGTTTCATTTTTCTCAAGTTTCCTTTGCAAATCTCACATGGTATCAAAGCCAAACTTGTTACAAATGAAATGCATTCTGATTGCTTGTGAATCGCAATTTGACATGGAGAGTTTGAAGGAGGATTCAGCAAATTCAGAGTTAAATCGAGCAAAGTCAACATAAATCAGCAATAATTTGGTAAAATTTGTTCAAATTTTTCAAATTCTATTCTATTTTCAGCAAATATCTTCAAATAGTGTTATAATATTGTGAAAACATTTTTTTTCTATGAAAATATTTTCAAACATTTGGAAAATTTATTGAAATACAGAAGAAATTTATATCCAGAATTGGATAGTCGCAAAAGGTAATCCAATATTTGCACACAAATTTGTAATCTCTATTTGCAAGATCCTTTTTTCAACATTGATCTCCAAATATTTGTGAAAATTTTCACAACTTATACAACCAATTTTTCTACAAATATTTGAGTAAAATTGGTTGTATAAGTTGTAATGCCACCCCTGATTTTTTTGTACAAGGCCAAAGTAACTCACAACGTAATCATGTGAATTGACATTCAATGAAAGATAAATCATATTACATAGTTCTGATACGTTTTGCAATATGTTATCAGGCTGTCAAATGTTTTTTCATATGATATTTCAATGTGCATCACTACCGTTCAGTTTTTTGTGTAAATAGAACAATAACCCCACTTGCAAAATTTAGTACTTGCTGACTTGAAGGTCTGATTTAAATTTTGACAATACCCACATTATCACTGTTTTCAATTGACTACAAGATTGTCTTGCAAGTGATTCCGTTACATGAAAAAGATAACATTTACAAGACATACCAGCATGAAGCCAACAGGAGATACCTTGGAAAAGGTGAAGGAATTGACTGTAGAAAGGCTTATAATGGTTTCTAAATTTGCTATTTTGAGGAAAGATTGGTGGCGGGTCTTGTCTCCATCCTTAGGCAGCAACCTAATAATGTCTTTATCAATATTGCTACCTAAGGAACCTCTGCAAATAGCCTCCATGTACAAGTGATAGAGATCCTCACTGATCCAATCAATATTCTGCTTATAAAACTCCACAGACAACCCATCAGCCCTAGGGGATTTGTCATTGTTAAGAGCTTGAATAGCAGAGATGATCTCATCTTTTAAAATATCTTCTGGCAATGGTCAAGTGCTTGGGTTTGAGGTCAATCAATTACATTCAGGGCATCAAGGTTAGATTGGGTTTGAACTTAGTTGTTATTTGGTCAAGTCAGCCTACCACTTGAAGGGTGGAATTCCAACCTTCGTGTGGCAACCTTTGACACGTAAAGCCTTCAATCCCACCATGCCACATCAAGTTTTCAAATTCGGCCTACCTTCCGAAGACTTTACATGCAAATGGCATCCAACGTTTACAAGGTGATCTTTAATGGTTACACAAAATTGTCAAGTCTAAGTTTGTCATGCCAATGTGAGAATGAAAGTTTGATTTCATCCCTCTGCTGAAGGTTGCCAATCAAATTGGCACTTCGATATAAATTTCTAAGTTTGTTCTGTCATAAGGATCCGATTTGCTAAGTTATTCTTGCTTCACTAAGGTCTGATGCGCTGACTTTGATAATGCCTTGCCATAGAACTGGTGGAATCTACTTTTTCAAGAGGCATTGTGACACACCGAGTGGTGGAATCCACTTCCTCAAGTGGCAAACCTTGATGCATCAGCTCCTCAAATCTGATGTGTAACTTAGTCTTACAAATTGTTTAAGTTCATTAAGGAAGAAGTAAAGATCAAGTTCTCATTTAACTCCTTGAATATGATTTTGAATGCTATATGAAAGTTGGAGTTTTTTGAATTTAAGTTGCCACATCAAGTGGTGGAATCCACTTCCTCATGTGGCAAGTTGACAGATCAAGTGGTGGAATCCACTTCCTCATGTGTCAAGTTGATGGATCAAGTGGTGGAATCCACCTTCAAGCTGCAATTGCCACATCAAACCTCTAATTCCGACCTGTGCTGAATCATTTGGAAACTCAACAAACATGGCCAACAAACCATTATTACATGAGGTTCGAACTTAATTAGATGAAAATGAAAATTTGGTATTGAATTCATATGCTTTACCATTAAATTTTCATTTGCAAATTGGACTTCAGGATGAAATTGAGAAGTTCTAAGGTAAACTATTGAAAGATTGTTCATGAGTAGCCTTGGTCTTGAATTTCATTTCTTGTTATCCAATTTTCAATCTTTAAAAGAAAAGAGTTTCAAATTCAGTAATTAATGTATGATGATGCATGTAGGTTGAAGATGCTTAGAGAGCGAAGGGTTGTGGCAAGATTAAGTTCGAGGCCTTCAAACAAGAGATCAACAAATTGCAAGTCATTCATCAAGGAGATAAGCGCGATGATGTTCGAGATCAAGGATCAAAATGAAGGTGCAAACCCAAGTTCAAATGCAAAAGAGGACCAAGGCATCATGACTTCATGCACTAGCAGGCTACAAGTTGTTCAAACATAAGCGAGAATGTTCCAAGACAAAGGGAAAGTTAGAGTGCAACGTCATGATACAAATCCAAGTCTAAGTTTGAGGCATTCAAGATGAATTCAAAGTGCAAGTACAAAATCATGACTAAGTCTACAAGCCAAGAGAAGAAATTATTGCAAACTTGAATTTCCTCTAAAAATCCAAGTTCATAGGATGGTCCAACTACATGCCACACTTGCACCAATTCTACAAGTGAAAGGTCAAGTACAAGTTCAAAAGCATGACAATGAGGAAATTTCAAGATCAAGACATCATGAACACATCAAGATCTTAAGGACAAGTGCGAGTTCAAACAAATGCAATGAGAAGATTTCCAAGAATGGAGAAGACAACATGAAGATGAAACAATTTGAGAATATGAGCCATCACAATTGAAGGCTTGATAATGTCGGGATATTTTCTCATCATCATGAGGTATTTATTGTTAATTTTGATCAGATTTATATGTTATAGGATTCTTATTTTATTCATTGTTATGCAGATGTATATGCTTATTCAATACAAATCAAACTCTACACTGTTTGATGACCTTTGTTGAACACAATCTCACAATATTAAACCTGAGATGTGTCTCAATATCAATTTACTATGAATTGATATCGATCTTCTATAATATGATGTCGCTGAGATATGATATACTATTGTATCTTTTCTTTGCACTTGTCGATTTTTGTACGTTGCCAAGAATAAGAACGGCCTCCAATATATATACTATTAAATTTTAGTGCTCGATTAACCACAGGCAATCCCATTGCCCTCCCAACCATAGAGGAACAACAATCGTCTCCCCCTGAGCACTCAGTCATGTTAATCTGCCATCATATATTATATTATTATCAATCAATGATTTTATTTATATAATTATTATATCATAATTATATTATCACGACCTTTTATGCTATCTATGTCCGCTTGAAGGAATCTGACCATAGCTACAATAACATTAACACTCCCTCTTAGCTAGGGAGGAATCCTTCTCGATAGCTTTTGGTTCGTCCTCTTCACGCTATCTTCAACACTCCCTCTAGGTAGGATCTACTCAGATATATATGAGTTATAGAGTAACGTCCACCATGTCTACTCCCATAGGGTGGCTCCATCATGGCTTCCATGAATGGAAATGCAAATGAACACATCATCATGGCTACTCCCATGGATGATGAAAGAATAGATATCACCTCACCGTGACATCAACCATCATGGCTTATCCATAGATATCACCTTACGTGATATCCATCATTATAGATTTTCATAGATATCACCTCAAGTGATATCCACCATTATGGATTTCCATAAATATCACTTTACGTAATATCCACCATTATGGATTTTCATAGATATCACCTCATGTCATATCCACCATTATGGCTTTTCATAGATATCGCTTCACGTGATATCCACCATTATAGCTTTCCATAAATATTACTTTACGTGATATCCACCATTATGGATTTTCATAGATATCACCTCACATGATATCCACCATTATGGCTTTCCATAAACATAACTTTACATGATATCCACCATTATGGATTTTCATAGATATCACCACATGTGATATCCACCATTATGGCTTTCCATAAATATCACTTTACGTTATATCCACCATTATGGATTTTCATAGCTATCACCTCACGTGATATCCACCATTATGGCTTTCCATAAATATCACTTTACGTGATATCCACCATTATGGATTTTCATAGATATCACCACATGTGATATCCACCATTATTGTGAGATCGTCACCTCACAATGATTGTAAGATGTACAACTGTTCATCATTGTGAGATCGTCACCTCACAATGATATTCATCGTGGCTCATCCAGAGGGTAAACATACAAGTACAAGAAAATCACCACGCACTCTTTCACGTGGTGTTGTCATGGACTCACACACATGACATCCACCATGAACCATATCAGAGGGTGGAGATAAGGGCTTACACCTCAGGTCTCTCTTAAAGAGAAATGCATTAACAAGAGTTTACACTTTAAACATCTTTTGAAGAGAAGAATACATCAGTATATATATAAACAAATATAAGCAAATCAATGATGTTGAAATTCAATCCCAGCTAGGATTTCATTCTCCACCATATCAAGCTTACCTCGTAAGTACACAAACTTTATTCTGGAGAGAGGCTTGGTGAGAATGTCTGTCGATTTCTCATCAGTACTAATGTAACTCAACAAAATAGCATTCCTTTCCGCCACGTCTATATCATAGTTATACTTGATCTCCATATGCTTTGACCTATCATGAAATACCAGGTTGGAGTCTGCATCACTCTTAGTGAATCCCAAGCTCACCAAGTATTCATCTATCCAGTAATATCATGGCCTAGTTGTCAGCATAAAGGCATTTCAGCCTACACATATGGGGCTCCATCCCATGAATCATAGTTCTCAGCTACAGTTTCCTGATTGCTAGAGAAACCATCTTAACATGTTCTACTCCCTTTGAACCAATATCACCAAGATCCTCGGAGATCAAATGAATCAGATGCTCTAGCTACTCCCTTTGAAGCTCAAGTTCTTGCATCAACTTCCTGACCTCTTCATCCAAGGTTGCCTCTGATGAAATGTCAAACTCCCTCTGAATCTAATATCAACCTTCTGACCTCCTCGTCTAGGGTTCCCTCTGATGGATTGTCTGACTCCCTCTGAATGTTAATTCCTCCTCTTCGAAGAAACTGATCATTAATCTATATAGACTCTTTCTCTTCGGGAGATGCCTTAACTTAGTTAAGGAGAACAAGGGCAGGCCCCTTTCTCTTCAATTTGAAGACAATCATCCTACTGTCATGCCCATCTATCAGAAGATTCAAGAATCCAGAAATAATCACGCTCTCTATGAAAAGTTCGAAGAATTATATGTTTGGATATATCCCATTCTTTGATACTGTTCTCTTTAGAATTTGAAACAATAATGTCTTGGCATGCAAGTTTCTGTTGTAGTTGAACTGAACTCTATATTCGGAGAACCAGCTTCAGGTCCAAGAACATCATTCTCCTTCTTCAACAAGAGAGTTGTCTATCAAAATCTGAAGTGCGTACTCAGCATTCCATTCTGATGCTTCCCATATCCTTATTGTGATATTCTTAGCTTTGCCAATAAAGAAACATGCAATGTCTAAGATCTATTTGTCCTCCCTTTCAACCAAATTCTCATATCCCTTGTCTGGATTCGGTTGCCGAATGTGTGTCAACAAAAGAGTTTTGTAGCATTCGATCTGTACATTTCTCTCATATTATAATGCACAGTGATTCCAGCACACGTTAAAGCTCTTCTATTACAGGTTGTGACAATCACTAAATTATCAAAATTATAGTCATTCCTGCACAACAGGGCATCGGAGACTAATAACCATAAGGAGCTAATTTTGAATGATAGGAACCCCAAACTCACTAGAGGATGGTTGGTGATGATATGCAGTTGATCGTTGACCACTTGGTCTGAAAATAATCTGCAAATCTGATAATCCAGCAAGACTTCTACGTGCAGACCAAACAAGTAGTAGTAAACTTCTTTACAGTTTATTTGTTTATGTCTGAGAAATGCAACATGGTATACACATATTCAGCACCAAGTAGCCACATATAGGAAGTTCTGAAACAACATTTTGTCACAATACTTCAAGTCTAGCGTTGAATACAATAGAAGCAATAAATGGCATGGTAATTGATGCAATCGTTTTTTTAATGTTTGTTGTTGCTCTAATTATCCTTAACCACCACCCTTGATAGCATTTGAACACCCAACAAAGACATTGTGAACACGCCTGGTAAGAAGTTCACTCCATGTCCATGGGATGATTTGTGTTACAACAAAAATAGCAGAGACGCCCTTCCACAAGACACACTCCCAATCCATCACCCGACTCTACACGATAATGTGCATTGCCAATCTCATGTGTTTTATACCAACAAGGGGTTTTAGGCACATCAAGCTATCTTTAATGAAATAGACAGCTTCAGCGGCATGCAACGAATGTTGTGATTATCCTTCACCGATCAATTAATTTGTATCAATTGCAAACATAAGGCTAGCACGATCATTGATCCAAGACAACGTTGTACATCGCAGAGGTAAAAGCAATGTACACTAGCCAATAAGTATTTGATCCTTCAAGGTCTATCAATGCTTCCTTCGATTTCTCATGATGGAGTATGTAAAGTTGCACAGGCACGGTAAAGCTAAAGCATCGCAGATGGTAAATTTCCTTCCAAATGTTCCATTCTGTAACTCATGCCAGACTCCAAATCTCTCAATTTAATATTTTACAGTTATGCCACGAGAGATCCTGTCTATTACCCGATTATGATTCTGTATATAATATCATGAATGTCTAGCATGTAATTCGTGATCTCCCTTTCGATCTGCAACTACTCTTTATCCAATGTCTGAATCACAAATTCCTATGACCATGAAAGTTTCACAAATTCCTCTGCCCTCTGTCCAACACAGAATGAAAATCAATTTGATAAGAACTAACACAATCTGTCGTTCAATCTTCCCTGGTCCACATGAGTGTCAAACGCAAGTCAAAAGGCATGGAATATAAACTATATCCACCAAACAATGTTATTCCTCTCCAGCAATAACATGAAAGATAGACTTTCAGGCAGGCCATAGTTTGATATTATCGAGGTCAACACTATAATGGCGTTGCATCCGACAATGATACGATTCCATCAGCGATATTATCATGCTATAAACTTCCATTTGCGTCTAGTAATTCATTAGATACACAATCCTTTATTCATGCCACTATAGAATGATGTAGCGGTTCCAAGAAGATCTAATCGCAACAACATAGTACCAGCAGAGACTTCCGCTTCAAATATATTCTTCAAGCCAATGGAAGAGAAAAGGAAATGACCTTCCTCATTCCAATCCCTATACACCAGCCAGGATATCATTTGCAAACATATCATACTATAAACACAACCATTATATTTATTCACAGGAAATTATAATATCCTTCTATATTTTGTTCTTCGTACAAACTTTGCATTTTCATTATTCATGAGACCTTACAGGCTGGTAGGGAACCCGCTCTTATACCAATCTTTGCCTAAGGGTTCTAGTTTAGATCTCTTTTCTTTGGGTATGTGAATGTAAACAGGACAACCAAAGATTCTCAAGTGGCCTATATCAGGTTAAATCCATGTAAATGCTTCTTCAAGGGTTTTGTTATCCAAAAAGGAGTGAAGACATCTGTTTTGAAAATAGACAGTAGTACTAGAGGCTTCAGCCCAAAAAGAGGTATGTAGGTTTTGATCATGCATCATGGCTTTGGTTGCATCTACAATTTTCCTATTTTTCCTTTCTGCCACCCCATGTTGTTTAGGGTTATAAGGAACACTAAACTCCCTCTTAATCCCAGCATTATTACAAAAGTTTTTGAAGTTATCAGAGATGTATTTCCCCCCATTATCTGATCTTAAGGTTTTGATTATTTTACCTGACATATTTTCTACTAGAGCCTTGAATTCCTTAAACCTCATAAGGACTTCATTAGACTCTTTACATTTCAAAGAATATATCCATGTTTTCCTAGAATAGTCATCAACAAAAATAACATAGTACAAGAATCCCCATAAAGAGGTTACTGACATAGGTCCACATAAATCTGAATGAATAAGTTCTAATAAATGTTTAGATCTACTTTCACTACTATGGAAGGTGTCTTTAGTGTTTTTTCCCAAGGCACATCCTTTGCAAGTTCCTTCATGTTCTTGATTAAGTTTGGGTAAACCTGTCACCATTTTCTCTATTGAAGCTAAAGCACGAAAATGGAGATGCCCTAATCTTCTATGCCAAATTTCACATGTATTTGAAGATTCATGAATTAAGGCTTGAGAGAAAGAAGTGCAAAGCTTGTATAAACATCCATGTCGAACTCCTATGGTGTGAGCTTTCTTGATATTTGAATTCTTGGGCCATGCTAGAACTTTACCACCCATGAAAGTAATTCGATATCCTTTGCCTTCAAGTGTTGATATAGAAACCAAGTTTCTCTTGATACCTGGTACAAATAATACACCTTTCCGTTGAAGAGAGATGCCTAATTTTAATTGTATAGTACAAGTTCCAATTCCTTTCACAGGGTAGTTAGAATCATCTATAAATGGTAACTTCCTCGTCTGAATTTTCTGCCAAGCTATCTAGGTGTTCTCTAAATCATGTGATGTGACGAGATGCCTCACTATCTATGACCCAAGTATTAAGGCTGGTAGACACATGACTCAACAAAGCTGAATAAAATACAAGTCTTTCAGAGTCCTTACCCGAGCTCGCCTTACTAACTTCAGCAATGGAGGTTTGAGGTTTAGGCCAGTCCGGAAACTTCATCGAAAGGTGACCATATTTGTCACATCTAAAACATTGTACTTTAAACATGTCCCTCCTCTTGAATGAGCGTTTTCCATTAGAGTCTTTGCCTTTCTTTCTTTTGAAGTTTCCCTTATTACCCTTATTGTAAGAATGAGAATTAAGAACTTGAATATCTTCATTAGTGGAGTTTTGACCAATCCCTCTTGTGATCAACCTTGACACTTCTTGAATGCAATCAGTTTTTAAATGATCAAACTTAGGAAGTTTAGATCGAGCACTTATCCCTTGAATGAATGTTTCCCAAGATGTTGGGAGTCCATTGAGAGCCAAGATGGTTAACTATCGAGCACTTATCCCTTGAATGAATGTTTCCCAAGATGTTGGGAGTCCATTGAGAGCCAGGATGGTTAACTCCTTGCTATAAATTGTGTGACCAATGGTGGAAAGTTGATCTCTTAACTCTGTTATCCTCACGAAGTAAGATGTGATAGTTTCTCCCTTGTTCACTATGACATGGTGGACATGTTGTTTTAGAGCAAGAGCCATGCTTGTGTTACTTATTTCATACATTTTCTCTAAGATTGTGAACATTAGATATGTTGTATCTAATTTGGAGATGATTATGTGATCCTTCATTGCATCCACTAACATCTTCATGGCTTTGTTGTTGTTTTTATGTCCATAGAAGTTTCTCATCGTCTTCATCAGGTACATGTATTGCCTTCTCCACCAATGTATTTAAATCATGTTCTCTTAGAGCAAGCATGATTCTGAATTTCCAAACTACAAAGTTTGAAGCCCCTTCAAGTTGGTCCTCAAATCTAACACCATTCACCATTTTGCTGAATATGAAATTCTAGAGAATTTAATGGCAGTTAGTTTATTTCTCCTTATAAATCTGATCGGATCTTCCTTGAGCAAGCTCTGATACCATGTTAATTTTGATCAGATTTATATGTTACAGGATTTTTATTTTATTCACTGTTATGCAGATGTATATGCTTATTCAATACAGATCGAACTCTACATTGCTCGATGACCTTTGCTGAACACAATCTCACAATATTAAACCTGAGATGTGTCTCAATATCAATTTGCTATGAATTGATATTGATCTGCTATAATATGATGTCACTGAGATATGATATACTGTTGTATCTTTTCTTTGCACTTATCGATTTTTGTACATTGCCAAGAATAAGAATGGCCTCCAATATATATACTATCGAAGGCCAATATCAATTTGCTATGAATTGATATTGATCTGCTATAATATGATGTCACTGAGATATGATATACTGTTGTATCTTTTCTTTGCACTTATCGATTTTTGTACGTTGCCAAGAATAAGAATGGCCTCCAATATATATACTATCAAAGGGCCATGTCTCCCGTAGAGACATGGCTCTACGTGGATCATATTGTCTCGCTTAGAGTCATGTCTATACATGAGACATGTTATCAATATGTCATGTGTTTAACTAACAATAACAACCGTTCGATAAAACATGTCTCAGCGATATCAATTAATCATGATCGATTATATTCGCTGCATCCATACATTATTATCGATATGATTATAATCAATATGATTATCGATTACATATATATATATATATATATATAACTATTAAATATATATATATATATATATAATTGGTCATCATATTGATTATTAATCAGACATTATTATGATAAACATAATCATCTTATGGTGTTACAGATAATCAGATCAGTGAAGGATAGGAATCAAATGTTCAAGGCCGATAGGCCATTTATACATTTGATTACATCGGTTAGATTAATTCGTCCGAAGCTACAAATCTTTTACATTTATTAACCCTATAAGATAAGCATGCTAAGGTGGCGTCCATTTCTTCAACCAATCAGATCATTGCAAGTGTCTCAGTGGGAGAGCTCAATAATATTATGTCCAGATTCATGGAATTTGCCAAAAGGATGAAAAGTCAAAGAAAATTATCTTCTAAAGAAAGATTTGTTGCAAGGACATGTGGCATTTTATCATTGGCTCATTGATTGGTGCCTTCTTCTATAAATCTACCTAACCAATTTTCTTGTTGGCCCTTTAAAGCATTGTAATTTTCTTATTGACCACAAGGTGGTGCCCAATTGTAATTGGCCAGCATTAAAAACTTGTAACTTTTACGTAGAATAGGGCAGTATTGGCATAATCTTGGCCCTTGATCTTAAATTGATCTTGGCCCTTCAATGTAATTGAACTACTATATAAGGCAAAGGCCTTCTCATTTGTAACTCATGAGATTAGAATTAGATTAGATTAGCTAAAGAAGAGACTTGGAGAAATTGTTGCAATAATACTACCAAAATTATTCCTTCTTCATTGTTGGTTTTCATGGTGAATGTTTGTGACGTTTGGAGTATTGAATGGTTTCTACATTTCCTCACTTAGATTAGGATTTCATTTCATGTTGGTTAGAAATAGTGATTAGTTGAATGGAAGATATTTTGGATGCAACTTTGGTGAACTCGCTTAGACCAAACCACTAGCTGCTTGTTGATTATAAGTACACCTTGCGTGGCCAAACGGCATATTTATCAGCTTTACTTCAATTATTGCTTGCACATTGATATGCATCTATGGATGGTGTTAATGGAATGGTGGTAGTTTGAACATATTACATCTACCTTAAGAGATTGCACTAGCTTGGTTGATGTCGATGGCTAAACAAGTCTAGTAGAGTCACAAAGACATCCACGGTTTCTTACATTCTAGGAGTGGAATAGCTTTCTAAACCCTTTCCTTTGCAGTTTGTTTGGTTGGAAGAAGTTGAAGTAGTTGATATCCATTGAATGAATAGCATATGTCCATTTGTGATAACCAACATATCACATCAATATAACTGAGTGAAAGTCCACAATAAGAAGGAACCTTGGGATTGTCTCATTTGATCACACAATCCATATGCATTGTTTAGCATATGAGCATCCTTATTCAAGAGAGAGTTGGAGATTTGGTGTTTCATCGTAGAATACGAAGTATTAGATTTTGCATTTTGTAGTGGCATAAAACTCACATCAATAGAACCATGTGATGAGATTAAAAATAAAGTTTGGAATCCGAGTGCACTCTCCATCAACAAAGAGTTGAGATGTGATCAAAGCTTCAAAATAACAACTAAGAATGTTGCAATGGGCCACTCGTCAAACGATTTACACAAGATTACAAGTCGCAACAATACCATTCACTCTTCCACTCAGCAATCAAATATTGGATGCTTAAGATTGGTTGAGAGAAGTGACATTCCAATCATATCAATGCCCATAACTCCTACACAAAAGAGTTATTGTTGCCATCACTTTTCTCTTGTATTGACATCAGTCAATAACCAAGTAGTTGATGATCCATTGTAATCTTTAAACAAGCTAAGTGTGAGAGATCCTACCAATAACAACCAATTTTTCTTCATCACAGTGAACAGTGATCTTTACCATCATGCTAGGTCATTCATAATGACAATAAGACGGATCACTAGGGGTTTTCCTCTTGTCTTGTTGAGGGAATATGTTAAAGTCCTATGGTTGAACAAATCCCTTATGCACATCAAAACTAAGTTTGGCAATGAGACAAATACTCTGCGAGACTCTATGTAAGGCAAATACAAGGTGAGTCTAAGAATCAGATTATTAAAGTCAGAGTAGCACAACGTCAAAGTGATGGTACACGAATAAGGATGATTTTGAATCCATGGATTCGTTGGAGCTCAAGGGTCAATGAATATCAGTCGGTTTATGATGGATACAATAAAAGGCTTGAGATCATCAACGGACATACTTCTAAAGAGTTTATACAACCTTGGATGACTCATCCTATGGATAGGCATCGCAAGATTATTACTATGGATAATCAACCTAATTACATTATGTTCATTCAGTACTATAACCCTGAGGGTCAGGAAATTTACATGATAAGTAAATTGGATGAATTGTTTTATAAAAAAATGAAGTTTGATAGGTTTTGTGGCACCAACATGAAGCAAGGAATAGGAGTTGAATTGTTCTACATACTTACTTGGGATCCAGGAATCATCATGACAATATAAGAATGCTTGTGGGAAAGCATTTTCCAAGGACGGGAGACTATGATGTCCCCATCCAAACCAAGCAAGTAAATAAAGGATGATAACAAAAAGATATGATTGGTGATTTAAAATGAGAAGTTTCATTATGTTGGAGTATAGCAACCTTAAATCAATATCAAAGTGGCAAACAGGAGTGATTAGCAGTAAAGAATGAAGATTGATCCCGTAAAATAGTTTATGTACATCATAAGGTTTCTAAAGATTATCACATTGAAACATTAGAATACTCCTAAGAAGTGAAATACAGTATATCAAAGTTGAGATCTTGCAATGTAATATCAGTTCCTAAGATAATTATTACTGTAGGAAAAATACTCGAATTGGAAGCGAATGTATATTTGCAGACTTTATCAAGGATATCTTGCTGACTTTAGACACATCAAAGATTATCATATTAAACGGATACTATTTCATATTCATATTCATTGCAGTGCCAAATGCTAGAGAGGCAACACAATCATAAGTCGATATAATTATTCAGATGAGGGAATAGTGAAACCATTTCATAATCAATTCATGTCACCGCAAATATCAAGTGACCATCTTGGGCAGTAATAAGCACGGCACCTTGGTTATTGGCTACAGCAAACAAATCTTTGTAAGGCTCAGGAGAAGACATTGACATGGATCATTGAATATCATTACAGTGCGTTATTATTAAAGCAATATTTGTATCAACGTATCTTATATTGGGTGCCACCTTATAGTCAGAACAAAGTAATAGTCAACAAATATATTGATATATTAAGAAGTCGGCAAAGCATATTGAAATCAATCATCAAACCAAGGATAATATCACTATCGCTACCCAAGAAACAAACAAAAGATAATAATTGATTATCACATAGACAGCGCTTAGTCAAAGCTTAAGAAATTATTATTATGAAAGGAATCAATTACTTTAAGGAGATGCGATGGGATTTAGTGAACCAATCTATTGTGAAAGGACATGTCTCCAAAGATATTACCTTTCAAAGATATACAATGATATCAAACCCATTCCTTTCATAACCAATTCAAAAACCTTTGTCTCTTATTTATCCTTTATTGGATCTGCTCATAGAGCATTAGCCTTATTGGTATAAACCGGTTGCACAGTTCAAAAGTGAAATCAGAGACAGCACCATTGTCGCAAGAATAAATCGACAAGATCAGAAACAGCATCATTATCATTGTTTCAAGAATATATCTACACATCTGAAACAGCAACATATCACTATTCATATACATACATTACATATATTTAAGGAATGAAATTAGATATAGCAATTGCATCGCTCTATGTGATATTACGAACATTTGCAACTTCATAAAGTCAGATCAGAAATAGCATTTCATCGCCATAGGCGATAGGAAGATAATATAGCATACTCTCCATTGTCAAATCAGAGAAGGTTAATATCATATTGAACATCAAGATCATCCTTGCATAACTGTAATCATTTATATTAGATACAACTGTGATCAATATCCAATATATATATATATATATATATATATACTCTTCGTAAACAATATTATATAGATAGATAGATCTTATCAATTGAATAACTTAAACATTCAAAGTGGCATCATCGATCGTAATTCACAGTAATAATTGAGACTTAAAGGGAAGAAGTCACTTGCAATTGATTTTGCAACATAATTGTCCCAAATTCATAAGTTATCTCAAAAGGGACATCACATAAAATCAAGATTGTTTGAGAGATGGAGCGTGTGTTGTGTGTTGTAAAGACAATCAACTATGTTAAGTTTTAGGATAGCTGCAAATGTAATAGCACTCTATGTTGTATGTTATTTCTCAAATGCAACAATCTCTCTTTCATTTATATTGGGAATGAGGCTAGGAGAGACATGTCCCTTCATGGGACATGTCTATTCATTATTATTTATAAGAAAGGACATACATCTTCCCATTAATTATAATTTAATCAATCTTATAATGTTTCATCAATCAATTATTAATTAAGAATAATTTAATAATTTAATATTGAATATTAAATTTCATATGATTAATAATAATATAACATATATATTATATTATTATTAATCAACATATATTATATGTATTCTAGTGATCATACGACTGAAGCTACAAACATTAACACTCCCTCTTAGCTAGGGAGGATGATCAAACAGAATGTGTAGTGGTCTCCTGTGTCAACACTTGTGACCCTCACCATAGCTATACAAAACATCAACACTCCCTCTTAGCTAGGGAGGATATATCAATCCAATGTCAACACTTATAGGACACTTGACAACATCAATCATATGATGTAAGCAATAAAAGCATCATCTTCATGATGTAATCAATAGAAACATAATCTCAAGATGTGGATTGCCTCAATCGGCGATTCTATTCACAAGATCTCAAGTGGATTGCCTCTATCGGCGATTCTATCCACAAGCTCTCAGGTGGATTGCCTCCATCGGCGATTCTATCCACAAACTCATGAACTTTAGAGTGGATTGCCTCCATCGGCGATTTTATCCACAAGCTCTCGTGTGGATTGCCTCCATCAGCGATTCTATCCACAGACTCACGAGCTTTAGAGTGGATTGCCTCCATTGGCGATTCTATCCACAAGCTCTCGTGTCGATTTGCCTCCATCGGCAATTCTATCCACAAGTTCCCGGGTGGATTGCCTCAATCGGCGATTTTATCCACAAGTTCTATCTATAATGATCTGTTTCAGCCATCACAAGATGTCTATCACAATAGAAGGTCAAGTTTAAGGAGCTGAATCCACCATACAGGAAATCATCTATTGTGATCTATTTCAGCCATCACAAGATGTCTATCACAATAGAAGGTCAATTTATTGTAAGATCGTCACCTTTCAATAACTCTAACAAATATAAGTAATAATCATTTGGAAGTCTTCACTTCCTCATGATGTACACAGGGGGCAGGCCCATTAAAAATATGGAGTCACACACATGAGATCCATCATGCCTCAATGCAGAGGGTGAAAACAAGGGATTTCACCTTGAACTTCTCTCACAGAGAAGAACTCATTGAGAAGATATCAATCGGTTGATCATCCAAGATTGCTTAATAAGAACTGTCAGACTCCCTCTGAGTCTGATATCGATCTTCTTAGATCCTCGTCCAAAGTTACCTCTGAAGATGTCAGAGAGAGATTACAAATAGCTTATAAACTAAACTATCTCATACAAAAATACCAAAGATAGAAGCATACAAGATTTTACTAGCCAATATTATAGCATAAATTTCAAACTCAATAATTCATGTGCATTAATAAAACATGGAATACTTATCTTAAGTTTCAAATATTTCCTTTTGTAAGGTGAGCCCATATACGAAATATCAACTCTTATCAAAATTTGAAGTTGTTTGCGGCGGACACGTTGCAGGAGATCATAATGTTGTTCGTGCTAGCCATGTCGATGACCTTCATGCAGAGCAAATAGCCTAGAGTGGATGATCACCATTTTCTCACTCTCCACTAAGGATGGTTCAAATGGAGATGTAACATTGGTTATTATTTCCCCCACAATGTACAATTCCCACTCTTATATCGTTGAACAATACTCATGTCTTCTTGTGAAATGACTTGATTGCTCAAAGAGAGGTGACACTCTATAATTAATTATTTCTTTCTAGAAAGAGACACCCTTCCTTGAATACGTTCTTTTTTAATGCTTGGCCACGATCATAACAAATTAATATATCTCTTTAATGAAAGCCACTTTCAGGAATTTCACATAGACCTATACACAGTCCGTCATAACTTTTGAACCCCACATTTTCTCTCCAATCGCTCCAGTGAGATTATTCAAAATTTGTTTTTCACTAACATATCCAAAATTCAGAAAAATCCAACGGTGGATTTGTGAGATATGGTCCCTATACTGAGACTGTATTTTCTGAGACAATCACACATTCACCATCAACAAACTACTCCCTTACATATGCAGTCTGGCTCTAATACCATGTTAAGTTTTAGGATAGCTGCAAATGTAATAGCACTCTATGTTGTATGTTATTTTTCAAATGCAACAATTTCTCTTTCATTTATATTGGGAATGAGGCTAGGAGAGACATGTCCCTTCTTGGAACATGTCTATTCACTATTATTTATAAGAAAGGACATGCCTCTTCCCATTAATTATAATTTAATAAATCTTATAATGTTTCATCAATCAATTATTAATTAAGAATAATATAATAATTTAATATTGAATATTAAATTTCATAT
>MU225379.1:872266-885966 GCA_018584345.1 Thuja plicata
TTTAATATTGAATATTAAATTTCATATGATTAATAATAATATAACATATATATTATATTATTATTAATCAACATATATTATATGTATTCTAATGATCATACGACTGAAGCTACAAACATTAACAAACTATATATATACCAAATCTAGAGAGGGCTATACATGAGAAGACTATTTCAGATTTGAGGAGAAGAATATGAGGAGTTTGTAGCAAATTTTGAAGAGAAGATTGTCATCATCTTGTAGCAGATTTATGATCACCACTAAAGCAGGTTGAAGAAAAGAATTATAGCAATATTTAGAGGAGAAATTGATATTGAGGTTTGTTCTTCATATTGGTGAAGTTGGTGAAGTTGGTGCCTCATATTGTAGGGGTTGGTGCCTCTAGTAGATTGGTGCCTAGAAGGTTTGTAAAAATAAGATTAAAATAAGCAATATTTTGCCGTAGTTTTAACCCCCAAGGGTTTCCATGTAATGTTGTCCTCTTTTACATTCTTATTTGCTAGATCTAGCATGTGTGGTTGATTAAGTATTGCTATAGCATATATTTAAGTTTTGTAAGTAAAAGTTTGTTACTATACTGATTAGTCACAAATATGAAGTATGGCCAATCACAAACATGTACAACTCCTTGGAAAGTGGCAGCCAAGAATTATTTAGAGGTTCATTAATATTAACCAATGCCCAATACCTTGTACAACCTGCAATAAAATATTCCTAAACTCCTACATGTATATGGGCAACCAATGAAAGGTACAAAGTGCATTCCGAAGACTTGTCAGCATTGCAAAAATCATATCAAAATTGTAGAGACTAATCAAATTGACAATATCACAAAAATATTTGATAAACATGCAACAAACTTTATCACCATTCAGCCTTAAACTAGAATCAAACAACTAGATACTAAAAATCTTCAACAATTGAAGCACAATGGTAATCCATATGTAGAATTCTTCTCATGACTGGGGGGTTTTAGTCCCAACAACAATCTTACCATAGGGTCTTCATCCTTAAGAGAAGGAAGAAGAACTCACGAACGGAGAATTGAAATTGACACAATGGGCAAGAAGACCCTTCTTGAAACCAATCCTCCTCTGACTTTTCGAGTGAAATAATATATATTATATTCTTTTATTTTATTATTCCCTCAAAGTTATAAAACTATTAAAGTGTCATTTTTAACATTTTGCATAGTATATTCTTTTATTTATTTTTGTGGAGTTGAAGGTATATTTTTGAGGTAACGGTTCGTTAATTTCAACACTAACACAAGCATATACAGAGTTGTGATGGTTGATACAAGAGCCAAGGCAAGGGCGAAAACACTAGCTGCTTGCGTTCGAGGCAAATCTGGTGGATCTTCAAGCTTGTGCGCAAATAAAGGTAGTTCAAAGGACGAAGAAGATGGTGGTGAATGCCCCTCTGACGACGATGTTGAGCTCCTTCTAGACTTATTGTTGGGAGCCTGTATGTGGGTCTGTCTAGAGGCTAAACAAAGTGTTGCTAGAGACAGTTTTTGCTTTAACGGCGAAAGCCAGAGCTAGATCGATGACGTGGGTGATGCCCATCCCTTTAGCCGTCGACTCTTATTCTGTTAGCGGCTGTGATGTCCCCTTTTCTAATAAGGATTTAATAAATAATAATATTAAAAATATTATATTAATAATAATATTAATATGGTCGAGATATGATTAAATAAGTTTTAATTAAAGATTTAAACTTATTATTTAAGGAAACAAACACAATATAAGAAACAATCACTAAGCATTATCAATATTCCCAAGATCATACATAAATGAAGTATGAAAACTATCGAATACTAATAAGTCAGGTATCGATAGAGCATTGATTAATATCGATATCAAAGGGATCGTCCAAGAATGGTTAAAGGATGCCTGAAAAAGGAAATTAAGGAGTCAAACGATCATCAAATACTTGGTACAATGGAAGGGTCTTTTGAGTGAAAACGTCACTCGAGAAAAGGAGAACCTTAAATTGCTTGAGGACAAGCAAAGTCAAGAAGGGGGAACTGTGATGTCCCTCAAGTAATACATTTTTATAACTCTGTACCAATAAGATGTATAAGTGATTGTGTAAATTATGATAGTTTAGCAATTTAGGGACAATTGTTAAGGAAATGGGAAATAACATTATGTTATTAATATGTGTGTTATCATTATTATTAAATATAACACATTATAAAATATATTGGAAAAATAAATAAAATATGATACATTATAACATATATTATAATATGTATTGTAATATATATTACAATAAATAATGTGTATTAAACAAATATATATTATAATATATATATTACAATAAATAATATATATATATATTACAATAAATAATGTATATTAAACATTTAGTATAAATTAATACCACCTACTATAATATATATTACAATATATATTATAATATATATTCTAAACAAGTCATTTACGTAGCAGCAGCACCAAGGGTCGCCCCCTTAGTGGTGTGACTGGGCTGCAGCCTTACGGCTACGACCAGTCACACCCCTAAGGGTGTGACCGAGAGTGGAGGGGACGTGACTCCCCCTCCCTCTCCCATATTAATACGTGCATGGGATGTAAGGTATAGGAAGAAAGAAAAAAAGTATCTAAGTCTGAAATTTAAAAAAAAAAAGAGAAATCATCAGTAAGGTGGAAACTGCTGCAAACAGTCATAAATCGTAAGCATTCAAATATATATATATATATATATATATATATATTTCTTCAGATTTATTAACGGTAATTTCAGATTAATATATGATATAGTATGTTTATGTTTATTTCAGATTTAAATAAAAGATATTATAAGATGTTTATTTCAGATTTTATATATATATATATTTCAGATTTAATTAAAGATAATATAATTTGAATATGTATTTCAGACTTATAAATGATGATGTTCATGACAAATGGAAATTCCAGATTCAAAGGATATTGTAATTTGGATATATATATATATATATATATATATTGCAAATGTCGTATCTAAGTTAACAAAAGTAATTTCCTTATTTACTAAAAATGACATAATGTTGTAATTCAAGATTATCACCAGAACTCTCAATTTTGACATTGAGAATTTTAAGGGGATTAAGTCCTCACTATGCCAGTGTACACTGATGACCCACATATGTATATGTAATTAAGCCTTGGATAGGGAATGTCCTTACCAAGAAGAGGAATGGGTCATTTATTGACCAGCCTAAAGCCTTGGATAGAGGACACTCTTCCAAGAAGAGGAATGAACCAAATAATGGTTAGCCTAGTGCCCTGAGTGTTGCGCTCCAATGGACGACAACAAGATCGGGCCAAAGGATTATAGAAGATCCTTATTAAGGTCATGAGCCCGACCTAGCAGACTTCGCTCAGGAAGTCCCTAAGGATGCAATCCAGAGGACGACGGCAAGATTTAATCAGAGGAACAAAAGGGTCCTCATTAAGGTTATGAGCCCGACCTGGTAGACTTTCTTTTGGAGGGGTTAGTAATGGGGTAGATAGCTAGTTAATTAGTTTTCTTTGTATATATTTATCTTCAAATTGTTCGTGCTAATATCTCTTCTGCAGGTTTACCTTTAAAGAAATGAACCCGGAATACTAGGGACATTACAGTGGCCTCCATCGGGCCTTCCTCACTCCCTCGGCCTCTGTTTTGCATCCATTGTTTAAGCCCTAAGAAAATTTGGTGGCTGATGACATTTTGGTGGGTGAGATGAGTGCCTCCATAAAAGTTTATGGTTCTCCTCTAATCCCTAAGACCAATTTTGTGCCTCCTCTTGTTTACCCTGCTATTTTGGTGGTGAGTGGAGTAGGGTCAAATCGGTTAGTCATTTGACTAGCCACTCCAAGGATATTTTTGAGATCAAAGTCTTCACTCCTGTAGATTTAGGTAAGACGCATCTTGCATATGGCAAAGCTTTGGATTGGCCAAAGATAGCCATAAAAGTTATTATTGTGGAGGAAGACTCCACAGTTGTTTGGGTTTCCCCTAAGGTTTCTAAGGATCCTTGTGAGAAAGCCCCTGGCTTACTACAAAAACATGATAGCCAGTATTGTGTTGTTATGGATGATGGTGTTGATGTTTCAGGGGATACTACATTCCCAATGCTGGTTGAACCTACTAATGCTATTACTCCTCCTAGGGCTACCTCTCCTACTCTGAGTGCGAAGGTGTTAGATGTTGAGATTCCTGACTCTTTTTTCTTGAGTGTGTAGATTGGCTGGAGATGTCTCTTCTTGGAAGATTTTGTAGCAATCTTCCTCACATAAACACCTATAAGAAGGTTTTCTCTCATCTGGAAAGTCAAAGGACAAAGTAGGCTAGCAACTATGTAGCACAATTGTTTTCTTTTCTCTTTTTCTGATGTTGTGGAAAGTACTAAGATTCTCTATGAAGGTCCCTAGTTCCTAGGTTTGAATGGCCTTTGTCTTTCCAAATGGTCTCCTTATTTCAACCCTTGGGATGACTTTAAATTCCTTGTTTGGGATCGTCCATCAGGGCTACCTCTTGAATATTGGAAAGAGAAGTGTCTCATTTCTATTGCCAACTCTTTTCGGGTTTCTTTAGCTATTGACCCTGTTACCAAATTCATGGAACATTTACTTTATGCGAGATTTTGTGTTCTTGTGGAGAAGGACAAACTGCTTCCCATTTAGATTACTCTATCTTCTAAGTTTGGTAAAAAGGTATAGAAATTTGATTTTGAAAGTTCTCCAATCATTTGTAATTCTTGCGGCAAAGTGGGTCATGCTTCTATTGTATGTGAGACCATCAAAGATAACCAGCTAGTTTTCAGGAAAAAGAAACAAATGTATTCTAGTAATGATCTGTCCTTTTCTACTTATAGGAAGAAACAAATGCACATGTACCCAGCTAATATTGCAAGGGAGCACTCTATTGAAGGTTTGAAGGACAAGGAAAGGTGTTTGGAGGAGAAGGATCATCATTTTCCTTCTAGCATGAAAGAACAAAATGAACAAAAAGAAGAAAATAGGGATGATTCCCATATGCTAAATGTTATGATTTCTAATGGTGTCCCTTGGGATTCACCTTGTTTGAAAAAAAAGGAATTTAGGAGAGGACCCTAGTTACAAGGTTAACCAATAACTGTTAGATCATTTTTTTAAATCCCTATGAAATGACTAGATTTTTGTTTGCTTTTCTGACCAGTTATACTTGGTTCTTAGTTGTTGTTAATGTTTGTAGCTTCAGTCGTATGATCATTTAGAATACATAATATAAGTTGATTAATAATAATAATATATATTATATTATTAGTAATCATATGAGATTTAATATTCAATATTAAATCTATTATTCTAAATTAATAATTGATTGATGAAACATTATAAGATTAATTAAATTACATTGAATAGACATGTCCCATGAAGGGACATGTCTCTCCTAGCCTCTTTCCCAATATAAAAGAAAGAGAGAGAGTTGCATTTGGAAAACACATACCATATACAATCTAGGCAGTGCTATTACATTTGCAGCTATCCTAAAACTTAACAGTTGTCTAGTGTGTTAATGTTTATGGTAGCTACGAGAGAGCTCCTTAATACATGCGATGACTTCTTTAGCGTTTGATGGTTCATATGCTCGCGTAATTGGATAAATTGAAGAGTCACATGTATACGTGGTTGTTGAGATCACCAACTATGTTCGATTCCTCCATATGTTTATGGAACGTCTTCTTTAGTGTTATCGGAGGTCATTCGTATGCCACGGGAATTCAAGATGAAACGGCTCAGCTCTTTTCTACTGTCGGTGGCAGAACTCTTTCTAACGTCTATCCTTCTTCATTTGATATTCATTATTATTTCTGAGGGTCGTGGCTGTTATAACTCATTATGGTCCATGTGGAGGTTCCCTTCACTGAGAAAGGTGATTTAAGACTTTGTGGCTTCGAAAGGATATGTAACGGTTCCATAGTTACTGTCGTCTGTGTATGTGTTTCGTTTTTTAGAAGAAGAAACAATGTTTGTTACTTTGATGCTTTGTATTCGCATGTATTTTAGTTGCTTACTCCAGTCGAGTAGGATTACGGTGGTGATCATTCATGTATGATTCAGGTTCGAAGTGAGGGTGCTTGATCAAGTCTTACGGTAGACATTCTTGTTGATATTACCTATGTGGTTATTATTATGTGTTTTATTTTGTTGTGTATCACATTGTGTCATGTCCCCTTGTTCGAAGGCCATTGGTGTTATCCTCATTTTTGTCGACACTAATTTTGTGAAGTCTCTAAGAGACAAAATCACAAAAGTGACATAAGGAAATCGTCTTATACTCTACCGTATAAAGATTTGATATTAAATAATAATCTATATATAAAATATAAGTAAATAAGAATAATATTGGTCATCAAAATAGATAATAATCAAATATAAATAATAATATATATTATAAACAATAATATTAAATAAATATAATAATTAAATAATATATTCCTAATAGAAAATAAAAATTTGATAGATTAAAATAATATAATATAATCTCAATATAATAATATTTATTATATAATCTATTATTAATATAATAACATTAATATAATGATAATTGACAATATCTAATAATATTATTATTATTTATTAACTATGTCTAACAATAATGTTATTTATTAATAATCAACAATGTATTGCAATAATATATAAATTATAATATATTCGATGACCCTATTTTGGGGGTCGAAACCAAATAAACCATTGCATGCTTTTATTAGTTAATATTAAACATAGTCCCTCATTCACTGACTTAAACAAATCATTAAACCAAACATTATGTGGCTCTTCCTATGAAACGGTGTCCGCGTATGCTTATATATGGACGACAAGGAGTGGAGGATTCCGGGGGAGGAAGAATATACTGTGGCAAGGGATCGTAGATTCAAAATGCCAACACGTAATCAAACTGAAACTCGGCAACCAACGGTCCAATATGTCCTTATAAGGTGGCGATGAGAGTAATTGAAAATACAAACCATTCTAGCACAAAGGGATTACAGGATACGAACCATAAAACGAGAGACTAAACAAAGTCCTCTAGGGCGATCATTCAGCCACCTTAATTATCAAAGAATGCAGCTAACATACCTCCGTCAGGACAAAATAGTTAGCAATTTGAATCATTACGGCAAGCATAAGAAGATAATGCTTTGTATATAGAGATGTCACTGTGTTCTCTTCTGCGCGAACACCTCAATCACCAATGCCAACTGTTGTCGTGAGTCACATATGAGAAGTAAGGATTACCTGCGGCTGCGACCTCCATATTTATGGTATTGAACCAGCATTGCTTATATTGGGAATGATGAGTATGTGTTGGGAGCACTGGAGTCCATCCTCACATATTCGATGGTGAAGACCGTAAACTCTATATTTAGTAAAGCGATTAAGTCAATAACACACTGGACACAGTGACTGGTGTGCATTGATTAAAATGACAAAGATACTAAAGACAATAACCCAGCTATAACAGGTCGATAATCTTATGTAATGTAGGAGCCTATAACCAACGTTTCCAAATATGGATGCTATTTCTAATCAATGGTTAGATAGACAACTTGGAGGGTAGAGAAATGATCGGTAATAATCAATAAGCCATTGATGGAAGTCAGTGATGAAGTATGCATCCACAATGGAAGGAATGAGTGGTAAGGAAGAGAATCAACAATAATGGAGATATATATAAACCATAAAGTAATTCTATGAAAAGTAACAACAATTACCTTTAATAAATCAAGCAATTGTTACCATATTAATATTGAACATCACTATCGAGAATGAGAGGAGCAATGGTGGGGAAGATTAGAAGTTATTAAATATCTAGATGAGCACTGATCAAATGGACCGGACTGCATGGAAGGATAAGGATTATAAATGTAAGCAAAAATCTTCAAGGAAAAATAGATGAGGATGTTGTACGTTAAGATTTAGGAATTGGCTTTTACAAGTGGTCACTCCTAAGGGCAATCCAAATCCTAATCGGGAATTTTAGACACGTCCTAGAAAGGAACATTACACATTGTGAGTGAAGAAAAGCATTTTGTATTCAGTATATATTGAGCAGTGTATATATATAACCAAAAAGGGATGTTCTATGGGTGATTGTTAAGTGTTAACGATCACAGTTGAGAATTCATTTCAGGTTAAGCTAGTGTGCATTGTATCCAGATTTGTGATTATTTAATAAAGTGATCTTTCTTGGTGTGGCTGGGTTTTTCCCTCGAGTAGGAGGGTTTTCCCAGGGTAAATATGTGTCTGATTTTCTTGTGCTTTGATGATAAAGGTTCTCATTATTGCATTTATAATATTCTGGTTCAAAACATTAACACTGTGTTGTTTTTATTGGTTCTATTAATCTGTGTTTGTTCCATTGTTCCTTTCTGGATATTCCTTGCTAACCTTTTGTGCTTAATGCTTTATCCTTCTTAATGTAAAAGGTTCTAGGCCCTTTCAAAACCCTACTTACCTTAATCAAAAACATTCACTTTTAGGACCTTGGGTTTTGCGACACTTTATACTTCACTTATAATGACCTTCTTAAATCATTAAATATAGGTTGTCTTTTTATATAACATTGTATTTCTCTTTTATTGTAAACATGCATGAGCATTTGAAGCATACTTGAATTTTTCTTCGGAGTACTCTCCTTGATTGATAGTAACATCATCTGTTTTGATTATTGCTATCTTAGAACACCGAATAGGCTGCGAGGGTTGAGACATGCGAGCAAAAACTGCAACAACCAAACCAGAAGCATTAATGTGACTGAACGTGCCCTATAATCAATTAAGCATGATAAACTAATTTGAATGATACAAAATGGTAGCTACAGATGATATTAAAGAAAGATGTGCAAGATTACATGTCACGATAAAAAATTAAATCTAAACACATAGAGCTTCTCTCCAGATTGCTTCGGGTTATGCAACTCTTCTCTCAAAATGTTATTTTTCACTATCAGGAACAAAACAGAAGGAAAAAACCCCAAAGAAACAAATACACTATAGCAGTACTATAGTAAACTGAAACTTAAAAAACAAATTAACAAAAATGAAATTCCTGGATGGAATGACCTTAAATATACAAAATGTTTTATGTCCTCAAATTCCACAATGGAAACCAAGAGAGGTTTTATCCTCTAGATGTCCTACACCAAGGTTTCTCATCTTTAAACGTTCAATCTCTGAAAACGAAGTGAAAATAATGATAATGGATAATTTGCTTTGAGCACTTGATTTTCTTTTATACGCACCTTTCTAGGGCTCAATTTGAATTCCCCCCTCCCTAAAAGTCCCTCCGGGTATTTTAAAACACTTATAAAATAAAATATTACATAAGGCCTTAAGATGTCTCATTTACATGGCCATTTTATATAATTAATAATAATATATAATTAAATTGATTCCTTAGTTAAATTATTTGATAAAAGGGAACATGACAGTTTGCCTCACATAGGCAACTTGAACTTGGCCATGTGTCTGTCTCCCAACATGAGGTGGTGCCGGCTAAGATAGCAACTGTCTTATGCATTGCCAGTGAGCTATTTGATGATCTTCAGGCCATGACAACTGGGTAAATGTCTTGGTGACAATTTCTATAAATTGACCATGATAGCAGAGTCATTATAATATGATAGATGGTTGCTTCATTTAACCACACACGTTGAGTGGGTGTTCGTTGTTGGAGGGCAGATTATGAGCGGTTAAATGTCCATATTCCTAAGAGAAAGTAATTGGAAGAGGCAACCATTGCAATTTCCAAGATAACTTTCAATCTTCTTTGGTAACGAAAATAGGGGTATAAAAGAAGACAGATCTAAAGTTAGTAAGTTAAAAAAAGGCACTTTCAGATTGTTGTGATAACAAAGAAGAATGAACTGGGTTTCCTACGAATAGCCAGCACAGGGTTGGAGAAAAAAGTTGGCAATAGGGACAAATTACAGCCTCAGTAAGAACATTAAATTGGCAATGTCCTTGTATTGACTCTAACATAGTGAATGGGACGCTAATGTGCATACCCTTCCTAGAGTTTTCACCCATTGGGTTTTCCCCAAATAAAATCTATGTCATGTAAGTTTGTTCATCATGTGTCTTGCTGTTTTGTTTTCATATCTCTTACTAATTTTGCATAAAAAATACTCCTGCAAAGTAATTAAATGCAGTAGAACAGGTTACTAGAAGTAGTGTTGAAAAAGCTAATTTAAGAGAATCCATTATTGACGCAATTCTAGAGTTATTAAATTGAAAATTCAACGTTTACGGATCAGTTTGGAAGGGTAATAATTGTCTCATGTGTTAAGCATATAAGGTAGGTAGATTTTAAATTTTGCAATTATTGATTTTTGATAATTGAAATGCACGGGGTAGTTGTATATATGACCACTTTATTGTGAAAATTGTATATTGACTATGTCAAAAGGGAAACTTCAGGAAGTTTGACTTTGTATGGCATGTATGCATGAAAAAGGTCAGTGTTGATGTCTTTTTAATGTCCCCATTTCATTTAAGCTGAATTATGTTTCAATCTTTGACTTGTAACTTAGTTAGCTCAATCAAAATAGTAAATACTCAATTGGAGTTGAAAGAAACCTCTTCCTTCAGTAGTGAGTGCCAAAAGTCATCAATTAATCCAAGAAGCTTGCTCATGTTTTTTGTTACATGCTCAAGAAATTTCAAGATATAGCATTCTAATTGATAAAATAAAGAAATATGTTTGACTAGTGTTCCTCTCTCAATGACAACAAACTTTATTGAGATCCACGTGTCGCCACCCCTCCCTAAACCCCTCTCCACCCTAAATGTCAAAACTTTGGCTCATATACCTCAAGGTAGGCAACAACTCTTCAAACAAGAGAAGATGACCAAGCTTCCTTTAGGGTGATGCAATGTTTGAGTAATGTGTCTTTGATTTTCCCTATATTAGGAGGAATTGTTTGCATAAAAAAAAACTTAATATAAAATTAAATTTCTAGAATGATATGATTTCAATTGCTTAATAGAGGAATGGATAAAGTATTGAAAATTTTATTTCATGTGAATCATTATTTTTAACAAATTCACTTCATGAATCACAATTTCTTCAAAAAGAACAAAAGTGACCAAACATTCAATATCTAAAACAAACTTTGTTTCAAGGCACGTAATACACGCTGAGTGCAATATAGAAAATTTCTATATTCATTGCTTAAATTCTTTTTTTCATGATCTTTCATCTTAAAAGAAATCTTGGTCAATTGCATGACCTACCAGCTCCACTTAAAAAGACAAACAAAAATTGAGCAAACAACGTGTTCACATTTGCCACAAGAAGACAAAAGGGAGACACGGCAGCAACTGGTGATCCCCCAAATGTAGTTGAAAGTGACAACCTGCATCCAAAATTGAACAAAGGAGTGTCATTTCCACAAGGTAAAGAATATTAAATAATAAAAAGAAACCTACAAGAACAAAGTGACTTAAAATTTATACTTTATAAAGTCAACCCATATTAGAATTACTTATGCTTACATGTCTTCACAAGCAGAAAGGAAAAAAAAATGGCAGGAACATAAAGAACATCTTGAAGAAAGCGAAATATTGATTGTTCTAAGAATCTAAACTATTACAAGTTTTTATGGAAAAGCTCTATTTCTCTTTGAATCTTGAGTTAAAGTGATATTAGATTTGTCTTCATACCTGTTGTCTCTTGGTCCCCACTTAAAGAACCACGCAGTTAGATTTTTAAGATTTTGAAGGCTACCTACTGAATCCACCTATACAACAATGAAAAGTGGGGTCGACTGTATGACCTTAGCACAAAAAGGTTTTACTGTGTTTCATCCTACATACTATAGGTTTTCGGTCATTTATAAATTGATATGTATTCTAATGTATACGGTTTTTTATGTGTTTGGCATAGTCACTTTGTCACTTTAACCTTTCTAGGGTCGCAGTCCACACTTTACGTTACTGCTCCTCTACAGGTGTCATAACCTAGGAATGTTTCATGGGTTGAGAAGGTCCCCTTGTTTGTATTTCCATGTCCCCTAGATATAAAGTTAAAAAATTAGAATAGTCATGCACTAATGTAGGCGCTGTCAGCTGAATGTGAATAAAAATTGAGAGTGGATCAAATGGCAGTCATACATATGGTGGATTTAGTACATAGGGTCTGGTAGAATTTTGGTGGGAATGGTCGAGGGTTGCTGATTGTTGTCCATCTTTGCAAAAAAATATCATCTCAAAAAACTGGTCATTTCTAGTCCAATTTGTCAACACGGAGTCCTTGTCTCCCATTTTCATTGATGTATCTTTGAGCTATAATTAGTATCAATGTATAGCCAACAATGGACACCTTCAAACATATCAAACAAGATGAAGAAGGGAGCTTGGATACAAGGGGGAAGTCAAAATTCTCCAAGTCATGAAAAGTGGTGCTCCAGTAGTAAGGCGCACACCAATACACTAGACCACCTAAAAAAACTGGTCTAAGTGAAAGCACTCCAATGTATTGAAGCATGCCAACACACTAGACTGCCAAAATATGTGTGCTAACTTTTAACTGAAATAGTGATGCTCCAATGGTGAGACATATACATGTTAATGATTTGTAGCTTACATATACATGTTAATGATTTGTAGCTTCGGTCGGATTAATCTAACTGATGTAATCAAATGTATAATTGGTCTATCGGCCTTGAACATTTGATTCCTATCCTTCACTGATCTGTATCTACAACATCATAAGATGATTATGTTTATCATAATAATCTCTTCTATCTATGATTATAATCAGTGATAATCACCAATTATATATATGTATTTAATAGTGATTATATTATTATTATTATTATTATATATATATATATATATACATATATAATCAATGATCATATCGATAATAATGTGCGTATGGTAGCAGCGAATATCGATTATGAGTAATGTTAATCTTGCTGAGTTATATTAATGAACGGTTGTTATTGTTAAACATAAAGTATCAAATCATGTCTCACGTAGAGACATGACTCTACGCGAGACCATATGGTCTGCGTAGAGCCATGTCTCTGTTAAGAAATTATGGATCAGAAGATAAGATATAAACTGAATGTATGTAGTAGAATGCAATTGCCTTGGTTATTGATTGATTCTACATATTTGAATATCTATATATATTGAACTAGCAAATGTGAACAAGAAGTGACGTGACTGTTCACATTAGAAATGACATGTTTGTTCACAATGAAGTGACGCGATTGTTTATAATAATTATCGGTTTGTTTTAATACAAATCGCATTTGTTAAGGCTGCGATATATAGTCACTATCGTGACTGTTATGTATTAACAGTCACGATAGTATCGTGACTGTTAATACATAACAGACATGATACACATTCGTTGTTTAAACCGATAATCATATAACCCGATTTCAATATATATACGATATGCCATTTAATATATATATGTGTGTGTGTGTGTGTGTGTGTGTGTTCGTTCCAATGCATATTTAATCCAGATATATATATCCACTTATTATTATTATTATTATTATTATTATTATATATATTATTTGCAAGGCATTCATTAAACACAAACGAACAATACTTTAACACTCCCTCTTGAGAGAGAGTTTAATAGAATTTGTAGAACTTTTCATATCATGATATCTGGCCCAATCCAAGACACTTAAAAGGTGTC
>MU225379.1:890266-919180 GCA_018584345.1 Thuja plicata
CACATTCGTTGTTTAAACCGATAATCATATAACCCGATTTCAATATATATACGATATGCCATTTAATATATATATGTGTGTGTGTGTGTGTGTGTGTGTGTGTTCGTTCCAATGCATATTTAATTCAGATATATATATCCACTTATTATATATATATAAATATATATATGAATTAAATGTGCCAATATATATATATAATAAGTGGATATATATATCTGAATTAAATATGCATTGGCACGAACACACACACACACACACACACACACACACACATATATATATATATGCAAGGCATTCATTAAACACGAACGAACAATACTTAAACAGTCTCTACGGGAGACATGGCCCTTAGATCATATACATATTGGAGGTCGTTCTCATTCTTGGTAATGTACAGAAATCGATAAGTACAAAGCAAAGATTCAGCAGTTCCTCATAAATATATCTCAGAGACATTACATTATCTCAGATCGATATCGACTCATAGTCATATCTCAGCGACATCATATTATCACAGATCAATATTGATTCATAGGGAATTAATATTGTTATTATATATCTCAGATTGATATCGATATTGAGATTATAGCAGATCAATATCAATTCATATCAAATTAATATTGATATATATCTAAGTTTTATTATTGTGATATTGTGATCAACAAATGACATCGAACAGTGTATAGTTCGATCTGCAATAAATAAGCATATACATCTACAGAACAGTGATTTAAATTTTTAAAAAAATCCTTTAATATATAAATCTAATAAAAACTTAACATGGTATCAAAGCTAGCTTAAGGAAGATCCAATCAGATTTATAAGGAGAGATAAACTAACTATCATTAAAACGTTTAGAATTTCATATTCAGCAAAATGGTGAATGGTGTTAGATTTGAGGACAGACTTGAAGGAGCTGCAAATTTTGTATCTTGGAAATTTAGAATCGTGCATTCTCTAAGAGAACATGATTTAATAACATTTGTGGAGAAGGCAATACCTGTACCTGATGAAGACGATGAGAAACTCCTATGGACGAAAAACAACAAGGCCATGAAGATGTTAGTAGATGCGGTGAAGGATCACATAGTTCCAATCATCTCCAAATTAGATACAGCATATCTAATGTTCACAACCTTAGAGAACATGTATGAAATAAATAACACAAGTAGGGCTCTTGCTCTAAAACAACTCCACCGTGTGAGAATGAACAAGGGAGAATCCATTACATCGTATTTCATGAGAATAACAGAGTTAAGAGATCAGCTATCCACCATAGGTCACACAATTGATAGCAAGGAGTTAACCATGGAATTCCAACATCTTGGTAAGCATTCATTCAAGAGATAAGTGCTCGATCTAAACTTCCAAAGTTTGATCGTTTAAAAACTGATTGTATTCAAGAAGAGTCAAGGTTGATCACAAGAGGGACCATTCAAAACTCAACTAATGAAGCTATTCAAGTTCTAATTCTCACTCTCACAAGATGGGTAAGAAGGGAAACTTCAAAAGAAAGACAAAGACTCTAATGGAAAACGCTCATTAAAGAGGAGGGACATGTCTAAAGTACAATGTTTTAGATGTGAAAAATATGGTCACTATGCGATAAAGTGTCCGGACAGGCCTAAACCTCAAGCTTCTATTGCTGAAGTTAGTAAAGCGAGCTTGGAAAAGAACTCTGAAAGACATGTATTTTATTTAGCCCTAGCAAGTCATGTGTCTACCAGCCTTAATACTTGGGTCATAGATAGTGGGGCATCTCGTCACATCAGAAGATTTAGAGAACACCTAGATAACTTGGTGGAAAATTCAGATGAGGAAATTACCATTTGAGATGATTCTAACTACCCTATGAAAGGAATCGGAAATTGTACTATAAGATTAAAACCAAGCATCTCTCTACAATTGACAAGTGTATTATTTGTACCAGGTATCAAGCAAAACTTGAAAACCATATAAGCCCTTGAAGACAAAGGACATGGAGTTACCTCCATGGATGGTAAAGTCTAGCATGGCCAAAGAACTCAAATATCAAGAAAGCTCAAACCATAGGAGTTTGACATGGATGCTTATACAAGCTTTACACCTCTCCTTCTCAAGCCCTAATTCATGAATCTTCAAATTCATGTGAGATTTGGCATAGAAGATTAGGGCATCTCCATTTCCATCTCTCATAATTCCAAAACCTTTTGTAATAATGTTGGAATTAAGAGGGAGTTTAGTGTCCCTTACAACCCTCAACAAAATGGGGTGGCAGAAAGGAAAAATAGAACAATTGTAAAACCAGCCAAAGCCATGATGCATGACCAAAACCTTCATACCTCTTTTTGGGTTGAAGCCTCTAGTACTGTTGTCTATATTCAAAATAGATGTCCTCACTCCCTTTTGGATAACAAAACCCCTGAAGAAGCATTTAAAGGGATAAAACCTGATATAGGCCACTTGAGAATCTTTGGTTGTCTTATTTACATTCACATACCCAAAGAAAAGAGATCTGAACTAGAACCCTCAGGCAAAAAGGGAATATTTCTTGGGTATAGTGAAACATCTAAAGCCAATAGGTTTTATATCCATGGACAAAAATTAATTGAGCTAAGCAGGGATGTCATCTTTGAAAAAGATGTTGGATTCAAAAGATCCAAAGACATTCATGAAATAGATATTGAAGATCAAGAGTCTCCTCAAAATATGGAAGAGGATCATGCTTCTGAGATTCAGAGGGAGACCCATGAACTTATGGAAGATGATAATCAAAATGAACATCTCGATCCTGTTGATTGGCCTAGAGACACTACTGTGAACCGGAAAAGACCTCTATGGGCAAGGAAAATGATTCAAGAGGCTGAAAATTATGCAGCAACAAAAGGAACATTAAGGAAAAGGAAAAGACCTCATATATACTCCAGCTATGTTGCCTTTATGAGTGAAATCATCAAATCAGAACCTTCTAGTGTTGAGGAAGCTTTCAAACATCAAGTTTGGAAAGATGCCATGATAGAAGAATATCAATCTATTCTTAAGAACGATGTTTGAGACATTGTACCTAGACCAAAAGTAATCAGTAGTTTCAACTAAATGGCTCTTCAAAATCAAACATGCGGCAAATGGTTGTAGTGAAAAATATAAAGCAAAGTTTGTTGCCAGAGGCTTTTCTCAAAAGGAGGGAATTGATTATGAAGAAACATTTGCTCCACTTGATTGATATACCTCCGTCAGGGCTGTGATTGCTATTGCCGATTCAAAAGGATGGAAAATTCACCTAATGGATATAAAGACTACTTTTCTTAATGGCATAATTGAAGAGGAAGTGTACCTGGAGCAATCTGAAGGATTTGTAATACATGGTAATGGTTCTCATGTTTGCAAATTAAAGAAGGCTCTATATGGTCTTAAACAGGCTCCTCGAGCCTAGTACGAGAGGATAGATCACTATCTTTCAGGCTTGGGCTTCCCCAAGAATGATGCAGATCCGAATCTATACTTGAAGGTAATAAATGGTGAAATGTTGATTCTCATTCATTATGTTGATGACTTATTGATTACAGGAGAAGACCATCTCATTACTAAATGTAAACAAGACCTAGCATCTAAATTTGACATGAAGGATTTGGGTCCTCTACACTATTTTCTTGGTTTAGAAGTATGGCACCAAGCTGATGGTATTACTGTAAATCAAGGAAAATACACTATTGACATTCTGAAAAGGTTCGGAATGATGGGTTGTAAACCCATGGCTACTCCCATGGAAACAAACTTACATAAGTTAAAAAAAGCGGCAGCAAACTCAGAAATAGCAGATTCCACTCTCTACCGGCAGATGATTGGGTCCTTGATGTACTTGGTCAATACTAGACCAGATATTTGTTATGCAGTAAATGCACTTAGTCAGTTCATGGGTGAACCAAGACAGTTACATCTAGATCCAGCAAAACACAATCTGAGATACCTGCGTGGCACAATTGGATATGGTTTAATAAAATAATAATGTAGATCTGAATATGCATGGATATACTGATTCAGATTGGGGTGGAAGTATAATTGATCGGAAAAGTACTTCGGGATGTTGCTTCAGCCTAGGATCAGCTATGATCTCCTGGTTTAGTTGGAAGCAATCTTCAATTGCACAAAGTTCCACAGAAGCTGAGTACATTGTAGCATCTATGGGAGCTCGAGAAGCTGTATGGTTAAGGAAACTTCTTGTAGGACTATTTGGAAAATCCTTGGATCTTACTATCATTCACTGTGACAACTAGAGTTGTAAAAAGCTTTCAGTGGATCCTATGTTTCATGACAGATCAAAGCATATAGAAATTCTTTACCATTATGTTAGAGACATGGTGGAGAGAAACGTTATCCAGTTGAGATATATTAGTATAGGTGAACAAACGGGAGACAATCTCACCAAGCCTCTCTCCAAGACAAAGGTGGAATACTTTCGAGGTAAGCTTGGTATGGTAGAAATGTAATTTTATCTGAGATTAAGTCTCAGCAATATTAAATTGTTCTACTAATATATATTCTAAAATTGTTTAATGTGTAAACTCTTTTATTGTCATGTGTGTGACTCCATGACTTCATGGGCCCCTGTGAACATCATTGAGAGGTGTGATCTTTCAATGATGAACACTTGTACTTTTGGTTGTTATTGTAAGTTCACGACTTTATAATAGTTAACCATACTATCATGATGGATATCATGTGGCTTGATATCTATGGACATGTCGTGATAATTGATATCTCTTAAGTAATATCAACTAAATGGTGGATATCATGAGAACTCATATCTATGGATAGCTATAATGAGTTATAGTATTGAGATATTCATGGTGGATATTATGTGATTTAATTTCCGTGGATATGCCATGAACAGATGTCCTTATGGTAGGTATCATGTGACTTGATCCTTGTGCATATACCATAATGGATATTGTGAATGATGGTGAATATCATGTGACTTGATATTCGTGGACATGCCATTACTCCCGATATCACAGTGAGGTGATATCTTTCTCTCACGAGCTTATGGTGGATATCATGAGACTTGATATCCCTAGATATGCCATAACTCATGATATCACAATGAGGTGATATCTTTTTCTGACACAACAAATGGATCTATTGTGTTTACATCAGGATAGTAATTATCCTCCCTAGCTAAGAGGGAGTGTTAATGACTTGTAGCACCTGTCGGATTAATCTAACCAATGTAATCAAATGTATAATTGGTCTATCGGCCTTGAACATTTGATTCCTATCCTTCACTGATCTGATTATCTGCAACATCATAAGATGATTATGTTTATCATAATAATCTCTGCTATCTATGATTATAATAAGTGACAACCACCGATTATATATATATATATATATATATATATATATAATAGTGATTACATTATTATATTTATACATATATAATCGATGATCATATTGATCATAATCATATCGATAATAATGCGTGTATGGTTGCAGCGAATATCGATTATGATTAATATTAATCTTGCTGAGATATATTAATGAACGGTTGTTATTGTTGAACATAAAGTATCAAATCATGTCTCACGTAGAGACATGACTCTACGCGAGACCATATGGTCCGCATAGAGCCATGTCTCTATGGGAGACATGGCCCTTCGATCATATACATATTGGAGGTCGTTCTCATTCTTGGTAATGTACATAAATCGATAAGTGCAAAGCAAAGATTCAGCAGTTCCTCACAAATATATCTCAGCGACATTACATTATCTCAGATCGATATCGACTCAGTCATATCTCAGCGACATCATATTATCACATATCAATATTGATTCATAGGGAATTAATATTGTTGTTATATATCTCAGATTGATATTGATATTGAGATTGTTGGTGTAATTAAATATTCCTAATTACACTTTACTTAAGCTTACTTAGGATAATGCATTGCATAGTAGTTTGCATTGAGACACCTAGGAGTTTGCATTTCATTTTAGCACATGGTGTAAAAGAAATTCCACTTTAGGTGGAGATAGTTGTTATCTCTTTCCAGTTTATATGTGAGATTCACCTTTAGTGCTCTTATCACATTATCATCCTCTTATTGTTCCACATACTTCATTGTACAATGGAGGATGATCCACCTTTGGTGGACATATGATTACACCTTGTCTAGTTGGTAGGTTATCATGCATTGCCTATATATTCAAGCACATCTACTTTGTACGTAATTCGTTGTACTAAATGGATATTGTGTTTCATTATTTGATCATTATTTAATCAATCATTTGATCATATCTTTTGTCTCTCTTCTGCCAATCTATTGAGCTTCTAGATCTTGGCATTTTCATTCTTTGCCTTAGGCAAATTCTAACATGGTATCAAAGCCATAGGAGTTTCGTTGTATAGCCATTGGAGAGCTGTATGCTTCAATTTTGGAAGGCCACAATTCAGATCCGGGATATCAGCAGCTTGTGGGAGTGTCTAGAGCAAGATTTAACCTTGTCGTTGCGTCCGAGTGGCCATTCCGGTGAATTTTAACTATAAATTTGCCTACATTGGGCAAAAGTCAAATCTGAGGCAAAAAAAAATCAAATCGGACTTGGTCAGGCCGATCTACAAATTTGGTCAATTTTCGGATTTTCCATTTTTTTCCGGTTTCGGATCTGCAATTATTTGTATTTTTCCACCAACTGTATTTTTCGGAAAAATTTTGGGGTTTTATCTGGGTCTCCGCCCCTAGGTTATGTTACTGTCAGGTCGCAGACAGATACAGATCAGTCCATACAACTCAAATTGCGATAGGATGCAACACTCATTGCCCCACTGAACCCAACACTTCTGGCTCAGCACACTCATTCTGAGCGGTTTACTTTGTTAACTATTTGCAACATTCACCATATAAACAACACTCTACTCCACAACCTCGTGAATGTGGGACTAAGTCCCAGGGTCCACAGAGCCACCCGAACCCGCAAAGCTCAAGCCCGAGCTTGCCTTGTCTCGCTTGGGCTTGGCTCGACGAGCTCCGAGCTCGACTCGCCGAGCCCAAGCTCTGAGCTTTATGCTCTGTGCACCGCCAACGCAGCTCCATACAACTCTCCACGTGGACATCCTACAACACGTAGTATCCCGCCATGTAATCTGCCTCCCACGTCAGCAGAACCCAGATCACGCCACATGGCACAGTGCCACGCCAAGCGAAGACACCACACGTCAACCACAGTTAGCGATAGCGCAGCCAACCAAGTCATCCACCGGAAATTTTTGCTGATGTCATCATTTAATTGGTTTAAAATTGACACATGTTTGGTCGTCATCGTGGTTATTTTTTATTTTGGTTTGACGGTTATGTAACTGTCAAATTTAGTCACATGCTTATGCAATCAATTTATGATGTTTAAATTGACGGTCGTCTGACAATCATTTCTCATCCTTTCTGCACAGTTGCGATGGTCGTTTGACTGTCAAATTTAAGCTCACAGATTTGCTGACGTCAACGGGATTTGAAAATTTGGACACCTCACTATATGCAATTTCAAATTTGAAGTCTAACTTTGAGACACCATAACTTGGTCATATGGGCTCCTTTAGAGTAATTTTTTTTTAATTTGGCTAGAATCTCCTGAACTTTTCAACGGTGCTATTATTTTCTGGTTTTGGTGTACGGATTTTGCATAAATTGCAGTTTTTGGTGACTGTACCTGTCTAATCCTTGATTTTGCAACTTCAAAAGCTTCGTTTGGGCTCATACGGACACATTTTCAGGTGTCATTTTTTTTGAAAGTGCATGATTTTTCGTCTACTTTACAGATATGCTATCAGATTGTAGCCATTGTGAGTGGACATTGTACTTTCAGCATTTGGTCTATTTTGGCCTATTGTGGCACTTGTCATTAATTGGATCCTTGAGTGATCTTGTGTCTTATTTTGTTGAGTTTGCTATAGCTTCATATTTTCTGTTGTAATCATCAAAATCAAAAGTCCACTTTGGCCCAATTTGGCAAGTGGCAATTGTACACGCACTAAATATAAAGTGCCAAAAGCATCATTTTTGGGGGGTTCCTTGATTCATTTCATTTTGGTGGGTGCATTGATTTTTTGATCTCATTGTTTCATGTGAGAAGTGCATCATGGATGGTTTAATTAGATTGACGAGAGGAAACTATAAGCAATGGAGTGATTTAGTTCTCGCTCATCTTAGTGAGCATAATCTATTGCCCTATTTGTATGAACACAAACCTCTTAGTCCTAATGGTTCTTTTGATCAGAACTCTTGGAGAAAACTTCTCAATGTTATGTATAATAATATGGATGGAGACTGTCTCAATTCTATTGATGAAGACAAGACAGAGACCATTCCTAATCTTTGGACCTTTCTTTGGGTAATGTATGGAGATCCACATGTTCCTCCACTCCCAAAAAGGTCTAGAACCTCCAGTTGTAGCTCCTTATCCAGTTGAGATCACTTCTACTGTTGCTCTTGATGATTCTTGTACTGCTTCAGCCATAGTTGTTTGTGATTTAGTGCAGCAGGATATTCCTTGTCTTCCAGTTATAGCTCCTTGGGATGACTTCTTGACAGACATTGCAGGTTTGTTTGTGGAGTCCTACATTGAAGATTTGGGAGACATCATTGATGATATTCATCTTCTCTTTGATGAGGATGATCCTTCTTTAGTTTTTGCAACGGAACACTCTGACCCTCATCTTCATTCTCCACTTGATCCTTCTTTCAAGTTTGACATGATTGTGGATCCTTTGATACAACATTTGGAGGAGGTCTCTTTATCTTTAGAGAAGACGTTTGCCTCTTTGAAGATTGGCATTCATGAGTCTCAAACTTCACTTGAGATGTCACATTGCATGGTTCAGGTTGATCATACTCATGTATTGGAGATTCCTATTCAGGTTCATCAGACATCATACATTTTGAGGATTCTTCATACAGATTGGGGAGGATTCATTGATACACCTATGGCATTGTTTCTTCCTAGGGGGAGGAAAATCATTCAGTTTACATGGAGCAGTTTCTACATTAATCCTAGAGCATCTACCATTGGTGTTCCTTCTACACTGAGGGGGGGCTACTTTGTCTCTCTTCCTACTTCCTATTTTGAGGAGACATGTTTGGAGTTTGTTCACAATCAGTTACCATTAGTTCCCTGCTTGTTACCTTCTATTGGGTATGTTCCTGATTGGTTCGTGGCATCTTCATCAACCAAGGACATGACGACACATGAGCACACTTCATACTTCATTTGGATTCCTCTTCCTTCTTCGTATCCACAATGGGAAGCATTCTTGCGTTTGTACTTGTTCTATCTTCTTCCTAAGGGGAGAAATGTTGTTTGTAGGCTTTGGTCTATGTTTTGCCTTCAAGCACTCACCATCTTTGCAGGACAATCTTCATTATGGGGGGAATATCATGTCTCCTTGGTTCCTTCCTATGGGAGGATTCTTGATTGTATACGCATGATGTATATCATAATGGGGGGTCTTGATTACTCCATCCATGCATCTTGTTTATTTTTCATCTCTCTTTTCGGGGGAGGGTTTTTCCCATTTGGTTTTCCCTCTTTCTCCGATTTATGAGAGATTGCATTGCTTTTGTACTTGCATATTGTACATGGGTACCTAACATGGCCTCATAGCCAAGACCCATCATGCATTATCATCTAGCATTGTGAGTTTAAGTGCATTCCCCTAAGTTGCACTTAAGGGGGGGTGTTGGTGTAATTAAATATTCCTAATTACACTTTACTTAAGCTTACTTAGGATAATGCATTGCATAGTAGTTTGCATTGAGACACCTAGGAGTTTGCATTTCATTTTAGGATAGTTGTTATCTCTTTCCACTTTGTGTGAGATCCACCTTTAGTGCTCTTATCGCATTATCATCCTCTCATTGTTGCACATCTTTGCACATACTTCATTGTACAATGGAGGATGATCCACCTTTGGTGGACATATGATTACACCTTGTCTAGTTGGTAGGTTATATCTTGCATCACTCCTAGTTATCATGCATTGCCTATATATTCAAGCACATCTACTTTGTATGTAATTCATTGCACTAAATGGATATTGTATTTCATTATTTGATCATTACTGAATGAATTATTTGATCATATCTTTTGTCTCTCTTGTGCTATCTATTGAGCTTCTAGATCTTGGCATTTTCATTCTTTGCCTTACGCAAATAATTACGGAGATTATAGCGGATCAATATCGATTCATATTAAATTAATATTGATATATATCTAAGTTTTATTATTGTGACTTTGTGATCAACAAAGGACATCGAACAGAGTATTGTCTGATCTGCATTAAATAAGCATATACATCTACAGAACAGTGATTTAAATTTTTAAAAAAATCCTTTACTATATAAATCTGATCAAAACATAACAATACAAATACACTAGACTGCCTATAAATGTTTTTAAGTGAAAACAATGGCACTCTAATGGTGAGGCACCTAGCAATACCCTTGACCACCAAAAATGTATTTATGTAAAAAAGTGGATCTCCAATGGTGACAAGCATGCCAGTACACTAGACAGCAAAGTTGTTCAAATATTTTGATATATTCAATGAAAGAATTACAACAAATATATGGACCATTACAAGAGCTTCAAACTGAAGCAAAAGTCTTCTATAAATAGAAGACTAAAAAAAAGTAATAAATAAAACTAGCAAACTAAAAATAACAAAATATTCTAATAACCTCCCTTAATGGTCATTTTATTACCTACTCTACAAAAGACAATCTGCAGGTCTTCTGGTCAGGAATGCGTAGAAGGTTGTCCCTTCCGGTCAAGAATGCATAAAATGCTCTGCAAAATGAGTCTATTGTCGACACCGTCCCTGATTCTGTAAAACTTCTGGAAAAGACCAAGATTACCAAAATCATGCCAACCTGATGTTGGGAAACAAAATTGTCCCTCCCAATAGCCAGAGAACTAAAACAACGATTTTGAGGAGAGTTATCAAACCCTTGTGCAAACCGTTTCCCTTGCAACTCTAGGTGTGATCAAGAACAACTGCAAGAAACCAAGATTTTTGTGGAAAAAATCACCAAACCCTGAAACTGAGGTTTTATAAAGCATCATTTTTTTGGAAAAAAATAGTAAAAACCCTAAAACAAGAACACCTGACATAATTTTGTGTGGGAAAAAGTAGAAAACTCTCCAAACGAGAACCCATGATTTTGAGGAGAAAATTATGTAAAACCAAGACATCAAAACAAATAAATGTTTTTTAGGAAGAAATTATAAAACTTAGAAATGAAATCCCACGTGAACGAGCAATTGCGTGAATTACAAATGATTTTCCATGGGCAAAAAATGAAATCCCAACCCATGGCAGAACAAAAAACCAGAATTTTTTTCAGAGGAAAAAAATTATAAAAAACCTAACTAATTTTTTGAGGACAAAAATTAGAAATCCCAAAAATACGAGCCTGAAAAATCCTCCGCATGTGCAGACAACATGAATTTTGAAAACCCAAGCACAATCTTTAAAATCGCGAGCAACAAAAAAAATGAGCAGATCTATTGGAGAAAAAGTAGCCAAGAAAAGAGACACGCAGGAAACCCTCAGACAAAACCAAATGTGGCCACAAACAGAGCAAGACTGTTATGAAAAGGGTAAAGAACACGCGGAAAATGGTCATCATCACATGGATAAAAACGCGAATCTTAGAGCTGATACCCTCGAAGAAGTGTTGAATCACAGAAAAAATGCAACAAAATACAGAAAGGGGCCAAAAAGAGCCGCGAAAACACGTCAAAAGACTCAAAACACAAAGAGTCAAGAGAAAACGCATGAACACGTTTAAACACAACGTCGTTTTAGAAAACCCTCGAACCCAAGTGTGAGCCCAAATAATATTGACATAGAAATAGAAAATCGCGAAAAAATACACATCTAGAAAACATGCGATTTGCAAACATGCCACGGGTTTTTAGAAAGAAAACTCTAGACACGGGTTGTAAAACCTACAGAAAGCCCCCATCGTGGCAAAAAAACAAATACGTTACTAAACAAATGCAGAAGAGAAAGCTTTGTCAAATGGCTTGAGCAACAAATTGCGATCAGAAGAAAAGCCAACTTGCACGCATTAAAGTCGCACAGTCAAAATGACACGTGAACTAAGAATTTGCTCAAAGTAACACTTGAAAAATGCAGGGTATAACACAAAAACCTTTGAATGTTTCAAAAATCACTAAAACTTTCGAAAAAAAATTCTAACGACATTTTTAAGATTATTAAAATTTGCAAAATTTAAAACCCTCCCAAAATCCTGGGACCTCCCGAGAGGGAGTCAAACCCAGACCAGCTCCCGCTCTGATACCATGTTCAAATATTTAAATGTATTCAATGAAAGAATTACAACGAATATATAGACCATTACAAAAGCTTCAAATTGAAGCAGAAGTCTTCTAAAAATAGAAGTCTAAACGAAGTAATAAATAAAACTCCTAGATGACCATTAATAGAAGAATCTAAAAACCTTAAAAACCTAGCTAAAAATAGGAAACTAAAAAATAACGAAATATTCTAATAAAAGTTTTAAGTAAAAAGTAACAAGATGTCCAAAGTGTGCACTCTATCAAAGATATGCACCCAAAGTGAGAAAGGGAAAAAGTGAAAAGTGGAAAATGGTAAGAATAGATCAACAAGCACACTTTTGATCTAAAAATTTGAAGGGACATACGACCCCAAAAGTTTTGTGTTTGATCCGAATTTCAATTACAAACAAATAAAAAGAGGAAAAGTGTCACAAAAGCAGGTGTTAAATTTTGTGATCAGATTGTATCTTTTAATTTCTTTTCAAAATCCAATCATATATATAATCTCTCAATATAGATATATGATATATATTTAAACAAAATATATATATATATTACTAATATAGTAATAAATATATATGGATATATTAATTAATCAATTATTTCTATAGACTGAATTTATGTCAAATACAGATTGGATAAAATGAGACTTTTATTAATTGCTTTATATACTTATCATCACTCAATCCAATAATGGATATATATATATAAGAGACATGTTAATAGATAGACATGTCTCCAAGTGGAGACATGTCTATCTATTAACATGCCTCCTACTATGACGATTCATATACTTAATAAACCACAGCCCGATACTTATCGGTGTTTTATGTATTATAACTAATAGTTAATGTAACACATGTTTTAGGTTGACCGATACAAATCAATATTGCATTAACTAAATATCGGTTGATCGGTGTTCATTAAAATTACCACCCGTTCGTTATTCAAACTGATAACAATGAATTTGTGAATCGATATCAATATGACCAATACTAATAACAATGAGCATTAATATATATTGTTTGATGATGTTTATTCGATCAAATAATATAGATATAATATTTATGTATGAATATTAAAATATATAATAATAATATATATTATTGTATATATTAATATACATAAATAATACAATATGATCTATTCTCATATTATTTTATCTTATCGAAGCTATAAATCATCAACACTCCCTCTTAGCTAGGGAAGATAAAAACCATCAATCTAAAAGAGCAACACAACGTTAATTGTGAAATTTTATTTTGATATCACATTACTGTGATGTCAGAGATATGGACTGACTAGGAATATCAAGTCTCATGATATTCACCATAACTCATAGATTTATAAATATCATCTCATGATATTGGGGGTATTTGTCACAGAATATCAAGTCGCATGATATTCTCCAAATACTCAGAGTAATGGCCTACCAACATCAAGTCACATGATGTCCACAAAGTACTCAAAAGTTTACAAAGATATCATCTCATGATATCGGGAGCATTGGCCTGCAGAATATCAAATCGCATGATATTCACCAAGTGCTCAAAGTAATGCCCTACCAACATCAAGTCACATGATGTCCACCAAGTACTCAAAAGATGTCCATAGGTAATGTGCACTTACCATAGGAACATTCATATCATCTATCATGATCTGTTTCAGCCATCATAAGATGTCTATCATGATAGAAGATCAAGTTATTGTAAGATCGTCACCTTTTAATAACTTTAACAAATACAAGTGATAATCATTTGGAAGTCGTCACTTCCTCATGATTTACACAGGGCCCAAAAATAACATAAATATTTTCATTAATACAATAATCAATTATTAAACTCATATCAAGTTTACCTCAGAAGTGTTCCACCTTCATCAGTGAACTCCCTCTTAATCACAAGATATCTGAAGTTCTTTAGAATACAAGTTTCTCTGAATGCAAATCTTAATTACTGGCTTCAGCAAGGGAAGCTTGAATTTTAAGCCTGTCGGGACATTTAAATGCAGTGTGACCATATTTGTCGCATCTATAACATTGTATTGTAGAGCGGCCTCTAAATTTCTTGAATGGCTGTTTACCATTTGAGTTCTTGCCCTTTTTCCTTTTCAATTTAGCAGTTAGAATCTGAATGTCTTCATTTGTGGATTCCATATTGTTTCCTCTAGATATTAGATTACATTCTTCTTGAATGCAATCAGCTTTTAGTCGATCGAAGTTGGGAAGTTTGGAGCAAGCACTTATTCCTTGTCTGAAGTTTTCCCATGACATTGAGAGTCCATTTAGAGTTACCATAGTCAACTCTTTATTATCATATATGTGACCAATTGTTGAGAGTTGGTTTCTTAATTATGTTATCCTCATAAAGTATGAGGTGATGGTCTCTCCTTTATTCATTTTAATATTAGAGAGTTGATTTTTAAGAGTAAGAATTCTGCTAGTGTTGCTGATCTCATACATGTTTCCAAGAGCTTTGAACATTTCATATGCAGAGTCTAGCTTTGTGATAATAGGTAGTAGATGATCTTTTACTCCATCAATTAATAGTTCCATTGCTCTGGTATTGTCCTTTTCCCATTTGTTCTCCTCGTCATTCTCATTAGATTTAGGAGGATTTTCTACGATTAATTTTTATTCATTCTTTCTTAGTATTAGCATCATTCATAGTTTTCGAGATTCAAAATTTGAAGCACCTTCAAATCTGTCTTCAAGTCTAATTCCATTCACCATTCAGTAGGTACAAGGTTTCAAAAAATCTGATCTTTATCTTCTTTTAATCTAATCAGATCTTCCTTCAAGAGGTTAGACTTTATAGAAGGAACGTGACTCTGATACCATGTTAAATTTTGTGATCAGATTGTATCTTTTAATTTCTTTTCAAAATCCAATCATATATATAATCTCTCAATATAGATATATGATATATATTTAAACAAAATATATATAGATATATTAATTAATCAATTATTTCTATAGACTGAATTTATGTCAAATACAGATTGGATAAAATGAGACTTGTATTAGTTGCTTTATATACTTATCATCACTCAATCCAATAATGGATATATATATATAAGAGACATGTTAATAGATAGACATATCTCCACGTGGAGACATGTCTATCTATTAACATGCCTCCTACTATGACAATTCATATACTTAATAAACCACAGCCCGATACTTATCGGTGTTTTATGTATTATAAAAACAGTTAATGTAACACATGATTTAGGTTGACCGATACAAATCGGTATTGCATTAACTTAATAAACCACAGCCCGATACTTATCAGTGTTTTATGTATTATACTTAATAAACCACAGCCCGATACTTATCGGTGTTTTATGTATTATAACTAATAGTAAATGTAACACATGTTTTAGGTTGACCGATACAAATCAATATTGCATTAACTAATATCGGTTGATCGGTGTTCATTAAAATTACCACCCGATCGTTATTCAAACTGATAACAATGAATTTGTCAATCGATATCAATATGACCAATACTAATCACAATGAGCATTAATATATATTGTTTGATGATGTTTATTCGATCAAATAATTTAGATATGATATTTATGTATGTATATTACTATATATAATAATAATATATATTAATATACATAAATAATACATTATGATCTATTCTCATATTATTTTATCTTATCGAAGCTATAAATCATCAACAGCGGGGATGCCATTGCTGCAAGTAAACATAAGTTCCCTTCATAAAACAAAAACTGTGTAACAATTGCCCCTAAAAATAGGTTTCGCTGAATAAAGTTTGAATTTGAATTTTTAATCTTTAATCACTGCTGTTACAACTTCTTGGAAGATAATCATTGAAAACTATTGCATCATTACAAAATAATAGATTACAACTGTAGCCCAACCAAAAATACCTCTGGGAAGAGATAATGGTGACTGCTGCAGGTCTGAATAAGGACCCAACAACCTGTTGTTGCAGACTGGGCAGCAAGGAATGTTGCTCAATGAGCCTCCAAATTGAAATCAAACACTAAAAACTTCCACGAAGGAAAGAGAACCAAACTCCATTCTAGCGTCTTCAAAATGTAAGCCACATGTCTATAATAAATTTACAGTCATACCAAGCAAACAAAGCACTGGAAAACAGGGGCAATCAGCCCATAATAATTCACCAAACCCTCCAAAACATCAATGATCAGCCTGGAAATGATTGCAAAGGATTTTCAAGTGTTGGAAGCCCACCAATGACTGGAAATCTACCCAAAAAAACAAGGCAGTTAACCCTAGGAAATTTATGTGAGGCTAGATAAAACCACTGTGGACTGTACGGCTGCATCTATAAATTTATTCTAGCTTGGAACAGTCAAAAAATCTCCCTGATTCATCCATCTTGGAGTAAGATAACCTACGTGGCCTTCTAATATTTTTCTGTCTGTTAACGAATTTCTTCAACGAGATAGGGGTTTGGCCTCCTCCTAAACGTGTACAAACAGCTCCAATACTGCTGGAAAAACACTCCGAAAAAAACAAAAAACACAGCAATAACCACAAAAAATTAAACTCCAAATCTGCTATCAAAAAACTTCAAATATCTTCATTTCAAGAAAACTCTGGATTACCAAAACTTGTTGAAAACACTAGTGATTCCTATGTGAAATCACACTACCAGCTAGGGAGGGTCTTTAACGACAAAAACTAGTGATTTGATGAGGGGTTTCCATCCTCAATCAGTCCATAGAAGAATTCTTTGTTCACTCCAATAGCATCATGTTATGCATTCCTCCAAATAATCCAAATGATAGCCAAGATCCCCCTTTATATACGAGTGTAGGGAAAAAAGAGAAATTTTAAATTCACAAATATTTATTTTCCCTCTAGTGGTCTTTTTAATATTTTAAAACAAGTTATGACCAAGTCCCCTTTTACCCTGGCATCCACTTGGGTGGACATAACGTCACTTTATAATATATAACATTAAAGTAAAATAATTAAAGATTACATTAAAACTTTAGTGCATATTTAAATGTACCCCAACAAATTGTGGAAAGCATTACAAGGTACCAAAAACTGAAACTAATCACCATGAGATAAGTGATAACTGAAGCTGAAGAAAGACGTCGAGTGCTAAATAGGGAAGTTACTAAAAATAGTCGTGTCCTATTTAAGTCCGCCTTGGCCAGTGAGATGCAAGCAAAGCGGAGTTAAGCATTGATTTGAAGGTTCAGGGGAGGTAACAATGAAGGCCAAAAATTCGGGGTGCAGTTGTCAAGATTGAGCAAGAGCAAGCATAAAAAAAGATGAGTTAACACTAAGGTTTTTATAGAAAAAGCAAACTTAGGCTCCACGCTCATAAAGTGCATTTTGATCAAAATCGAGGGCATAGGAATTGGAGTTTGCATCTGAAATGATTTGCATAAGAGGTTTCAAGTTTGAAAATTTGGAAAAGTTGGTTAAAATTTGAGCGTTGTCATGGAATAAAACGAGGAAATTGACTTGCAAAATTAACTATTTTCGAGTAAAAATCTGGAAATTGATGCCAAAAACCACGTACAACTATGCAAAAAACCATGTACAACTATGCCAAAAACCCTGTACAACTATGCAAAAACCATGTACAACTATGCCAAAACCCATGAACAACTATGCCAAAAGAAGTGTACAACTATGCAAAAATCCATGTACAACTATGCCAAAAACCATGTACAACTCACCCAAAAACCATGTATAACTAGTCAAAAAACCATGTGTAACCCCCCAAAAAGTGGTGCATAACCCCTCAAAAAGTGGTGTATAACTCTTCAAAAATGGTATATAACTCAACTAAAAATAGTGTATAACTTGCCCAAAAAGCCAAAAATGGTATATAACTTGCCTAAAATGGTGTACAACTAGTTCAAAAACAATGCACAACCACTTAAAAATGGTGCGCAACTCCTCAAAAAATGATGCACAATCAAGAAAAAACAATGCACAAACAAGAGGAAACCACGCTCATATTTAACGTATGAGCATCAAGGCCCAAACACTTTGAAAAGAGAAAATCAGATCTTGACCTTGAAGAAAAGAGTGCAGATTGCAGACCTGGGCTTGAAAAATCAGAATTTGGGGCGACTTCATGCTCTAATCAGGTCCTAAACACCCAGATTTTTGGTCTTAACCAGCGAAATAGACATCTGTAATGACATTCTAAATGGGAACTCAAATAGAATTGAGATTTGTTTAATGTTGATGCATGGATTAATTCAAATGCAACTACAACACTAAGATTAGGCGAAATGCTTTATCTTGCTTATACTTATCATTTTTGTGAATTTAACGCAAGTATTTTCTTGTTTTGCAAGGCTGAAGTGAAAGATTGAGATGCTCAAGAACATGGAAAAACTATGGCAAAGTGAAAAATGAAGACTTAGTGCACCAGCAAGTTGCAAGTGATTCATCAAGAGGACAAGCAAGATGATGTTCGAGGTTGAAGAACAAGTGCAAGATCAAGGTCAAGGCATCAAAAGAGACATCAAGATTTCATATACAAGCAAGTTCAAGGTCATGTCAATAAGAAGATTTGACTTTGTCTCAATTGTTTAATATCAAACTATCAAGTTTTATAGTTGACTCTAATATATATGTTCATAGATGAGTTTGATTAAACATATATTTGTGTGTGTGTGCTTATCTTCGGATGATACATAGAGCAATAATATTTAACTCTCTTGGGCATGGAACTTATGTTTTTGGAAATTAAGTATTCCCTCTTCCTTATCATGGCTACTTGTCTTTTACATGGACGTTAGAAAGTGTGGGGCTTTGTTTTGAATTCTTGAGGTGGTAGGGGTTTGTAACTGCAACTTGCCACCATATCCTTTGAAAGGGAGCTACATTGTGGGGGGGAAATCTCATCAAGAGATGGAGTTCGTTGGGGGGGCAGCTTGCTTTTAGCTCGGCATTCTTTTACTCTATAGATGGGCCTTCGGTGTTTTGGTTTTGGAGAGAAAACATTTATCTCAAAGAAGAGACGTGCTCCATTGGGAACATTGTGCCAAGTCTTTGAGTCGATTTCTATATACACCCGCATGAACTTTCCCTGCATGTGTTAAGTCGTATTTTTATAACTATTGCAGACGACTTTCATTTAAAAGTTAAATCATCGATCTCTTGCAAGAGGAATGGTAGTCGTATTTACCTATTTACATATATCGCACTAGTTTGTTATGCATCATTTACGCTCTGATCTTTCTTCAAAATGTTACTTGACTAATCAAATCAAATCTTAGAATGCCTTTCTAATGCATTAGGCTCGTGGCCATGAATCGAATATAGGATATTGTTCTGATCAAATAATCATGATATACATATATTTATGTGCATTTTTAGACCAATACGTTCCCTTGTATGGAAAGAATATATGTCCAACTTTGCAATGGTCAAGCATACATATTAGATTGAGCGTTTTAGAGGAGTTGAATTCTGCTGTGCATGCATATTGAATGTAGAGATCATATAAAATGAAATATATGTTTCTTCATTAAGGATCTTGTAGGAGGTCTTTGTCGTTGTGCATTAGGAACAACACCATCAACATAACATAGTAATAAAGTTTTTCAGAATTTTGAACCATCTCTGCTGCTCAATTATTGTGATTTATGGGTTGTACATACATCAGATTTAATAAATTACTCTCATCTTGCATTAGGTTAAAAGCAAGTCTTGACTTAATGTTCCTCGGAATACCATGGTGCTGCTTCCATCAAGGATTTTCCCTTAATCTTCAAACCAGCAAAGATTGTATGTTATAGACAGCGGGACTAGTATGCGTCATGATTTGGATTAAGAAGTTGATTGAATCAACCGGAAGGATTACAATCCAGTGGTTAATTATCTATTCTGACCTATAAAAGGAACTTAATTTACTACGAGAAAGAATCACCATGAATCTGATGTAATATCATTAAATGAGAAAACAATCTCGAATCAGTAATCACCCCGAATCTATATCCTTGGTCAGCCCCGATATATTAAGGATTAATAAATCCATTAATAGAGCTTGTTATGCAAGAATCCCTGGAATTTGTTAAATGAATATGATAGTGTTACTGCATTTCAAATATAAATTCATACAATGTTGGGAATTCTGTATTACAAATATGTATCCATGGCTCTTTACGAATCTGCAATTCTTTTATGAATCAGTATACCTTCTGAGAAATTCTGCCATAAAGATATGAATCTGTATATCTTCAGTAAACTATTTTCTGATATGGAACCAGTTATCCTTTTGAACATGATATGAATCAAAATAACTTTTGGAATAAGCATATAGCATATAGTTCTATATAACAGATATGAACTTGCAACTTACTTATGAATCGGCTATCGGTTTAAACCATTCTTAGAAATTCATGGTGGTCATCTGTGGAGTAATACTTAACCTTTACTCAATCTGCAATAATAATTCGACAGCTTAATAACAATGTAGTTCTCAAGGATAATGAATAATCCTTTGAATGGATAAAAGCTGATCATTATAAAATATGACAGCATGTCATCAATAAGAACGTTGAATCATCTTGTAATTCTAGATCGAGCCTGGTCAGTTATAAGTGTAGCTGCAATATGGGAAGGTTCCATTTCTATCCTAGGAAGGTAGAAAAGAAGTATATAAGGTCAATCATTCTTTAATGTTTCTAACAACTGTGAATTGTTGGGAAGGGATTCCCTATAAGATTGGTCATGATCCTTGGAAACCATGTAGATTCTGTTTATGCCAGTGCGATACCACTCTTAGGTCAATGGCCTTTATTGCCTAAAATGGACAGCGAGTCCTAGATTGGTCAGGAAGACCTTAAAGAGTCTAAGAGCAAAAGGGAGAAAGCATGACCAAATGAGTATTCTACCAACTCCTACTTTTTAGGAAAAGTTGTTTTTTCTGTTTTTTGCTTTTTCAAAAGTTTCTATTTTTGGCATTTTGGGGCCCAATCGGGGTGTTAATGTTAATAGTTGCGGTCAGAATCTCCAGTCCGAAATGAGACTAAATAAACATCCAATTGGCCTATCGGCCTTGGACAATTATACAAGGCGATATATATCATTATTAATAAATGCTTTTTATTAAACATATTTATTTGATTAAGCCGACATACAAGGTTCGCCAACTTTTCTTATAGATAAAGTCATGACCCTTGGTGAAAGGGTATGATGTGAATATATTATAGATGCATGATCTCTCATTTTGGACAAGTGAGAAACATACAAGGATCATTGAATATGATCAGCGATAAGGAGCAGATCAATATCTATACGAATCTATATAATTCAAGAGCAGATCGAATACATGTGGACGCAAGTCGATTCACATTGAGATAGTGGCATATGCAGGCAGATCGAAGACAAGGCATATTTCATCCAGAGCAGATCGATGATATAAAATATATAAACGTTGCGAAGGCTAAGTCTCAGACCAAATCGATAATGTGCATATCAATACAAATACATAGAGACATTAATATATATACAGTGATAATCAATAAGACAAGCAGATTGAACACATAGACTGAGGTATACATATCTCTAGCGATATTCATCCACAGCAACATATATCTACAGTAGGAAGATCAATATACATCTACGAATGAAGTTGTGACTATTGGCAGATCAATAAAGTCTAATTAATATACATATCATTTCAGGCAGATTGACTTACATATTCAGATCAATATATATTACAATATTTTTATATAGTTGCTGATTAATCTTGTGAAGAGGCCTTATTATAAGGCTATATTGTAACCAGTCAATTCAATATTTATAAGTGATATTATTGCTGGATTTTTCACCTTCAAGTTGGAAGGTTTTCCCAAGGTATATGTTGTGTCAATTTGTTTAAATGGTCTCATATCTATATTGCTATTAATCATAAAAAGCAACACAGGGAACCTTTTTTGTTTGCTTTTTCTAAATTTAGAAAGTTGCTTTTTTGTTTTTGTTTTTTTGAAATTTCTATTTTTAGAAGTTTCTGTTTTGGGAAGGCCAAAAATTGTGAAATCGCCCAAAACGAAGAAAAGCATTCAAAATTGAGGAAATTCTTGGAAATTCCTTGTTCCAGTATCAAATTTATCGTGGAAAAGTCAAGAAAAGCTATGGAAAAGAACACTAATGGAAGCGTGCTGATTACTGAAATTTGGCTGTCTGAAAATTTTTAGGATCTTCCAAAATTCAGAATCTCCATTACAACTCCTCGAAATCTGAAACCACTCTCAAACATCCTGATAGTAGTTATATAAATTATAACTTAAAGTATAAATCATGACTTATACGCAAATGTTCTATTTTATATATATATAAAACGCCCAAAGAGAGAAATTACTCAAAGTCCGTTCACACATGAAAATAACAAAATAAAACAAATGGAACGACTTAAGGATGCTTCTAGAAGATAACATAAAGGATCGACTTGAAGAGAATTCTAGAAGAAAGCAAGATAAGGGTCGCCACGTAAGAGCTCCTAGAAGAACGCAAAAAAGAAAGCCCAAATCTCAATGAAAAAAGGAGAAAACAAGTTTTTTTAAATAAAGCTTCTCTAAGAGAAATCGACCAAGTTCAATAAAGGAAAGAAATCAAGAAAAACAAAACACAAAATAAAGCAAGTTGATCCCTTCCTGATATCATCGTTTCCTATAAATACATGAGCTTGGCATTGTATTCATTCACAAACAGGAAATTTCAGCTCTAGAGTTAGCAGTACTTTTCAGATTTCGAAGTAAGGTAGAGATTTTGGGCTATTTTCGGATTGAATTCCATGAATATTGATGATAATTTCTTGGAATTTTCATGTTTGTTGATGAATTTTTATTCAAGATTTCGATTTCTTTAAGGATTAGAGGTTATTTTCAGGAGTTCTTGAGAATTTTCGAAGGGTTTTCTAATTTGATTGACAACTTCTAACGATTTTATGCAAACTTGAAAGGGATTTTCATTCAGAATTCAAGATTTCAATCTGAAAATTCTCAGAATTGGGGCAGATTCAATGTTTTCCTACTTGCTTTTTCATACTTTAGTCCTAATTCTTGATTGAAAATTCAGATTTTAAAGGATTGAAGATGAATTTTGGACATAGGAATGCAGTTAGAATAAGATTTAATTAAAATTCCATACTTTGCATGTTAATGTTTTCAGATTATCACAAGGAATATGCAATCTATAGAAGTCTTTCAAACACTAAGCACAGGATATAAATATAAGAAATCACAAGGGAGGAAAGATAGTACCCGGAAATCAGACTTTGACTATGCCTTCGACCTTTCCAATGTATGTGCCAATTAGCCCACCTAGGGCTTCTTTCAACTTAGATTCAAGGTGACAGCAACCAGCACTATGTTATGTCTTACGATCTGCAATTACAACTGCAACCAATCTGCACTTGATATGCAGTCCTGAATTTTTACTTGAGTTCTTCCACATCTATATGCTGGAATAATCACACCAATTATATATACTTTAGATCTTATGTAAATCGCATTTCCAGTTTGCACCATGAATTCGCTGATCCAATTGTTTGCTCATTGATGAACTCACTGACTTAACACAACAGTATTTGCTCCTCTATAGCTGACTAAAGTTCGCTCATTAATGGCAGGATTTCGCTCCAGCAAGAGGATGAATTCGATCCTATAATACATTATGGAATTCGCTACTCCAAGTTGCACAATGGATGATTTCGATTCTTGAAGGAGAGGAAAACACGCTATGTTTTTGGTGATCTCTCCTCTTGGATTGAAAACGTATATATATGAGATTTGAAGTGCTTAACTCCTCCTAGGAGTCAGCCAACTTGGGCCACCCAAGAGGTTTATTATTTTATCATAAATAAATAATAAATGCTTATTATTTATTATTACAAAATCGCACTTTATCTCATTATATATATTAATTCATTCATTCATTTTGACAAAGGATAATTAATAATAATAAATATATTCTATTATTATTTCCTTAATTTCGTCCTCTTATTTATTCCATAAATAAGCATGTTGATCTTGACCGTAAAGGCCATAATATTAACACTCCCTCTTGGACTTGAGGAAACGATCAACTTATAGATCTCCCATCTATAGTAGGACGTACCCTTTTCAATCTATCACCCTGCGATAGAGGTAACAAAACATAACTATACTGAATACCTCATTCAGTAGCATCATAGATGATATATCTATGAAGGTAGATTCCTATCTACCAGTACGATGATTCGTGTCATCATTCCAAGGTGTAGACTTCATATCTACATGAGAGACTTTCCTATGATATTATCAACTAAGTGTGGATTAATCTGATCCACATACCTAAGATAACATCAAGCATCAAATTCCAAAGTGTGGATTTCTTCAAATCCAAGAATATCTAAGATATTCAATGTAACATCAAGTCCATGATGTTGATCCAACCATTTTGTGGATTTCTTAGATCCACAAGTCACCTTGACTCAATCTGAGAGAATATCAAGTCCATGATATTCAAGGCAACATCAAGTCCATGATGTGTACCAACCAATTTGTGGATAACTAAATCCACGAGTCATATTGACTCAAGAGATATCAAGTCCATGATATCAAGAGCAATGGTTTAACGAATACCAAATCCATGATATTCACCAAATGCTTAGAGCAATGGTCTCCAGACATCAAGCCCATGATGTCCACCACATACTCAAGTGTGGATCCCTGATCCAAGAGATATCAAGTCCATGATATCATTGAGCATTTGTCTAACGAATATCAAGTCCATGATATTCACCAAGTGCTCGGAGTAATGGTCTCCTGACATCAAGTCCATGATGTCACCACTACTCAAATGATAATCCCTGATCCACGAATCTCCTAGACTCATAAGGAGAATATCAAGTCCATGATATTCATCCAATATCCAAAAAAAATCTTAGCCATAAGCATAAGAGTAATAAGTATAGGGGTAACCATATAAATCTTATCTTATGAATTCACATAAGCATAAGAGTAGCCAAATTTGTTCATAATCAAGTAAAGTAAATGAGATCACACATAGAACAAGATGCATATAAAGAAATGTATTCACACATGTACATAAGCATTTTATCATGAATACATAAAGCAAAACATAACATGTGTAAAGTAAAGGATAATATATATCCATAAGAATATGCTCCCATGCATACAACAAAGGTATCTTCACATACATAACATATGCCAATTGTGACATACACAACATATGCCAATGTAAAGTATGCTCCCATAACAAGAATATGTCAAAGCAATATAAAGTATGTTTCCTTAACATACATGAAGTTAATCAGCCAATAGTCAGGGTATGTATAACAGTAACATGTCAATCATACATTCATCCACCAATATAGAATGTATGCACCTATATATCAATGTAAAACCAGTTACTCAGTTATACTAACAATCAGCTGTGTATGTTCCCATAACAGCGTTAGATATAACATATAACATAACCTATGCTGTAAAGTATACTCCTCATACATACAAATGTGTTAACTAATCAGCTATGCTTAATCAGCAATAAGATGTGTTCTCATAATATAACAGAAATATGCTAAGATAAGGCATGCTAATAACCAGCTATGTTACTCAGCCATGCTAATGGAGTAAGATCTACTCAAAATGCAAAAGGAAAGAGTTACAAAACCAAGTGAACCCATGATTAAAACTCCTCCTTATGCCATCCCCCAGGTAGGTCTCTCCAACCCATGTATCCAGTATACAGTTCCTGTGATGGAAACTCATAGTATACTCAAATAATTTATCCATGAATGTCTTATGCCACACCAGGTTATGATCTCTGGGGCCTGTGTTACTCAAGATGATCCACTCCTTAACTTCTTCTTTTGAAGCTTAGATTTTACCAAAAGATTAGACTCCCTCTCAATGTAAGCTTGTATCAATCAGTTAAGAGAGGGTTAGTATGTACCTTATCAATCGGATAATTTAGAGTGATTTGGTCCTTCCCAATATATATGATTGGATTGATACAACCTTGACATCTAATCCCTCTTATCTCCTTAACCAATCATGAGGTGGTTTCACAACCAATGAAAACATCAAAACCATTTGCATGTTCAAATTTCAAATCTTAATTTTTAAGATGATGCCAACCTTCACAATCGAGGTTATTATCAACCTCATAAAAGTCAAATATCGGCCAAACCCAAGTTTGCCATTCTTAGCTTTGAAAGAGTTAGACTCAATTCCTAAATCAGAAATAGATCTTTTACTCAACCTAGGCTCTGATACCATGTTAATGTTTTCAGATTATCACAAGGAATATGCAATCTATAGCAGTCTTTCAAACACTAAGCACAGGATATAAATATAAGAAATCACAAGGGAGGAAAGATAGTACCCGGAAATCAAACTTTGACTATGCCTTCAACCTTTCCAATGTATGTGCCAATTAGCCCACCTAGGGTTTCTTTCAACTTAGATTCAAGGTGACAGCAACCAGCACTATGTGTGTCTTACGATCTGCAATTATAACTACAACCAATCTGCACTTGATATGCAGTCCTGAATTTTTACTTGAGTTCTTCCACATCTATATGCTGGAATAATCGCACCAATTATATATACTTTAGATCTTATGTAAATCCCATTTCCAGTTTGCACCATGAATTCGCTGATCCAATTGTTTGCTCATTGCTGAACTCGCTGACTTCACACAACAGTATTCGCTCCTCTACAGCTGACTAAAGTTCGCTCATTAATGGCAGGATTTCACTCCAGCAAAGAGAATGAATTCGATCCTATAATACATGATGGAATTCGCTGGTCCAAGTTGCAAAATGGATGATTTCGATTCTTGAATGAGAGGAAAACACATTATGTTTTTGGTGATCTCTCCTCTTGGATCGAAAACGTATATATATGAGATTTGAAGTGCTTAACTCTTCTCCTAGGAGTCAGCCGACTTGGGCCACCCAAGAGGCTTATTATTTTATAATAAATGCTTATTATTTATTATTACCAAATCGCACTTTATCTCTTTATATATATTAATTTGGTCATTCATTTTGACAAAGGGTAATTAATAATAATAAATATATTACCAAAATATATTCTATTATTATTTCCTTAATTTCGTCCTCTTATTTATTCCATAAATAAGCGTTGATCTTGACCGTAAAGGCCATAATATTAACATTGCATTCGTAAATTTCATACCCTCTCCTAACTTGGAATTTTTTTGATCTTTTCAAGAGGTAGATGTCAATACAATGAGGAAAATACAGTGAAGAAATTTCTCAAACCAAGATAAAGTCAGCCTTGAAAAGATGAGAAATTTGTCTAAGGCATGGCAAAGTCCTTATCAAGGCATGAAGTCTGCTCAAAAATTCATGAAAGTTCCTGATTTCAATTTCAGAAAGTGTTTAAGGCATGGAAAATCAACGATTGAGCAAGTCCATTCAACCTTGGGGAGACATAAAAAATTGCTAAGGCATGGAGATTTTCCTAATTGCAAATCAATTTTGCTCCAAGATGTGAAGAAAAATCCTTAATCACAAGCAAATTCCGCTCGAGAAAGTATGGAAATCCTCATCACGGATGATGTGACATTGCTAAGTGTTAGTGAAACCCATGAGAAAACACAAACTCTGCCCAACCTTAGGAGGAAAATTACAAAGCATTGAGGAATTCCTCAAATCGTCATGAAGTCCAACCTCACATGAAGGAAATCAGCAATCCATGTTGAAGTTTGAATCTAGTCAAGGGGATAATTCCAAATTTGTTGAGTATCAAGAGAGATATTCCTATAGGCATGATGAAGTCCAATCAAGAGATGGAAATTCCACAGTTCTGCACAAGGAAAAGATGTTTAAGGCATGGATAATTCCACAAACACACATGAACTCTGCTCAAGTTTGGAAGGATTAGAAGATTGCTAAGTATTTGAAGTTCCTTGAACAGACCTAAAGTCCACCCTCTCCAACATGGAAGAATTCCTAAATCATTATGAAGTTCGCCTTGAAAGGAGGATGAGAAATTTGTCAAGTGTGGATAAATTCCACAAACTCATATGAAGGCCGTCCCTGTCAAGAAGGAAATTCCTTGTAACAAGCTAAAGTTTGCTCACACTGAGCTTTGAAATTAGCCAAGTGTCAAGAAAATTCTCATTGCATCATTAAGTCCAATCAAGTGAAGAAGCTAGGATGCCGGTTCGGGTTCGAATTCGGGTTTGGGTTCGAAGAACCGGTTCGCCGGTTCGCCAAAATTTTGAAAAGGGGTTTGGGTTCGGGTTCGTTAGTACAAAAATATGTAATTTTTTTTTATATATATATACATATTTTCATATTTATGCAGCCTAGAAGCATGAGTTAAGATTAGAATGTCACATAGTATCATAACAAGTAAACATTTAAACAATAAAACACTTGTAAATTTGTAATCATACCATCATAAATCATGAATCCATGATCATAATACCATCATATACTTCAAGTTCAAGTTCAACATCAAAGATTCAAAACATTTAAATTAAATCAGAACATCAGTTCAAGTATCATTGTTTGAAGTTCAACTAATGGATTAATAATTTATTGATATTCTT
>MU225379.1:919409-956709 GCA_018584345.1 Thuja plicata
CCGGGTTCGAATTTGGCAATTAAAAATCGGACCCTGCCCGAAAAGTTCGAACCCACAGTCGAACCGGACCCGAATTTCGAACCGGTTCGAATTTGGCAGGGTCCGGAGGGGTCAGGGGCCGAACCCGATATCTTAGTGAAGAAGGCATTGCAAATTTGCCTAAGTGTTGGAAATCCACAAGCACAAGCAAAGTCCTCCCATCTTAGGACGACTTCAAATTGTATGGGAAATTTCCAGAAAATCGGACCTGAAAATGCATTTCCAAGGACGGGACTTCATCATTTCCAAAATTCATAAGGTCATTTCCAGATTAAAGACAAACATGAAGGAGATGCTACAACCACCTTGGATTTCCAAAGATCAAGATCAAAGGAAGGAATTCAAATGGTATAAGAAAAGACGACATTCACAGATGAGAAAAACAAACACAACCAAGGACTTCATCACCTACAAAGAATTTCAAGACAAAAAGAAGGATGGATGGACAGGGGAAGATTTCAAAGTTCACACCAGGAAGTCCAAAATCCTGGATTGAAGAAAAACATTCAAAAAGGAGAAAATTCCTAGTTCAAGAAGGTTTAAAGAAGATGCAATTTGGGAATATTTTTCCAAAATCTCAAATTCCCAAAGTTGAAGAAGAATTGTTCAAGGCCAAAGAGATAAGAATGTTAAGGTATCAACCACCTGTCTCCACCAACCAAATAATTTAATGACAAGGCGTCCAAGTTCAATGAACTTGATCTTTTCTTCCATTAGGATAAGGGACGCTTTCTTCTAGAAGAAAGCAATTCATGAGTTGTTTATTTTTCATTAGTTCTCATTAGATAAGCATTGTAAACCATAATTAGGGTTTAGTTGTCTTAATCTTGGCCGTCAATCTTAGCTTGATCTGGGCCCTTCATTTGTTTTTGAACTCCAATATAAACCCCACTCCTCTCATTTGTAGGAGGGAGATTCAGAGATTGTTGCATAAAAATTGCTTAAGTAAATTCATTGATCAGTTGTTGGTGAATTTAAGAATATTTTGCAAGTTGCATGGTTTATGTCTCTCACTTAGAGTAGACTTTATTTTCCAAGTTGTTAGATTGAATGAAGGATTTGATGAGAAAGCTTTATGTGGAATGAATATGTTCATACCTTTTATAGTTGGATGATTTTCAATTATTTTGCAAGGTTAGTCTAAACACTTGAAATATACTTAACTTCTATTGTGAAAATCTTTTGAAATACCTCAGAAGATAGCACCGTCATTGTGGAGTTGTTGAATTTGGCAAAGCAAGGATAGGTTTTGGATTCCACTTATGTTATCTTTCCTCACAAGTTCATAGGATTAGTTCACATCATTAGTTTACGGTCAAAATTATCTTCCTAAACCCTCCCCTTTTGCACTTTGTTTTAGAAATCTTCCTAAATCCCAAAAAAATAGAAAAAGGAAATTCAAAAGTTAAAAATGAAATGTTGAGTAACTATGTAAGTCCCTTGGAGGTTTTCAGCAAATCATTCTACCACGAGAGTCTATCCTGAACAATAAAAACCACACGCATATGAAACCTTGGAGTCATCTTTGTGATCACACAGTTTGTATGTTTAGCATATTAGAGGGTTTTGTTCAAGAGAGGATAGAGTACCCCTAGTATTTTATTTTGTGTTGTCTGTGTCATAAAACACACACCACCAGGTCAGGCCACTTCCGTGGGGAAGTTGCACGAGTGACTGTTAGGTCACGATCGTAAGATCAATGGTTGGGTGGCAAAAACCCCTGATGAGACTCTTCCTCCTCTGAGTAGTTCCGAAGCTAAGAAGGATAACAAAGGTTGAACCATCAAGCTTATCAAATTCTATGGTTATGCTTTGCCAGTTATTGAAATTAATATTTTCTTTGTTTCAGTAATAAGAAATAAAAAAATTGTCAATTTCATCTTCATGTGAAATCAGTTATTGAATGTTTCTTTCGATATTAGAGAAATGGAAATTGTTAGTTAATTGTCTTTCATATGAAGCTATTTATTTGAAAAATATTTATCTCTCAATTAGTGAACAAACATTCAGTTATTCATGTTCATGTGAAAAGGATAGCAAAATTGGATAGGTTTTGGATTCCACTTTTGTTATTAAGAATAAAAGAAAAAATTTATTTCCCATGAATTGTTCATTATTTGATTTTATTATCTGGTAGCTAGTTTTAGTATGTTACAAAATCTATGACATCAAAAGTTTCAAACAAATATCAAAACAATAACTAGAAGTTTATGGCTCAAAGGAGTTTGTATCCTTCCTATAAAGGCATCTAAGGCAGGCTCTGGATGACGTAGCAGCAATAGTATATTTTAAATATGAATATGCAGAGATTTGCAACAAGGGATATATATTATGTAGAGTTTTATGATAGTGATTCATCGTTGCCCTATAACTTTCTTGGACTTATAGTTTGATGGAGGTTTGGGGGCAACACCAAAACATCGTTGAGGGTAGCACCCTTCGTGGGGATTTGAGGGTGAGAGAGAGACAGACATGTGGAGAGATATAGGTCCAGATCTTAGGGGAGGTGAGAGTGAAATAGAGATAGAGAGAGGGAACAGAGGAAAAGTGATAGGGAGAGAGATAGTTCTAGAGTTCACGTGAGATAGAGAGATAGAGAGAGCGAGAGAATGTTGATAAGAGCCTATTGATTATTGAAATTTGACTAAGTCTGAAAATTTATAAGATCTTCTAAAACATAAAATTTGCATTATAACTCCTAGAGATCTGAAACCACTCTCAAACATCATGCCAATATATTTGAAATGTGACTTATGCTTAAATGTAATATTCATGTATATATTCTGAAGAAGAGAATGAGACTGACTTGAATACAAAGATGGGGAGTTAAATGTTATATTTCGTGTGTATTTTAGGGGCACGTCAAAAACCAAAAAAGCATTAAAATTTTGTGAGTTCAAAACAAATGGCTAAGTCTTAAGCCCAGACTTGCTAAGACTTGGTGAGTTTGGGTGCGTCTGGGAAAGACTCAACGAGCATGACTTGTCGAGTTTTACCAAGTCCAGGCAAGTCTCATTTCTTTGTTGAGTACTAAAAAAAAATTCCACAAGAACTCACAAAGTTAATTGGTTGATTTTTATCCCACAATTTTTAGCTGAAAACTTGCCAATGTTATCCATGAGCACTCACTGAAAGATGGAAAACCCATGTGATAAATTCACCATTGTTTGTAGACGCACTTTGGACAAAGTGAAGAATGACATTCTAACACTCCAAAAAAGTGATTTCTAGTCTTTAAAACCCCCATTCACCCTTATCCACCACACAGCAACAAGCAAGCATGCTAGTGCAAATCGGGAATATTTTTTGGTGATTTGAAGAAGAAATTTCTAGAATTTCTGATTTGCATCAAGTTAGCTCCCAAAAAATACTCCTTTTTTCATGCATTTAAATTTGTAAACCATTTCTTATTTGTTTAGAATTTCAAATTTACATTTGTTATTGAATTGAATTGATCCAATTTCCCTAGATTTTTGGATTGGTTTACATAGATTTAAACCAATTTATATTAATTTTTTTTAAATAGGATTTTATATTTTAGGGTTAAAGATTATAGTTTTATTAAATTCATTAAATCAATTATCATATTATCATATTGGACCGCCGAAATCAATGTAAAAAAGAAGCAACCAAGCTCGACCTACTAGTGTTGGCCCCCTAGGTCTCAAACAAACCTCTTCCTGACAAGCCTTCATTCCCACCTTTGATCAGTGTGAGTCAAGCTAGACAGCCACAGTGGAAGGTCACACATGGAAACATGCTCTCTTCAAGGAGTTACAGAGGATTAAGGGGCTATAGGAGAAGAATTTTTTTAAATGCATTTAAAATTTACATGATTTATTTTAATACAAATTGCTATTTTGTTAATCACTACTTTTTTGTTCTAATTGATTTGCAAGTTAATATATAACCACAATGACATCAAGCTTTGGATCTACTTCAAACTTAGCAAGTGGAAACCACCTTGTTGGAATTAGAGCCCCTGAAAGTCGTGACCTTGCACATAACATGTCATAATGGAACCAGGAGTAGGTTTTGTGATTTGTAGTTAGTGCCTGAAGAAGCTTAGCGGAAGCATCAATCACCCCAAGTACCATCTTGCAAACATTCCTAACGACAATTCCAAACTGTGTCCAACAGCCCCAAAAGAGGAGAAAACAAGAAATAATGGCCCTTCTTGGATTATTGGATGAAAATAAATTGGATGCAAACAAGGTAGAAGCGGAAATAGAAGCAGCCATTGCCCCTAATTTGACAACAAATCCCAATGTAGATATGGAAGGCGTTGTGGGCTTTAGTTACAACCCATGCATACATATTAAATCCACCTCATCTAGCTCAAGTAGAGTCAATCACCGAGGCTTTTTGTGCCTAGAAATGTATCATGAGCACACCTTTCATTAGAAGCTATAGATTGGAACAAGGAGGCACACAAATAAGAAGATAAGGCAAGGGAACTTTTTGGTATTACAACCTTTCTTTCAATGTGGCAAGAAGCTCATATTGGGAGTGTTTAGTGACAACACTGAAGATTGCAAGGAAAGGCTAAAGCGCCTTCTCCAGAAATGTTAAGTGGTAGGTTGCTCCAAGATGTTGTAGATGCAAAACAAATTATTATGGATCAAAGGAAGCATTGGCAAAATTTTGGATGCACAATTCTTTAGATGGGTAGACAAATGGAAGGAACTTTACCCTCGTCAATTTTTTAGTGGCTTTAATTAGTGAGTTATTTTTTTTTTAAAAGTTGATGCCTCCAAAAAAAATAAAAAAATCTAGAAAATTTGAGCTTGATGTTGAAGAAGATTGTTTTAAAGGGGGCGTACGAAATGTTTGTCCAAGTTGTCAATAATGTAGTAGCATATGTGGTGAGTGAAAGATTACTTCAAGAGAGGCATTCACACTTTTTTGGACCCCTTGTGTAACACATTGCCTTGACTTTTTCTAGAGGACAAAAGAAAAATTCATTAGATGAAAGCAATTATAGAATATGCAAGAAATACAACACAATATATTTATAATCACCCAAGGGTACTTAGCTTCATGAGAGATCGCACCAAGGGAAAAGAGCTTGTGTGATTGAGTGCTACAAGGTTTGCAAGTAATTTTATAATGTTGCAAAGTATTTTTAGTTTATTGACTCCCCTTAAGTAGAAGGTTGTGAGTCAAGCATGGTTAGATTCAAGGTATTCGAAGAAGGTTGAGAGAGAGAAGATAGCAAAAACAGTTTTTTATAATATTTTTGTGAAGAGAATTTTAGAGTGCGTCAAAGATAACTTCAAACTTCAATTTATATTTCAAATTGAATGCTTTATTTTTGAACTTTAAAAAATATTTAGTTTCATTATAAGTACTAAGTTGTAACTTAAAATTGATTGTACATTTTACTTTGTAGATGTCGAAACCAGTGGTGAAAGGTTTGCATTTAGTGGATGGGGAGCAAAACCCAATGGGATATATTTATGAGCCCTTGAATAGGGCCAAAGAGGCCATCCATAACAATTACAAGGGGGATGCAAGTAGATTTGCCCCTATTTGGGAGACCACTGATTGGAAGTGGGACAATCAACTCCACCAACCCATTCAGACAACGAGGTACTATCTCAACCCAAAGTTTTCTTCTCTGATAGCTTCAAGGATGTTAATGGGGAGGTTATGGAGGGCCGATCCACATGGGGAGGGGTGGAGGGCTCTTTCCTTTGCCATTAGCCATATGAGGAAGATCCACTCAAACACCAAGTAAGAAAAAGTGAAACCTTATATCTTGCAAGTTACAAATTACAATTATGAATAGAACATTGCAAATTTACAAATTCTTGAATATCTTTTGGTAGGTTCTTGGTAAGAAGATTGGGGCGGAAATACCCCAAATCTGCAAAAGCTCGCCCTCCAAATTTTGTCTCATCCTTGTAGTTCTTTTGGTTGTGATGAGAAAAAATGGAATTTGTTTGACACCATTCAAACAATACAACAAAATAAATTGGCTCAACAACACCTCAGTGATCTAGTTTTTATGCTATACAACCTTCATTTTCACATAAGTTGGAGGACAATTTAGTGCAACCCACTAATTTGGATGAGATTGATCCCTATAGTGACTAGACCATGCAAGAGGATTAGCCCTCCCTATTTACAAAGAATGAGATTGTTGATTCAAAAGACAAATTATGGAGGATGTGGCTACAGAAAAAGCATAGGAGATTGGATCATCATTAGATGGCATTGATATAGCACAAGGAGGCATTTCCATCTAACAGCAAGGTGGAGCCATAGGCACAATCTTTTAGGCCAAACAAGGAGCCACAACCAAATGCATGAACCATACCCTTTACCGCCCAACTTTCACTAGAACGAGGAAGAGAAAATTCTAAAAACTTCTAATGTTTTACTTGCCTATTATGATGATGATTTTCAAAGAAAATGATCATAAATTCATAATAGCTATCAGCTAGTCAGGTAGTGGCTAGCTATTCTACCCAGTTTTGCATGATGATGCAATTTTGTAATTCATATGTGTTCAAGAATCAAGTTTAATAGAAAAAACTTCCTCGTGCTTTTTTAAATTCATTTATACATTTTGTAATTGAATTTTGCAAAAAAAAAGTGTTTTTTAAGAAATTTAAGTTTTTTTTTAAGTTGTAAAGTTTTTGCCAAGTCAAAAATTTTGGGCTTGCCAGGTACTCTCTAAGTCCAAGTCTATGAACGATGACAAAAACACTAACTAGAGACGACAAAAATAACACAGATGACGATGACAAGGGTTGAAACATAACTCATTATTGGAGACATAAGATTTTAGCCTAAATCCTACATTGCCAATTTTAATTCAATTTCTAGTTCAAGTTTGCTGGTTTGGCCAAAAAAAAAATTGGATTGTTTGGGTTCATCCATAAAACAAATATGTTTCACAATTTTTATTTTTATTTTTTTGGTATCTCAGTGGGTATCCCCACGACCCAGCCCAACACCCAACCTATCTTGCCTTGGTCTTACTTACTGCCAAGTTGGGGTCAGGAAGGGGCAAGCGGAGGCAAGACTAATCCCACTGGGCCACCCAGAAACCAACATGGGACCCACCATGTTCGTGATAGGTTCAACCGGCTTGGGTACCAGATGAGGGTTGAACCTGTGTCAATCATCTGTCTATCCAACGGCCCGACTAACCGGTCTACACCCCGGTGTCATGTTTCACAATTTTATTTTTATATTTTATTTTTATATTGTATTTTTATTAATAATATTTTTATATTATAAACTTAATAATCTAGAAAATATAACTTTTGTCCACTTTGTTCAAAGAAAAAAGCCTCTAAGAAAAGGCAAGAAAGCCCCATTGACAAGATGATAAAGGAGAAAGAATCTCCTTATAGAAGAAATTCACCGTAGGTCATTTCACTGAAATGTTAACTAGGAAATAATATACAATATCCTCTACAATACCTGATAATAGGTTCATCAAAATGGCTGCCATGTGAGTTTTGAACTTCAGCTAAATTCCATTACTTGATTGTGTATCACTAAAGAACATAATTGAATAGTTATATCTCTCTTAGGCATGAAACCATTATTGGAAAGCGTCAATTCTGGCATGAAGGTGGCCTTAACAGAATGAGTAGGTCAAACTTAGACATTAGGTAAATTTCATCCATTTCACTTGAATATTTGATAAATCAGGCAAATGAAATCCAAAAGCAGATATCAGAGATGAGATTTTCTCATAAGTATTGACCCATTGACCCTCCTAATATGATTACAAATCCATATAGGCATTCTCTGCTGTTTGCTTTTAATTTATCTTTTGTAGACATTTACTATATTGAAGGTGTCAGAATAGGGTCTTTTTCATTTTTGTGCTTTTCAAATAGGTTAAAGCTGTGAATAGCATTTAATATATTTCACAAAACTCTTGGCATGAAAATATAAAAGACATATTCATCAACAAATCATTACCAAAAGTAGCACTTACGCATAAAGAAATACATTCAGTAAAGTAAAACACCGATGTCTGGTTGATGCTATAGAGCCATCTTCCGGATCTTTACTTGTTACTCCATCAAAACTCAGTCCATCAATATCCAACAAGTATAATGGTGAGAAAAGTAGCCCAAGAACAACTGGAACAAGGAAGACACCAATTAAGAAGTGAATAATAGGGAGCTGTAGCACAAAGACACCGGATATTAGAAATTATTCAAGGTGGAAAGAAAATGAAGAAACTTCATATTTTAAATGGGGCAAATTAGAACAAGAACTGATTCATCAGCAAGAAGTATATTAAAAAAATTAAACAAAAAGGCTAAATGTCTTAATTTGAATGGAAGATAAGCATTTTAAACATAAGGAAGATATGATGGCAGAATAAAGAGTACAGATTCTGACCTTCAAGCAGGCTACATAAAGGTCTTGGATAAAGCTAATGAATCCTTTGTCCTGTCTCACAAGTAATGCTTCCATCCCTTTTCTACCTTTTCGTTTTCCTATTGATAAAGTTCTAACACCTTCAAATGCTGCTGCCCCAATACTTCCTGCATCTCCCTTATTAACAAAGTTAATTTTACTCTTCAGACGCATCCACCTTGTTCGTGCACCTGGTAGAGAATTCCTGCCAGATGTAACATTGGCATCCATTCTGTTTAGAAGTTGCTCTGTTTCTTCCTTTGCAATCAACTTTTCCCTGTCACTTGCAAGACGTAAGCCTGCACCTATCTCATTCTGGCCACCACCTGTAGATGATTCCAATGAAAGAGCATCTCGATTTTGGTCAAGTGAGTTATCTATGCAATCATCTGACAGAGACTCAGATGATGACATCTGTGCATCAAATTTAAGAACAGATTTCTCATATCCAATCATTGAGTGTGCAGGCAAGGCGTCCTTTACTATCAGATCCCTAGGTCCATGCACTGTTTTTTCACAATCGTGAGCATTCTTATAATTCGGAGAGATTAATGAAATTCCAGCATTGTCTGCTTTATTAGTGATCAAAGTGCATTTCCATCTTGCATCTTGTTCCTCAGCTACACACTCTTTGGTGGTTCTGTCATCATCAAGCACTTCATTTAAAAGGCTATCTAAATTTTCTTCTATGTTTTTATCTTGCAAATTTGAGTTTATCTGATGAGATTTTGTCTTTAATTTCCTTTTGTTCGACAAAAAGGAACTGTTTTTCTTGATATATTTCTTGTGGACAGGCAAAATTGTGCTGCAAACATTTTCAGCCTTCCGTGCAGAATTTGCATAATTATTTACCTGTTCTTCAGTTTTCTCTGATGAATTACCTGATCTTCCATTTGCACTATGGCTTCTTCCAGCTATTCTTTTACCAGTCTTTAACTGTTCATTCTCAAAAACATCATCCTTGTCCCAACTACATCGCACTTGAGAATTGTCACTGAGGAAGTTTTTCTTATCCTCATGATCTGGAATTAAACTCTGTTTGTGTGAGAAATGTATATCTTGGTAGGCAACTTGTCTAGCAAGGTGAGGATCCCTACTTGTAATTGTATTCTTGTTGATTCTTGAGGAGGTGCTGGAGCCCTCCCGGGAGGTTGGAATTGCTGATAAGGGAGGATAATATGAGAAACCATCCCCATAAAAAAGAGAATCTAGCCCTGTCTCTTCAATTGATCTTGCTGAAATCAGCCGGCAACGCAGATTTTCTCTCCTCCAAGCCATTTTGGCAATATTGTTTGATGACCCTACATTTAGTGGCAACAGACCTGTAAAATAGCTAGAGAAAGAAGGTGAAAAAAAAAGCATTAAGGGAAAAACAAGTTCAGGTTCTAAAAGTAAATATTATCAGTAGATTCTGCAGTGATTGATGGAATGTCTAATACATAAGACTTTGAAATCAATGAAGTAAACAAGACAGGAAGAAAACAAAACACATTTCTCAGTATTGAAAAGGAGCTTCATGAAGAGATAGAAAGTACAATAGTTTTTCCAGAGCTGCTCAAGATTTATTCATAAACTCTAAATAAAGTATCACATTTTGAAAGATTGAAATCAATATGACAGAAAATATAAATGATGGGAGATTTTAATTGAATTTATGTATATGACACAAATTATTCAAAGAAACCAAACAGCTGCAGATAATAAAAATTCAAAAGGTAAACAAAATTGATATAATCGATCCTCTCATGATTCCTACTCTAGATATTATCTACTTTATTACAATAATATTGTATTATTTAGCGTATAATGGTCATTTAAGTCTTTTAAGTTGTCTAGTTAGTTTAGTTAGCAATTTTCTATTTTCTGTGTGTCGGTTAGATAGTTTAGTATCTTTCTATTTCTGCTTTCTGTAAACGATTGTTTCTTTTAGAAACATTGTCTTTGTAACTCTTTATTTTGTCTCCTTTGTAATTAATTTATTTTCAATCAATCGATTATAATTTCATGGTATCAGAGTGGGTTCTGTTTGACGAATTTATTTTAACTACCTGGAATTTTTATTTGCTGTTGCAAATCACAAGGTTTTTGACGATTTTTTCACAAAGTCGTGGTTTTCCATCTTGACAAAATGTTATGATGCATTTTTTTTAAAATCGTGCTTTATTGCAGATTGTTTTGGGACGCACCTAGGGTTTCTAAGGCGAATGGTGTTCCTACAAATGTATTGGAGTTTTCACGATTTTTTAACAAAATCATGTGTGATCTCAGCATTGCATCGAAGGTTTGATGTTTTTTCCAAAAAATCACAATGTTGTTTTATAGCAGCTTCTTTTGAGAGTTTTTTTTCCATTTTTTTACCAACAAAAATCAAAATTTTTGAGAAGCTGATCTCGGTGTCTCTAGATAAAAGGAGGGATAGCTTTGTTACCCGACATCATCATGGAAGGATTATGGTAAACTTGGTCATATCCAGAATTTCTGCACCGCCAAGGAGAGTCTCAGACTCTCAGCAGCAAGCTCATGTCACAGAACATTCTGAAGAGGAGTCATCCTTCTATGCATTCAGGGCCAAATGACGTGCGGATTCTATCAAGTCTTCTGTAAGGTAGGTAGTTAATAAATTGATTCCTCTTGTCCAAATATTCTAAGTAGTAGGAGGTAAAAGAAAAATACTTCTATCTATCTATTGAGAACAAGGACCTATCCCCTTAAAGGTCAATATAATCATATTGTATTATTTAGCTTATAATTATCATTCAAGTCTTTTAAGTTGTCTAGTTAGTTTAGTTAGCAACTTTCTAGTTTTTGTGTGTCAATTAGATAGTTTACATCTTTCTATTTCTGCTTTTCGTTAAAGATTGTTTCCTTTAGAAACATCATCTTTGTAATTCCTTATTAGTTCCTGCCGCCAGGCAGGATATTATAGCATTCATTGCAATGCTACTGTTTTTATTAATTGTCCAATTAGAATATTGTATTTTTCAACAACTTTTTCATTGATATAGTTTTAATATATTTTGACTTTTGTATATTGTAATAGAAATTATTTATCTTTATTTTTATTGGCTGAATGTGGCTACAGTAGTGGGTGAGGCTTTTGTGGAGAGATATTTTCATTTCAGTTGTCCAATGATAACACTTTATTTTTTAACAACTTTTTACATTTATATAGTTCTAATATATTTTGAATTTTCTATTATTGAATTTTGCTACTATTTATAATATTATATTTGTAACGAATTAATTATATTATATATTAATATTAACTTAATAATATAATATTAATATTTTTATTATATATTATACTAATAGAATAAATTATTATATTCATAACAATGCATATGTAATAGAAATCTTAATTTGATATTTAATATTTAAAGCTCAACTATAATTAATGATTATATTTAGTTATACATATTAATGATTATATTTACTTTAATGACTTATATTACATTTAGTTTTAAAGAAAATTCTATATAGTGGTAATTATATAGGATATTGAAATTTATTTATATTATTTTAATTCTATGCCAAATATCTTAAGGCTTAATCTTTAGGACTTAGGCAGGAACTAGACGCTATGCGTCCTTGTTTAAGGAGCCTTCGTCTCCTTTGTAATTACTTTATTTTCAATCAATCAATCGTCATTTGATACTGCATTGTCGTTCATATATGAATACATTGAGGTTATTATAAATGGCTCTATGATTGTGTATTGTTGTAGGAAGCATGCTAGTGGCAAGCATAATTACAAGGGGAAGCGAAAAATCTCTATAAGAAGATTATAGGATCCTAAACCATATCATTGTCTAGGTGTAAGAAGCCATGCATACTCTTAATACTTATAATATAATCATATTCATATTGAACCCACACAGAAACTTGATTTGACATCTATCGTTCAGATATTAAATCCATCTTTATATCATCTGATCAGAGAATAGCTTTGATAGTACGCACTATCTAGATTCTAAACGAAGTTTATTTCACATAAAGAAAATGTAATAAGCGAATGATTACACAAAATTGAATGTATTGGGGAGCACTTTTTATACACTATGATAAGGTGTCTCACACATCAACTTCTAAATAGGGAAAAGGTAGATGGCCCCTCTTAATGGGAGCACTTGAAGAATAATACATAACGGATATCAAGATGAACAATATATAATGTTATGTGACTTATTCCCCAAGAGAAGATTAATGGGGAGATAAAAATAAAGGATATTATGTTACTTTGATTAAAAGAGAGATTAATAAAGTATATTTATAAAAACCGTTTAATAGGGAGAGGAATAATTATTTATTAAATAATTATTACAAGGAAACTCTTGTGAAAGGGTGTGATGGTTTGGAAACCACGCCTTAAAATGTTATATAAAGAATTCACATGGAGATCACTCAAAGAAGAAAAAGAAAGTGGCTTGATGGGCTATGGGCATTGGGATACAACATACACCCAAGACAGTCCTGGCCAAGGCATGGTGTGCACTTGTGTTGAGCATCGTTCTGTTGAACTAACACGTGTAGAGCACAATAGTGTTGAGCATTGTTCTATTGAACCAGTACTTGCATAAAGCACAATAATCTGTTGTGTTCTAAAGGGAACTAGTTCCTCCTAGATGCACAATAGCTATGAAGGTCAAGACTACTAAAATCATCTTAGAGTGAAAATTACCATTCTAAGTGCTCAAGACCCAGTTAAGTACTGAAAACCCTTTATGATAAAAGATATTGAGAATATAAAATATGAATTTGGTGATAACATAATTGAATTATGTGGTTGGGTTATTGAATTACTATGTTAAATATTTCCTTCGGAATCATTATAAATTATCACATGTATTGTAAATTTGTATGCATTGATATTTATATCTATTTTGTTAACATTATTGTATATTGCTAATTATGTTAACTCTAGCATTAACTATTATGTTAATTCCGCTGCAAATACTTAACTCTAGGAGAAAAATGACATTACATATAAGACAATAAGGTTTGTTAAACAGGGGTTCAAAGTAGGTAAATATGAATGATAATAAAGTAAAGAACACATGCAAGATAACAAATAACACAAAGTAACAAACCATGCAGTCAAATTTGACCAGCAAAAATGGAGGTAGGGCAAAGGGCATTTTGCCCTTAGCCTATTGGATATATTGGGTTATGGAGCGGCCAATTTGTGGAGCACATAACATTGGACTTGGTAATTTGATAGTTCTTAGATACCATAATTATAGTTGGAGTCTGCTTAATTGAGATAATGGGATCGTAATGCCTAATTATCCTATATATAAGAGGCATTGATTTAGTGTTTTGTATCATATTACAAAATACGTTCTAATTGTAAGACTTGTGGAGGTTGCCCCATCAACGTGGCTCAACATAGTATCTATTGTTATACTTTTGTTTGCTCCTATTGGGGGATCTGTTCTAAACTGCTCTTAATTGCACATTCATTTTATTATTCTGCTCCTGCTATCTTATAGATCTGCAATATGGTGCTGTCATTCTACTCTAGCAATAAAGTAATTTTATTTTCAACAAGTATCAGAGTTTCAACTGGGGTAAAGATTCCATGGTACAGACTTGCTTCATTGCAAACAAAGGTCAATATTTCAAGTAAATCTCTTATTTTTCTGCAAAAATTAAATTACTTTTTGCTTTAGTTCCATACCTGTTTTGCTAGGAATTTGCTCCAAACTTCTATTCATTAACTGTTCGCAGATCCAAATATGAAACCATGGAAGAACAATTTAGGGGTTGTTTACCGCTACAGGGTAAAGAGAATTAATGCATGACAGAGAATGTAGTATAAAGGAAATAACACAATATCAAAGTACTGCCAATGCTTTCATTAATGCCATATAAGTTCATACAAGATAACCATGATCCTGATACCATCAAGAGAGTACAATATAAAAACCCAAGGGGGTGCAAGACCAACCGCCGCAACCCGTATAGCTACCTATCCCTCAGTTACACTAACAACATTAACCACGTACATACTAACCATATGTTTTACCAGACAACATCATCCCCCAAACAGAAAGTCGTCTCCTGATGACACACAACAAAATGGGAAATCATGACGCTACAAATAGACAAGCAATCAAGAAGTAGAAAGGGGCTGAGAGGGCGTCCCAGAAGATGTAGATGTGGTCAGCCTGGCTCTCAGCTCATGCACCTGGTCAGTTCTGTGACGCAGTTCTCTCTCAACAAGTAGCTCCCACTCTCGAGCACTCTTTACCATAAACGTTGCTTCTAAAAGCTTCTTATTCTTTTTATCCACCTCCTCCAGAGCAAAGGCAAGCCGACACTCCAAGACTGCTATCTGGTCCTGGTCCTGGGCATGCTGGGCCTCAAGAGCACCCACGTACTCCTATTGACGGACAATCTCCTCTGCTAACCCATGCAGCCTAGTGGCAAGCTCCTCCCTCACTGCTATAGCGGCTCCTCGCTCAGCCTCATCCCTAGACATTTTCTTCGGCTTGGTTACAATCTTCTTTCCGTGCCTGCTCAGGATACCAAAAACCCTTGTGAAATTAGTCGTTGTGAATATGAGGGTGATGTCATGGCCACGGTACTCGAAGCTGCTAGTGCGGCTAAACCTGTCAAATGTGTCAATCATCATCTGCAACGCTCCGTCATACTCTCGGATGCAAAAAAAGAGGCATCTTGTTTGCCTCATGCACTTTTGCTCGCCGAACTTGCCCTTTTGTGAAATCATCCTCTGTTGTCTCATGTCACCATGTCCTGCACTCCAACCCATTCAAACCCTCAAATGCAACATTTTGGGTTGTAACAGTACCTTTCTTAGCCTGCATTTGAACTTTGGGCCTCAACTTTGTCTTTTTGTTGGAATCTGTGTCCACACATCCAACAACTTGTACACTCAAAGGCAACACTCGCTTGTCTTTGTCCATGGTGAAACTGCTCGATGGTGATGGTTGTAACTGTCTTCTCCAATTTGATTTCTTCCGTCTTGTATCCACTAACTGTCTCTTCTTTGTCAGATTGTGCAATTAATTTAAAATGAGACAAAACCCCTCGCAATCCCTAACCACTGTCCTTGCGCAGTTGTACGGCTTATGTTTGTCCTTGTCATGGGTCTGCACTCCACATTGTTGTACAATACTTGCGGCTTTCTTTGTTCTCTCCTACGCTTTCAGTGGTCGTACAACCTACATGCCCCTCGCCAAAAACGTGTTGTATTCGGCCTTGTACGCCTTGTCTTTTATCATACGGCTTTCTCCCTTTTTGTCCTCGTTTGTTGCTCGTCGTACAATATATGACTTGAACAATGGTTTCACCTCTTGTATGTGTTTTGTCCTCTATGTGTGTCGTATGGCATTTAGTGCAAACTCCGCACTGTACGCCCTCCTCGCACTTTGTAGCCTGTGGCTATATCTGTGTTGAGCAAAGGTCATACGGCCATGTCTTCTTCTGTCGGCTTTGAATGTGTTTGTTCTGTACGGTGATGCTACCGTACAGTAATGACGGCGTACAGTGACTTCCATACGGTGATCTCTTTTTTCATTTTTCTATTTTTTTTTTTTTTTTTCAGAAAAGTTGATTTTACCTTTGACTGGGCCCGCCAGAGTACACTAGGTCGTCTTGTTGTCGCCTTTCATAATACAACTCCAGCTTCGACCCATTCACAGTCTCAAGAATCTCCACTTCGTCTAGCGTCCACAACTTAACCGCTCCATTTTCTCCACCTTCTCGAACCTTGTAGGGACCTAGCCATTTGACTTTAAACTTCCCGGGCTTGATTCCACTTTCCCCATTGTACTTAAGAACTAGATGCCCTAGTTGAAACCTCATCTTCCTTAGATGCTTATCATGCCATGCCTTCCGTCGATGTTGCGCCACATTCGTTGCCCATTACGCCATCATCCAACGCTCATCCAACTTGTTTAGGGTATAGAGCCTTTCTCGCAAACTCTCCATGTCACTTAATTTGTTTTCGATAGCTATCCTCAGACTTGGAACCATGAACTCGACAGGAACCACGGCTTCCAATCCGAACATCAATTGGAACTGTGTTTGTCCGGTCGTTACTTTGTATGTTGTATGGTATGCCCAGAGTACCGATGGTAATTTTCCTCCCAGTCTACTTGCTCTACTCCGCAGGACTTGTATATCACTGACACCAAGATATTGTTTGTGGCTTCCGCTTGGCCATTAGCTCGGGGTAAAACAGACTTGATAACGAGTCGAAGACTTTAAACTCTATTGTGAGTAGTCGGATGACGTGGTTGACGAAATGACCTTTGTCGCTGGTCAACTAGATGGGAATGTCGTACCTTGTAATGATTTGCTCGTAAATGAACCTCGCAGTACTCACTGCGGAGTTGTCCGGCAAGGCCCTTGCCTCCACCCACTTTGTTAGGTACTCCGTCGCCACCACGATGTATCGACACCTTCAAGTCCTACTTGTCTTCAGAGGTCCCACAAAATCCAAACCCCATCGTTCAAAAAATTCCTGTGCGTGAGAAGGATTCAGTGGCTTGAAGTCTCTCTTTAGTGGTTTCCCCGCTGTATGAAAAGTATCGCAACTCACAACCCACTCCCTGGCGTCGTTGTAAAGAGTTGGCCACCGTAGTCCCGCAAATAGCACTTTCTGTGCCGTTGTATCCGGTCCCATAGGTCCATCTACTGGTCCCTGGTGTGCTTCTCGCAGGACGCTCTGGACTTCTTCCTCCAAAACCCATCTTCTAAGTACTTGATCGGGCCCCATTTTATATAGCAGCCCGTTGATCAATTGGAATGTTCGGCTTCTCAGCACTAGCTTTCATCTCTCACCTGGTGTCATGCCCATTGAAAACTGCGAGGTTGACAAGTACTCTCTGATATTCTCATACCACTCCGGCAAGACGGCAATGTGAAACAAGTGGGCATCAAGGAAGTCATCATTCACTCCCTCAAGCAGCTCTCTAGACTTAATCCGAGAGAGTTGGTCGGCGATCACATGGCTTTTTCCCAGCCGCACAATGATAGTGAAGGTAAATTATTGTAGCAACAACAACCACCTGCTCACCCTCCCTTGTATAATTGGTTTATCCACCTGGTACATCAGCGCCTGGTGGTCCACGTAAAATGTGAATGGTGTTGCCAATAGGTAGTGTTGGAACTTCTGAACTGCGTACACCATCCCAAGTGCCTCCCACTCTGTCATGCTATAATTCTTCTCTACCCACGACAATAATCTGTTGGCGAAGTAGATAGGGTGGTCTAGGCCATGATCGCCCACTTGGGCCAAAGTTGCCCCAATCACACAATTTGATGCATCCACATGAACGTGGAACTCCTTGTCCCAATTCGGGTATACCAGAATTGGCGCTCCTACTAATCTTGTCTTCAGTTTGCCGAACGAGGCATCCTATTCCTTTCCCCAAATATAGGGTTCCCCCTTGCATGTCAACATGTCGAGAGGGTAGGAGGCTTGAGGAAAATTCTTTATGAACCGCTGGTAAAAGCCTATGTGACCCAAAAATGACTTTACACCCATGACATCCGTGGGAGGCTCCATCTCCACGATTACCCAGACCTTGTCAAGGTTCGTCTTCAAGCCTGCCTTGTATACAATGTGTCCTAACAATTTCCCCTGTGGAATCATGAACCTGCATTTCTTCGGGTTGAGTGCCAACCTTGCTCTCTACCACCTCTCCATGCACTCCTGAAGGGCTACCAAGTGTGTCTCTTGCCCACTGAAAAATTGACCAAGTGTCGAGAAAGGCCCTAAAATTACCTACCGACATCTTATCAAAGATGTGCAGGATTATTCGCTGGAGGTTGTGCGTGCATTGCATAGACCAAAGGGCATCCGGATATATGCATACACTCCGTCCTCCACCACGAAGGTTGTCTTTAATTTGTCCTCCTCGGCGATGGATATTTGGTTATATCCCGAGAACCCATCCATAAACGAATACATTTCGTGGCCGCAACCTCTTCTAAAATGGTATCCGTGAATGGAATAGGAAACAGGTCCTTCACTGTGACGGCGTTAAGACACCTGAAGTCAACACAAATTCTAATCTGATTGGCCTCTTTCTTTAATGAAATTACAATCGGGGACACCCATTCGCTCCTTTGTACTTTAACGATAATTCCAACCTCAAGCATTCATTTGATCTCCTCATTCACCCTCACTGCATAATTTTGGTTCATTCTTTACGGCCCCTTCTGTATGGGTACAGCTCCAGCTACGAGGGGAATGCGGTGTACACAGCTCCGGTGGTACACCCTTGAGGTCCTTATAGGTCCATGCAAAGACATCCTTGTATTCTATAAAAAATTTAAATGTGGCAACTTTTAATACGGGATTCCAATCGTCCCCTACTAGTATGTTGTGAGGATTTGCATCATCCCCAAGATTTGTAATCTATAGTGAAGGTTCTTCATACTTTATTGGTTTTTCTGTATCAAATTTGTGGGCTGGGGTTTTGTTCACACAAGCGTCCTCTTCCTTGTACTCCCCGTACTCTGGAGGGAACAAATCTCTCTCTGATATTGGTTCGATCTCCTCCACCCCCAGCATATAACTGTGAAACAGTTCGTAATCTTCAATCTGCCAGTGGAAGAGTCCATTCATCGAACTTGTCTCATCCTCAGAACATTCCCCCAATTCTAAGACTCCTCCATCATTAGGCTCCATTCGTTGTCTTCCCTCATCTTGTCAGTCATGCTCCCCGTCGGACTCGGAGTTTGAGGAAGACGCCATCTCTTCACTCACCATCTGGGTACGAAGGTCAATGACATACTTTCGTCCTCCGCTTTCCATCGAGAGGGTGTTTCTCTTCCAATTGTGATTTACCTTTGCTGCCACCAGCCACCCTCTGCCAAGGATGGCTTCATAGCCGTTCTTCTTGAGGGGAATCACGACAAAGTCCAACACCAACGGTTGTGTGCTAATGGTGACCTGTTGTGCCATCAAAGTACCAAGGGGTTTGATTCCCTGTTGGTCTGCACCGAGTAGATTGAACGTCGAGGGCCACAAGGTTGGTTTCCTCAGTTTCTTCCATGTTTCCTCCGGAAGTACGTTTACCCCCAACCGACTGTAGACGATGGTATCTGTCAGGATAGTGCCGAGGATGCCCAATTCCACCACCGCAGGGTGTCGGCCACTACTCACCGACAGCAAGATGGGGTCCATTGCGAACCCGTCGGGAATATCCACACATTGTGTGGTGCTTGGTTGTACGGAGAAGATGTTCAGTAGTGTCATCCGTAGCTGAGGCATGGTGTGGAGGAGGCCTTGGACTTTCACGGGTACCTCCATGTGTAGTATTTTCCTTAGTATATTATGTTCCCCTTCTGTCCCACCAAAAGTGCCAGCCATCTCATGTGTTTCCTTCCATGCCTTCATTGCCTTCTCTCAATTTCCTCTCTGGTCTACTGTACCCTCTGCTTCTCGGTACGAGGGTCGGGGTATGTGGCGTGTTTCATTTGAGCACGAGTGACAACCACGACTTCTTTTTCACCCATGCTTCCTTCAATCTTTAGAAAGTTGACACCAGGTTTCGGGCAATTGCCATCTTCATGGTCTCCAAGGCCGCACCATCGACACAACTTTTGTGGTGTGTCCCCCTTTTGACAGTCTCAGGCGAAAGGCCCCCATTGGTTGCACGCCTGACACTGGATCATCGGTCGTCCCTTGGCATCATATTGTATTCGGCTTCTATTATTGTTGTTATTATTCCCTCTCCCTCCTCACCAGTTATTTTGGAACCCGCCAGATGATGCATTATTGTTTGTCTGCTGGGAGTTGCTTGTTGCCCTGGATGTGGACAGTTGCTATTGTCTAAAGAGCACTTGTTTGTTCTTTATTTTCATGTTATATGGGCATTCCTTGGTGGAATGACCCATAACTTGGCAAATGTCACAAAATGTTTTTCTGCGACTCGAACCCTTCGTGTGGCCATTCCCCTTGCAATCAGTGCACCACAACTTCATATCTTTCTGGAGAGCATGTACCTTCTTATTTGACTACTCGTCGTCGCTGCTCTCCTCCAATGAGTCGTCACTCCCAGATGATGACTTGCTCCTCTTCTTAAAGGTTTTATCCTCGCTTTCTAGATCCATGGCCCTGTCATAGGCGTTAGCGTAGGACGTGGAGGGTACTATTTTCATCTTTTTCGTCAGGGAAGGCTTCAATCCTTCCACAAACCATCTCTTCTTCAAACCATCAGCTGGCTGGTTGTCCATCTTCCCCAACAGTTCTTTTAGCCTCTGGTTGTACATCCTTGCCGTCTCCTTCTTTCCTTACTTTGTACTATAGATTTCTACTAGTATTTCATTGTCATCTCGAAGCAAGGGGAACTCATTCTGGAATTCCTTTCTCAGATTGTCCCAGGTATTGACCTTTGTTTTGTCCATATCGAAGTACCAATCAATGGTGACTCCGCGCAGGGTTGCTGGGAATTGTTGGACCCATTCATCCTTGTCATTTACTCCATTTGCTGACCAAATCGTTTCACAGGTATGGCAATGTCTCACAAGATCCTCCTTCTCGTCACCATTAAACTTTGGTAATTTCTGCTTTTGTGATGCCATCCTTCGACTACCAATGTTGCTTAAAGTTGGTTGCGTTCCCGAACTACGTGGGTTGGAGCCTGACGGGATGTTTTGACTACCGTGCACCGGTGTCCCTCCAAAACCTCCAGCTGCACTGGTATCCTCGACGTTCCTGTCTCTGGCCACTTCCCCTTCATTCCTTCAGGCTGCTCTTGCTTCGGTACGCGGAGTAAGGGTTAAATTTCCGAACCAATTTCTAGTTTCTTCGATCAAGTCATCTCCGTCGTACTCCTTGCGGTGTTCCTCCCTACCGTACGCCTGGTGGTGTTCTCCACAGTATTGTTCCCCTTCGGCTTCGCCCACAGTGATACCAACTTGACTGCCTTCTACCAACCCTTCCCCAGGTAGTCCTTCGGCAATCCTCCTCAACCGTCTCCTACGTTCTGCCTATTGTTGTAGGGCTAAAGTCCTCTGGATAGCTTCGCACTCACTTACAAATTCCTTTCTACCTTTATCTTTATTTAACAAGTTTGGCATGAATTCCTTCTTTTACGCATGAAAATGAAACCACACATGATATAAATAAGAACACCAATATTTTATTAATTCACCACTTGTGTTACACAATACGTTTCATCTTTATGACAGCAATGTAACAACTCTGGTGTTCTCTTTTATTTCTACTACTTTCCAGAAAGCTCAGTTATCGTTTTGCCTCCGACAGTTTTCATTGCGTTCTTCCTGTTCTCAGCGGCAATTTTCCTCGTAGTTACGAAGGATTTGTTGACGGCGTTGGTCCCGATCGATCTCCTCCTGTCGGTTACGCATGGTGAGGGATGTCTATGCCAACAGCCGAGGGAGACGAGTCATCAACCGATTGACCGTAGGGCTAGCTTCGAGGGCATCTCCAACAGCACCTTCAGGGACTTCTTCCCTTTCGGCTTCCCTCCGAACGTGAGTCTCTACCGCTGCTTGTAAGAGAGCCACAAAGTCTGAGGTCAACTCACGTTCTCCCTCAAACAGTTCTTCGAATCCATCATCCTCCCTGTTGCTACAGTCTTCTAGAGGTATGCCCATTGTCCTCCGTACACCATTCACTCTCTACCACGCCCAAGTTTATTATGGCAACGGCGCCAGATGTTTACCACTACGGCATAAAAAGAATTAATGAATAACAGAGAATCTAGTATAATGGAAATAACACAATATCAGAGAACTGCCAATGCTTTCATTAATGCCTTATAAGTTCATACAAGATAACCATGATCCCGATAACATCAAGAGAGTACAATAGAAAGACCCGAGGGGGTGCGAGGCCAACCACCGCAACCCGTATAACTACCTATCCCTCGGTTACATTAACAACATTAACCACGTACATACTAACCCTATGTTTTACCCGACAACAGGGGTTTTGTATTTAAACAAAAAAAAATTGGATTCAATTTTTTACACACTACAGCAATATAGCAGTCATTGATCCATCTTTGTAGGGAAATCAATAAAAAATAGGTTGTTGTCATCCTCATTTTTTGGCAAATTCTCAAGTTCAGGTTTATTGGCACCCTTGCGCAACATAGCAGTCATTGGATTTGCCTTGGCATGAAGTTCATGAGAGCACAAACTGCTGATAATGCTAATTTTGATGCCAGGTCATTATGGAGGCTACTACTAGAGGCAAGGACAACCCTACTGCAACACAAAGGAAGACTCCTTCCAAAGAAGATTTACATTTAGAAGTACATGAGATCCAAGATTAGGAGAATCCTGCAAACTCTATAGAACAATCTGTGAACAAGCTTCAATGGAAGATGGCAAATGTGGATCCGGTTGAGATACAGTTGAATCTAGCTCATATGACACAAGAAATGGACAACTTCAAAGACAGTTACTTCTTCCTTAAATGATCAATTCTCTCACAAAGAGCAATGCATTGGAGATTTCCATTTAGGTTTGTGGAGCTATAATTGCAAACTTGATGTGCAAATTTGATAGTCATGACCCAGTAGGATGGATCTGTCAAATTAAGCAATTTTTCATGCTCCACTAACTAAAATTCCTGCTGAAGTTAACCGTCACATCTCTCTATTTGGAAGAAACAATTCATATGGTGATGTTAGTTGTGTGAGCAAAAGAACTCTATCATCACATGGTCAACTTTTGTGGAAGAACTTTCAACGCACTTTCCTATCCTTGGTATTAAAAATCAACAAGGAGGCAACAATGGTCTCCAAAGCCACAGTTCGTATGATAGTACGTAAAGCTTCAAGATATTGTTGTGCAAGAAAATGGATGAAGAAATGGAAAAGATGGTGTGAGCAAGAAAGATTCTTGTTGTGCGAGAATGCCAGAAGATCAAGAATGTCCATAATGAAGTTAAAAAATGAGAGTTGGAGGCAAAAGGAGAGGTTTGGAGTTCAAAATAGCAAGTTTGGATGATTTTGGACGATGATGCAGGTTGGCAAAGGTGTTACACTACTGAAACGCGGCAAGTGTAACATCTCAACAGTTAGTACAACGGATTTTCAACATCTGCGCATGGCACATTGGTCCAGACAAAAATCAAACTAACGTTTGAGAAATCAGATGTGCATGGCAAATTAGGAATGTTTAGGATTAGCAATAAGGTGAATGAGCATAATTGTCTTAATATTAACAAAAGGGAAGGTGTATGTGATTTAAAATTGTATAGGATGCAATTTACTTTTTCATATACATACATATACATATATACACACACATATATATATACATATATACATATATAAATATATAGATATATAGATATATGTGTATATATATATAGATATATATGTATATATACATATATACACATACATACATACATACATACATATAAGCATAAGGTTAAAGGAAGTAATTTTATTGTTGTGAATAGTTTCAAGAGGTACGTATGTCCATTAAATTAGATTTTGCATCGTACATTAAAACTTAATTTTGTTCCTGTGGTAAAACGTAAAGTTTATATATCAAAATTCGTATTATTTTCTTAATGCGTGTTACCGAGATTAAAAACCAATGCAAATAGGAAATTTCCTCATCAAGTTAATTAACTAATTAGAGAAGAAAGGTTTGTTTCATTAAATAATTTTGTTGATTCTTAAATTGATAAGAACTTTGGATATAATACCTATTATAACTATATGAATAAGAATAATTACATAAGCATTGCGAGCATATTCAAGTACTCCAAACTTCGTCAATAAAATAAATGATAGATTAACCCTATTAAATAAATAAATATAAACTTTAATCAAGTTGAAAACCTGTATTGACATAGTAATACAAAATATTAATGTAACGTGTGAAATCAAAGAGTTATTTATTTATTCATCAATTAATGATCCTAATTAACTCCTTAGTAGGGAAAAGGGTAGTTTTTGTTGAATTTGAACTAGAATAATAAGTTGCACAAGAATAATGAATTGCAAAACAAAACAATAGACAAACACAGAGCAATTACCCTAGGAACACCCTCCACCTGAGGGTGAAAAAACCCAGCCCACCAAAAGACAATCCTTTATTATAATTTGTAAAACTTAGTACAAAAACATTGATCTCCTTTTAATGTCTTCGGTGATCAAAGATCACTCAATGATCAGAATCTTATAGAAAAATGAATTCTCAGAAATATCAAAGTATTCACTAAATCACATCCAGAATAACTCTGCTATATGTATGCAGAGATATGCATCAATAGCACGAGAATGAGCCCACTGAACTATATGAACATTCAACTTCAATATACAATAATCTGAGAATCAACACAAACTCATGATAACATCTATATTGTTTGCAGAAGCTCTTACAAGAAAACACGGCAACATCCCAACACACTAACACCCTTACTCAATGCATATGATCACTCGAACCAAAAAAAGAAAAGACGCGCGATTATTGACTATCGCGATGCAGAAGAATAGAATGTGAACTATAACAAACACGCTCATAAATCAGGTGACACGAATATAATGAATGTCAACGAAGCTATAAGGAAACCAACAAGCATATAGAATATAAACATTAATCAAAATCAATAACACCATGACTGAAGAGATTAATATAGTTGTTGGGAACGAATAAGCCAAGTCAGCTTGAAACGGTGCCATGTAAGCCAAGTCAACTGAAACAGTAACATGTAAGCATAGCGTCAATAAGCTGGAAGAACCATAGATAGGAAACACAAAGGCAGTCTGAAGATGAACGAGAAAGAAGCAGTCACAACATAGGCCCGACTAGAATGAAAAGAATCCCTCACAGCTGGTATGAATAATAGTATTTAGCAGACGATCAACAAAGACAGAGGTATATGATCTCTATCGTTGCTATACTCTTCAACACTCCCTCTTAGCAAGAGAGAGATCTTCAGATTGCCATCTCATGACATGAAGCTGCAACCAAAATGAATGTCAACAAAAAAAACTCATCATAGATTTTCTCAATAAAATTGTTATCTCAGCATAACAATATTCACCATAGCTACTCCTAGAGGGTGAGATAGAAAATATAACAATATTCACCACAGCTACTCCTAAAGGGTGAACCAAAACATCACAAAATGAGTCGTGGAGTCCCACACATGACTTCCACCATAGCTACTTCCAGAGGGTGGATCAAGGACTTTCACCTCAAACTTCTACCAGAGAAGGATGCATTATCATCTTGCCTACTTGCAGAGGATGATTCCACCATACCTACTCGTAGAGGGTGGATCAAGGGTCTTCACATCAAACTTCTCCCAAAGAAGAATGCATTACCACCTTGCCTACTCGCAGAGGGGGGAACAAGGGCTTTTACCTCAAACTTCTCCAAGAGAAGAATGCATTAATCATAAACAATGAATCATTGAGGCTGAGATACTCTTTCAGCAAGAGCATCATTCTCCACTAAGCCAAGCTTTTCTCGAAAATAACAGAACTTCACTCTTGGAAGTGGCTTTGTGAGAATGTCCGCAGTCTGCTCCTCTATAGGAATATACTTTAGTTCAAGTGCTTTTCTTTGAACCATGTCTCTTAAGTAATGAAATTTAATTTCCACGTGTTTGGTTCTATCATGAAACACTGGATTAACCAAAAGCTTAACACAAGTTTGGTTATCACACATAATCACTATAGGTTCCAAAGGCTGTCCAAATAAACCTGCAAGCAATTTATGAAGCCACGCAGCTTCTCTTGCAGCCACACATGCTGCAACATATTCTGCTTCAATTGTACTCTGATCAACACAAGCTACACCAAGACATGGTTGAACCAAGGCTGAAACAACAACCTGAGGTGTTTTTTCTATTAGGTACACAACCTGCCCAATCTGAATCAGAGAACCCCTACAAATTCAGATCAACACAAGAAGAGAATTTCAATCCATATCCTATTGTACCACAAACATATCTCAATATATGTTTGGCTGCCACAAGATGGATTTGCCTTGGTTCACACATAAACTGACTCAAAGTATTAACTGCAAAACATATGTTAGGCCTTGTATTAACCAAGTACATCAAAGAACCAAATAACTGCATGTACATAGTAGGATCAACTAAATCTGAATTAGCTGCATCATGTAATTTTTTCAGATTTAATTCCATAGGAGTCAACATAGATTTGCAATCTAACATGCCAAATCTGTTCAAAATATCAATTGCATATTTACCTTGATTTATAAAAAAATCATTTCATTTTTCCCATACCTCAAGACCAAGGAAATAGTGAAATAAGCCAAGGTTTTTCATTTCAAATTTTGAAGCTAACTCCTTGCATTTGAAAATGAGATCATCATCACCCATGAGAAATAAATCATCCACATACAAGACTAAAATCAGAATTTTCTCATCACATACCTTGAAGTATAAATTAGGATCAGCATTATTCTTTTGAAAACCCAAGCTCAAAAGATAGTGATCAATTCTCTCAAACCAAGCATGGGGAGCTTGCTTGAGCCCATACAAAGCCTTTTTCAGCCTACACACATGAGACTCCCTGTCATGAATAATAAATCCTTCTGGCTGCTCTATGTAAACTTCCTCTTCAACTACCCCATTTAAGAATGTTGCTTTCACATTCATTTGGTGAAGTTTCCAGCCCTCCACTGCTGCAATAGCCATTATGGTTCTGATGGAAGTATAACGAGCTACAGGTGCAAAGGTTTCTTCGTAATCTATGCCTTCTTTCTGTGAGAAACCTCTAGCAACCAAAGTTGGCTTTCTATTTCTCTATACTACCATCAGCAGCATGCTTAATCTTAAACAACCATTTAGAAGAAACTACAGATTTATCTTTTGATCTTGGAACTATATCTCATACATCATTTTTAAGCATAGACCGATACTCTTCCATCATTGCATCATTCCACACTTGCTGATTTAAAGCTTCTTCAACACTAGAAGGCTCGGAATCTATAATGTGACTCATCAATGCTACATAGCCTACATACTTGTGAGGCCTTTTACTCTCTCTGAAAGTACCACGAGAGGTTGCATAATTTTCAGCTTCTTCCATGATGTTCCTAGCCCACAAAGGCTTTTTCTTATAGGCTGGACTAATACTGGGACCTGCTGAAATGTCTATAGAGTCCATTGGTTCAATAGGATCAGCAGGAACATCTAAATCGAAAATCTCCCTCTGAATCTCTGAAGACAAATCAGGATCAGCCATAACTAAATCTTGAGGAGCATCAAAAACATCTTTATCGGATTCCAAGATAGAATCACTAGAATTCCTGCAAGCTACATCTTCGTCAAAAATTACATCCCTGCTGATTTCAATTTGTCTTTGACCTGGAATATATATTCTGAATGCCTTCGAAGAATCACTATATCCAAGAAAAATACCTTTTCTTCCTGATCGTTCCAGCTTTGATCCTTTCTCCTTTGGAACATGAGAATAAGCAGGACAACCAAAGATTCTAAAGTAACTGAAATCTGGTTTGATACCTGTAAAGACGTCTTCTGGAGACTTGTTATCTAGAATCTGATGAGGACTTCTATTTTGAATGTGAACTGTTGTCCTGCAAGCCTCTGCCCATAGAAAAATTTGAAGGCCCTGATCATGAATCATAGCCTTTGCTGCCTCAACAATTGTCTTGTTCTTTCTTTCAGCTATACCGTTTTGTTGAGGATTGTAAGGGACACAGAACTCCCTCTTAATCCCAGCTTCAACACAAAAGGTGTTAAAGATAGCAGACACATTATCAGACCTTAGAGTCTTAATTTTCTTGTTAGATAAAGTTTTAACTAAAGCTTTAAATTCTTTCAAACGAGATAGCGTCTCATCAGATTCTTTAGATTTGAGAAAGTAAATCCAACACTTACGAGAATAATCATCAATGAAGGTAACATCATACCAAAAACCACTAAGGGATGCATCTAACATAGGACCACAAAAATCCAAATGAATTAATTCTAGGATATCTTTAGCTCTACTTTCACTAGAATGAAAAGTGCTCTTAATGTTCTTACCTAGAGCGCATCCCTTGCAAACTCTTCCATGGTTTCGGTTCAGCTTTGGAAGTCCAACTACAACCTTCTCCATAGTGGCTAAAGTTCTGAAATTTAAATGCCCAAACCTCTTGTGCCAAAGTTCATTTAAATTTGAAGTATCATGAGCAAGGATATGGATAGAACGGGCTGAAAGCTTGTAGAGGCTATCATGACGTTCTCCAATCTCACATGCTGATTGAATATTAGAATTCTTTTTCCAGACCAAGACTTTACCATCAGCAAAAGCAACATGATAGCCTTCGTCTTCTAATGTTGATATAGTGATCAGATTTCTTTTAATACCCGGCACAAAGAGAACATCACTTAAATGAAGAGAGATCCCGGAATCCAATTTGAAGGATGAAGAACCAACACCCTTCACGGAATAACTTGCATCATCACCAATAATGACTTGAAGGTGAGAGTCCTTTTCTTTCAAATTGAAGTGGTGTTCTTTGACCCGTAATGTGACGAGATGCACAACTATCAATCGGTCATGTATCACTGTTCATGGGATCATTACTGGAGAGTGTAGAAATAAGACAAAATCCTTCAGAGTTATCACTTGACTCCTTTTGAGGAGAAGAATTCTCAACATTTGCAGCAGCTACTTGAGGCTTTGGCCTTAAGGTACAGACTCTAGCATAGTGACCAAATTTGTCACATCTAAAACACTGAACTTTTGAAAGATCCCTTATTCTTTTCTTTGAGTCAGGAGCTGTTTCTGAATTTTTATCTCTGAATCTTTTGAAATTCCCTTTCTTCCCTTTTCCTTTTGATGTGTGAGCAGCAAGAACATGATCATCTTCACGATGATTTTTGTGCCAATTTCCTATAGCTTCAAGTCTACATTCTTCTTGAATGGAATCAGCTCTCAGTCTGTCAAATTTTGGAAGATCATCTCTCCCACTGGTGCCTTGAATGAATGATTCCCAAGAGTGTGGAAGTCCATTCATGGTAAGCATTACTAAGTCCTTATCTGGTACAGAATCTCCAATTACACTTAGTTGATCTTTCAGCTCTGTAATCTTCATAAAATATGACACCATTGATTCACCTCTAGCCATCTTAACATGCAGCAGCTGATGCCTCAGCGCTAGAGCTCTGCTGGTATTGTTGAACTCATACAAATCTTTTAAAGTCTGAAACATCTCTCTAGCTGAGGACAACTTAGAAATGATGGGAACAAGATGATCCTTCACCGGATCAATCAAATTTTTCTTAGCCACAACTTTATTCTTTTTCCATTGAATTTTCTCAGCATCATCAGAGGGTTCTGCCGGATCAGAATTTACATAATCAAGCATGTCATTCTCCTCAAGTGCAATCAAAATCCTAAAGTTCCATGAAGAAAAATTAGATGAACCATCTAATTTGTCTTCTACTTTAGTCAGCTTGAAACGGTGACATGTAAGCCAAGTCAGTTGAAATGGTGACATGTAAGCACAGCGTCAATAAGCCGGAAGAATCATAGATAGGAAACACGAAGACAGGAGACCACGCAGCCTGAAGATGAATGAGGAAGAAGCAGTCACAACATAGGCCCGACCAGAATGAAAAGAAGCCCTAACAGCTGGTATGAATAATAGTATTTAGCAGATGATCAACAAAGACAGAGGTATATGATCTCTATCGCTGCTATACTCTTCAATAGTTTTTCCAATAAGTTGACTCAAGGGTGACAACCCCGTCCAAGTAAACAATTTAATCTTGAAGCTTCCCCATTCCATTGGTAGAGTTAAATCAATGTTATCAGGTGAGTTCACGTGAAAAAAATTATTATTATCAAGTTGATGAATTAGTATGCTCATTAGAAGGTTGTGTGTGGAACAAGGTAAGATGATAGTTTGGTTTTTTAAGGAAAAAAATGGTTTTTGTTATGCCCACGTGTTAAAGAACTTTGGGCACCTTGTCTGCCCTATCATGCTAATGAAACAAATAAATTAGTCAAGCCTTACAGCACAACTATGTAAACCACCTTGCATTCTAATGAACTTGGCTCCATTACATTGGAAGTGTTTTTTTATTATTATTTGTTTTTAAAAAAGTGTTATTCTATCTAAGTGTTTGTCTCAGACTCTCAACAAAGATTTAGATCATTACAGTAATTACCTATGTATACTTCTGCATTTAGATTTTTCAATTATTGTGTGCGATTAATTCAATGTTTTCTAACATTAGGAAATTAGTCACAGGGTTTTGAAAAATTTCATCAAAAACTTTGTTTATGAATTTTTAATCCAATTCAATATCTAGCTGAAAAGTGAGTGTTTGCTTATTGTTTAGAGCTTTTCATATTAGAGAGAAAATCATAAAACCTCATCTTGTGCAAAATTGCATTCTTACATTACACCCTAGCCTAAGAACAAAAAGATATATTTTACTTTAAGTTTGTGTGTAGTACATGTACAAAGAAAACCTATTTGTTTTAAATTTTTATTAATTTTCCATGTAGAGAATACCATTATTTTCTTCGCTGTTCAAAAGAAATCTTCCCCTTGCAATTCAAAGAAAGATTTCCGTTTATACAATTTGTTTTGTGTTGTCCTAAAAGGATCAAATTAGAACACTAACAAGAGAGAAGACTAGAATGGATAGTGGATATAGAAGCACAAAAGCAAGTGGAGGCAAATAGGTCATTAGATGACCATGATATGCTTGAGGATGAAATTGTTACTTATGAAGAACTCTACCATCCAAACTTGTAAGGTTATAAATTGCTTACTTTGCAACCTCCACCTTACAGATTTGCATTCATTTTGTTGTCCACCCCTTAGTATGTTTTTGGTTCCACTTTACATATTTTTGGCCTCGCCTATGACTATTGAAGGACAATACAAGTGACCCCAACCATAGGAACTTGTTACCAGCCACCCACTAAAACCTAAAATTTACCATGCAAAGACACCTACACCCCTCAAAACTTGTACCCAGAATCAGATTTCAAAAAGTGAATTTCAAAGCCCCTTTGTGGCCTAAAACTTTCTATGCTTTCAATGGTCAACTACCCGAAAACCTAGTATTGACTCATTTTTAAACCTCTTTTCCCTTCTAAGTTTCAAACCACTCATTCTTTCACACCTATATTGTCCCTATTGGGCAAAAAACAAGCAAGTTGGCTAAACCCGAGCGGACATTCCTCCATCTACTAGCAGGCATGTACCCAAACCAAAAGGTGGGGCCAACAACCACATGTCCATGAGGGGCTGGCCTGCTTTGGCACTATGGTGGGAAGAAAACCCCACCCTTAAAGCTGGTGGGCACCATTCACTATCAGTCTGGACTTTTGGCGTAGTGGTTGCCTTACTTCGTATCACAATTGAGGTCTCAAGGTTGAGCCCTGCAGAGCATGGTGGGCATGTAATGTCCCTGTTGGATGAAAACCGAACATGTTGGCTGAGTTCCGGCAGACATTCCTCTGTCGTGTTGGCAAGCATGTATCTGAACCAGATGGTGGGGTCAACAACCATGTGTCCACAAGGGGGCTAGCCTGCATTGGCACTCTGGTGGAATGAAAACCTCACTCTTAACACTAGTGGGAATCATTCGTCGGGGCAAAAGAATGGTGAATGGCACCCACCATTGTTAAGAATGGGGTTTTCGTCCCACTAGAGTGCCAACACAAGTTGGCCCCCTTGTTGGAACCTTTAGGATTTGTGTAAATATGCCCTAATTTTTCCAGCTTGAGAAGTCTTAAACCCATATTTACCATTACAGAATCTTGGTTAAATATGCCACTTACGCTCTCGAATACCAAATTTCCCTTGCATTGTGAAATATCCTTGTATTTCAATCATATCATTGTATCATAACTAAGCACCGCAACACCGCAAGGTTAAAAGTTAATTGTGATGGTCAATAGCAAGTTGGCAAGGAAAGAACAATCGTCATATATGGTTATAGTTGACAAAGTTTACCGCAAACCCGCTAGGGTTAGAAACTTGACTCCGGGTGATGTTGCGTTGAGGCAGTATAAGGAGGGTTCCAAAGTATTGACCCGTCATCCCGCTGGAGTTGAAGTGTTAAACCATGGTTGCCTTGTGGTGGGGCGAGATTAGTCTGGACCTTGAAGTTGGATTACCGTGACCCTGTTGATGTGACAAATTCTAACTATGGGTTAGCGGTAAGGCTGAGGAAGTGTTTAATGAGTTAATTGATGATGCTCGTTATTAAATCTAGGTCGTTCACTTTATGTCATCAATGGTGAAGATTTGAAACTTGGAAAAGGTGGCTAATTACGCACTCTCCTACACGAGTTGGCATTAATGGTGGAATGATTGTGCTCAAACGTAAATAAAATCAGAATTTGAAGCTATTTTAACCATTCAGCAGCTACAAAATTTGTCGGAAGAGTTCAAGGTGTCCAAAGATAAAGAATTTCAAATCTTGGTGGTAGTTTTACATAGCTGCATGAAGTGGTAAGTGGATTTATCTCTTTCCTCTGTGAAACTCATTGGCATTACCAATTGTCCGTTTTCAAATATCCTTGTGGAGAAGAGGTTTGAACCCCAGCTAAGTGTAATACATACAATGCCTCCTAAAAAATCTGAATCTGCAAATAAAAAAGGGGAATCTTCCGCCCCTAAGAAAGAGAAAAGACACTTACAACATTCTATCCTACACAATCTCCCTAATTCAAAAGATAAAGGGTATAAGTTCTTGTTTAGGGATAAATGTTTGAAATGTAGGGATGTCATCACACTAGAAACACGATGGGATTTGTTCTATTATTTTTATCAGAGAAGAGAAGAAAATATCCCATTTTCAAACCCGTGGAGCTTAGACTTAGCCAAACTAATTGTGCCTAATGTGGTTGTGGAAGTAGACTTAGTTTAACTACTGGCCCAGCTACAAGGGCAATTAGGAAACCGGGATGGCTCACCTTTGGTGGTATTGGATAAGTCTAACATCATGGAATGCGTCATGTTGAATAGACAAGTCCTAGTTAAGGTCGATCTTGAAAAGGTGAAAGCTGACGATGGGAGATTGAGAAAGACCTATAGGAGTGATGAAGTCCCTATGTGCAGAAAGAAGGGGGCTGACAATAGAAGAATTCCTCTGTCAACTAATGAACCATTTGAGGTTATAGGTTTTGAAGGATATTTTGTCAAAACATATCATGCTTTGTTTTAAGTAGACATGTAGACAGTTGATTTGATGTATAGGGAAAAGATTCAGAAGACATGTAGACAGTTGATTTGATGTATATGGCAATGAAAATTCAACACCTTGAAGTAAATATTGAATTTGATTTTGCTACCAGGTTGATACATGATCTGCATGAATGTTTGGTTGGTGTGAGTCTGGATTACACACATTGTGAGTTTAAGTATTACTCACTTCTCTGTCATCTGATTCTATATCAAAATAGAGATAAATGGAGCTCCAAGTTGAAACTCAAGAAGGAGGAAGGTCAAGGGAGATTGTCTACAACATTGGTGCTATATATGGGATAGTAGTTGTCAAAATAATGATTACCTCATTTTCCATGAATGCTTTGTAATGAAAATTATGTCAAGGTTTGCATCTCAACCTTCTAGGTTACCACCAAGGATCATTGAATTATTGAGACCCAAAGACAAGAGACCAAAGCAGGGTCATACCCATAACTTTGAGGATTTCTATTTCTTTGCTGACTGTATTGTTATGAGAATTTATGGGTGTTCAAAGACTCCCCATTGTTTACCCAAATTTGTGTTCCTAAGATTGGCCTTTCTTGAGTTTATGTGGCAGATGATACGGATGGAAAAAGACTTAATGGATAGACAAAAGAAAGGCATATTTCTCCCTAATGTTACAGAGTTTTCTGATTTTTCTATTGGGTTTGGGACTTTTGAAACTGTTCAGGAATATTTGAAGAAATACTGTTTGAAATCTTCAATAGTGAGGACCTGTGACCCTGAGGGGCATATCAATTTTGTAAGACAAAAGATTCTTACCAAAGCAGCTATTTTTCATCATGTTTGCTATGAAGATGTTATAATGAATTGTGAAAATATTCCTGAGATTATATAGAGGAAGAAAAAATGGGAAATATTGATGAGACAAGATAAAGCCACAAAAGATTGGGACCCAACTTTTCCTGGATTTTATGCAGAAGAGACAAATCCTATCAGAAGGATTAATTTGATGATTGAAAATTTTGAGAAAATATATGGCAAGTCCATGCAGGTGCATGAAGAGCAAGCTTTCAAACTGGCAAAGATTCAGTCTAGAAAGACCAAGGGGATAACTATTGCAGAACCTCCTCCTGATGTAATATCAATACAGAGTTCCTTAGATGATGTGCCTACAATATCTCCACCAGCCAAGAAACAGAAGGTAAATGTTCAATCTCCTATTATAATGCGAGAAGTTTCAGAAGGTACAGTAGATACTGATGAAGTGGCTAGTGTGTTGACGGAGTTGAAAGACTATACTGAAATTGATCAGGGTCCCATGGCGGCCTATCAGCATGATGGTGTGCTTGAAGAGCCACTGGATAGAGTTAATGTACAGGAGGCAATACCAAAGGGACAGAATGATGATGAAAGGATAGTTGCCTCTATGAGGTTTTTGGAGAAGGATAATTTTATCAATTCTCAGGAATTCAAAGATTTTTGGATTAAGATAAAAATGAAAGAGTTTGAAGAAAAATTGCAAATAAATTACTTGGGAGTTGATGAATCACAATAAGACGAAGTTGCAGCCAAAACTTTCAAAGAGCTAAAAATTGATGAAATCAACATTAGCCTGGAAGAGGCTAGGAGAATGGTAAAGCAAAGTGATATGCTGCTTATCCCTGGTATGGAACTGCAAAAGGTGTTTCTATTGGACCCGGTAAGGAGTCAGAAGGATCCTATGTTGATTTCCGAGTTTGATTTTGATCAAAGAGTAGCTGGTTCAGGGTACAACCCTAAGCTTAAAACATTGGCTCTTTGGGTAAGGCATAAAAACACTGATAAAACAAGACTATTGGATGTGGTCCAAGAGATGAAAGGGTCAGCAATGGTAAAAAATTTAAAGGACACAACTGCCTTGGAATCTGCCACACTAACAATGCATTTTGCCATGTTCGCTCAAGCAGCTGTAAGGAAGCAGCAGGAAGAAATTGTAGAATATCAAGAGACTCAAGTAACTATGAATGAGGAAATCAATAGGCTATATCTTGAAAATGTCAAATTGAAGCAAATGTTGTCAATAGGAGAATCCTCTACTATCCCTAATCCTGAAATGATGCTATACCAAGCTTCTACTGCCAAAGAAATCCCAAAAGATATGATTTCAAAAGAACAAATGCAAGCTATCAAAAATACTTGGGCAGGGAGAATGGAAGAATTAGAAGAGGCTGCTAAAGCTACAGAAGAAAAGGTAGGAAAGAAGGTTACTTCTGTACTGGAAGAGATTATAGGTTACAAGGTAAAGTATATTGTTGATAAAATTGCAGATGTACACAAATACTATGGTGATCTAATCAAGGCTATTGATCAAGTTAAAGTTCATTCCCCCATTTTAAAATCTCTCTATGAGAAGTGGCAACCTACATACAATGTTCTGACAAAATAGTGTAGAATTCTCAGAAATATCTCAAGGGCTCCCGCAGCATTGTTGCCTACAGAGAAAATGATAAAGATAGTACTTGATGAGTTTCACTATGTGACTGCACAAGAGCAGAAATTGTTATCAAAGATTGATTTCTTCCACACTTTTAAACATTGGTCAATCCCTGAGATACCAAAGGAAGAAAAGAAGATGAAAGCTTTCCAGGATTGGGAAAAGGAATTTGATAAGAGTGTACCTGATGTCATTTCGTTGGTTCAGGAAAAGAAAAAGCTGGATATACAGAATTACAATTACATTTTAGACAGGATGATGGCTCTTGAAATAGGGTACAGCAAATTCATACTGGAAACTAGGGCTCTCTTGGACAACAAGTGGAAGGAACATATAGATCACATTATACAGTTGCAACAGCACCAGTGGATATAGGATTATATGATTAATTACTGGGATCAGAAGTTTTTAAATACTAATGATTGATATCTCCAGTGTTTGTTTCCAGAATTCTGCCAAGATCAATTGTATTCTCAGATCAATGATGAAAAATGTAATTTAAATATTGCTCATCATGGGGTAAAGCCTTGCCAGACCACACCTTGGTCATGGATTTTATTTTGATTTCAAAGATAAAAAGCATATTTAATTGAAGTTTCAAAGTTTCAATGCTTTTATGAAGTTATGTTTCAACTTTGTCTTTTTCTAGGTGGTCAACATTTTGGTTAATATTTGTAATCAATATATTTTCACGGTGATATAAGTTGTAATGATAAAAAGGACGAAAGTTGGTGTCTTTTCATATTTTGGTGGGGAGTAGTTCAAACGGTTTTTTGAATTGTAACGGTCTGAAGCTTGTCGCTTCCTTCATTTACCTACTAGAAGGAAACCAAGATTGAAGTAGGGGTTCATCAAGATTTTGTTTTGAAGGTAAATGCATATATTGTAAGAACTTTTTGAAGCAGTAATGGAGATAATGCAGTAATTTGGTGCCTAATTTCTGGTTTCAGTTGTTTTGTGGTGATTAACGAATAATATTATTTGGCTGTCTCCAATTTGCTTTCTTTCTTGTTATACATATCTGTATATCAAGTATATGTCTGGCTTGTCGAAGTAAATTCATGTTTCTGTGTGGTTTGTTTAATTAATTTCCTCATGCAAGAATTAAATTCATTCGAATAAGTCGCAGTAACCTGGAAGATTCATTTTGGATTAACAAGAAGAGCCTGATAATTAAGCTACTTGCACGTTTATGCAAGACATAAACACTAAAGTGCCAAACAACTAGTATTATAACCATTAAGAGAGCACATATCA
>MU225379.1:978492-996726 GCA_018584345.1 Thuja plicata
ATTATCATGAGGAAGAGATACCAGATTTCTTTGAGTCTTCAGGATCAACTACAAGCAAAGCATCAGATACATCAGAAGAAAGCATCACAAGCCTAACTGAAATCAATCTACATCTGGCTGGACAAGTCAAATCTCTGCAAATCAGTCAAGAGTCACAGATGGTAAGGATGATTGATGTCATGACCAATGCTAGACAAGTTGAACAAGAAAGAACAGTAGCTATTGATGATAGAAGAAAGATCATAGAAAAGCTATAAGAAAAATAGTCTAAAATACAAAGACTTACAGAGCATCACCATGAGATAACAAATCAGATTATTCTTATGAGTCAAGAAGCAAACAGAATAAATGTTGAACTCTTTGAAATAATAGAAGCTATCGGTGAACTGAAGGATGAGAATGAAAAGTTAAAGCGTGAAATAAGAATTAAGCAACAACATAATGAAATTATTAAAAAGGCTGAAGAAAGCAATAAAAGAATGGATGATTTTATTGAAGGACAATGAAGAGTCAACAACAAAAATGGTCTAGGTTTTACTGAGAATGGAGAATCATCAAATCAAACTAATCCAAAGAATATCTATGAAAATCTAAGACCAAGAAAGCTGACATGCAATCGCTGTGGAAACCAAGGACATACATCAAATATATGCAAAGGCAAAATGAAAGGTATTCCTAAATCTACATCTTCATTCATAGGATTATGTTATAAATGTAACAAGAAAGGACATGAAGCATATGAATGTAAGTCTGAGATGAAACAACCAAAGAAGGAAACCTACATGGACAAGTACTGTCCTATATGCAAAATGAATGGGCACACAACTCTTGAATGTTGGAAAAATAAAAGACAAGCATGGAAGCCTAAAGGTCAAGAAACTCCCTATCAACCGAAAAGAGTCGGTAATCAGTATGTATGGGACTACAACACTTGGACAAATTGTACAGCATGTGGAAGATATGGTCACATTGTTGCAAATTGTATGAGACAGTGGACTAGAAAGTCTAGAGGCTGAACTAACCCCAGAATGGCATGCTTACACTGTCATAAAGTTCATCATCTCAAGAAAGACTGCAGAGACCGAATGACAGAGACAAGCACATATCCCAATGGAAACACCATTGAAGATATCTGAAGAGCTCGAGACAAAATGTGGAGAAAATCTTCAAACAATGATGAAGCTGGAACAAGCAATGCAAATGGTGACACCCCATCTAATGGATTCGGTGACATCACCACCCCCACCTAAGTAGAACAAGTAAGTATGTAACTACATTACCCCAAGCTATTATTTTTACATCAGTTCCATAATATGTTGATATAATGCCAAATTAGCATAAGAAAGATACATCACTGTATTACTTGTTAAAGTTTGTGATAACTGTGCTTTCGGGCATATATACTGAAACCCATCGGTATACACTCAATGCTAAGACTGCCTACACTTACCAAGAAGTGTCAGTTAACATGTTAAAAGCAAAGTTGCTAAGTATAAACTGAGCCTCGTCGGTAATAAAGCAAAGTGAACAAGTTATCTATGATACCGAAACCCATCAGTAAAAGCAAAAGGAATGACAAATGCTCTGAAATGTCATGTCACTAAAAGTAATGTCTTCACTGATGAACTCCATCTTCATACACTGAGGAGTTGGTGAGCATTTATGGCACACATTTTAGGACAACAACTATAAATAGAGCATCGAAAAAACTCATTTGTTCACGACACCCAGAGCAGAGCAACCAAGGCAATTTTTGAGCATAGAGCAAAGGGATCACAGAGCGATCATGGCTCAACCACCAGCACTCCTAACAGATCAGGAATCTTTGCAAGCACAAATAGTAAGTTCTACGAGACCGACAACTCTATTTTTACACAATACGCAGGAAGCCCTAAATTTGAAAATGACCTCGACTTCACAAACCATGAAATCTAAGAACACAAAGAAAGATGAGTTCAAGCTCATCAAAAACATGGCATGTGAGGAACCTAACTATAAGATCCATCCTGAGGTTGCCTCACAACCCGACGATGCTAGAGCATTTTCACGCATCCTAGCTAGGGTTTTACTCATGGAAGATGTTAGATCTTTCATACACTGCAAGATAGCAGAGATAGGATCTTCAGAGGTTGAAGAAGCTTACAAGAAGCTGTGCAATGAAGATGGAACACTTAAGGATGAACACAATAATATTGAGGTAAAAGGGCTCACCAATGCCCTAATGTTCCTGAAAGTCTTCAAAAATGAATGGATTCAGTTAGTGTTGAGAAGAATGCATAACAACAAGTTATGGTTGGATGAACCGAAGGCAATAACCCGAGATGTCATCCATGTGGTCACCAGTTACCCCATAACAGAGAAAGTAAAGGAAATAAAGCATCCACCGAGGGCTGAGACCCAAAAAATGATAGGAGCCAAATGAGATGGTCGAGGACTAAAAGTTACCACCATAACCGATGATGAGATCAGTTTGGTGCATGTGTTATGGGCTATAAATTCTTCCAAGCAAGCATATTGAAAAGCATAGCATCAGGTGTAGTAGACACAACATATAAGATTGTGAAGAAGGGTACACAATTAGACTTATCTGAGCTACTCCTGAATCAGTTGAAAGACAACCTAAAGACAATCAGGAATGCAAAGTCAAACACTTGTAAGTTTGGCTCACTAATAATGTCTATCTTTTTTTATTTTCAAGAAGAATTCCCACTGGTAGGATATGTTAAATGGGACAGCACCAAACCAGTCACCATTTCGATCAGTGAGCACATAGCTACACTGGGAGATAACTTTGAAACAGTCATGGATGAATACTTCAATGTATTCAAAGACTGAATGCAAAAGAGGGTAAGGATCCATGAGCAACTCATTGAACAATATAAGGATGAGATATGCTTCATAATTGATATAGATAATACATATATCAAACTTTTTGTACCAAGGACAACATGGTTACAACCATTGGAATATGAAATCAACATTGATCTTGCAACTAAGGCAATTGATGCCTTAATTAATGAACCACTAGATAAGAAACAAACCAGGTTTGGCACATATGAAGAGGCCAAGACAAGATTAAAATTTGGCCTAGTTGTCAAAAAGATAGTCAAGAAGGACAAGATGGTGAAGAATCTCAAGAAGATTTTGTCAGCAATTGAGGAAGAAGCTAAGCAAGATGAAGAAGTTGAACAAGAGGAGGAAACCGAAGAACAATTATCTGTCGGTAAAGATGAAAAAAAGAATGACTCTGAGGAAACATAGTCAGATTCACCACCTCCTCCATCATCCAAGAAACCAAGGACAACAGTTGCTTCTAGGACAAGAAGCCAAACATCAAAAGATTCTACACCTTCACCTTTGAAGAAAGGCAAGGTAAGGACTTACAAGAGGAAAGTTGCCACACCGAAGAGAGGACAAAACAAAAGAGGAAGGAAATTCATCAGGACCCAAGAGGATATAGAAGATATCGAGAAGGATGAAGCTATAGAGGCAGAGAATGCCAAGGTAAAAGAACCTGAAGCTATTGATGAAATTTGTGTTTATATTGCAAATTCTGGATCAATTACAAATCCAAACATTAGAAAATGGATGAAACTAAATTTAGAAGATCAAAATAAAATTGAGGATGCCATCATTGCTAAAATGTACAAATTCAAATATGTACCAATGTAATTTGAAGGTAGTCATGTTCCAAGAGAACTATTGGACAAACTTTACTCCAGGTGGACATTTGCTTTGAAAAATGAGAAAGAAATTAGAGAAAGAGTACTTGTTTCTCTCATGCCACCTAAATTAAAGAAAGAAGAAATAGATGAGATGATGGAAAAATACAAGAAGGAGTTCTCACCAAAGCTGAGAGCTTATAAATTTCTTGAAGGAAGGCTAATAGAACTTGAACAGGACAACCACAAGAAATGGTGCAAAATTATGAATAGACCTATTGAGGAGGTAAGCCCTGGCAAAGACCTTCAACAACAAGATGCTGACAAGGCAACTCAAGATGACACAACTATTGAGTTGGACAAAGAAGAAGATGATAAAACATGCAATAAGACTATAGATGTTGCAGATGATACATGGGAAGATACCACAAATGCCAACATTGTGGATACTAATGTCATTGACATTACCGATGACCCAACAGAGGAAGTGAATAAAGATGAAGATATCACTGTTCAAAAGGACAAAATTGATGAGCAGGACACAACAGTTGATGCTGCACAGGTGAACATTCTAGGCAAGTTTCCAATATTGATAAAAGCTATCAATATCATGCAAGAATCAAGCAATTCACCTGAAAAGGATACTCCCAAAGATGCAGGGGAAGAAGAAAAGAAAGATAACACCGATGGTCACCAAGACATCAGAGCCACTCAAGATGTAACCAATACTGATAAGGTTACTAAAGGAGATAAAGAAAAGGATGCAGATACCACAGTCAAGAATGCAAAATCAAAGACTGATGAAGCTAAGGACACCAATGGTAGAGATAAACCTAAAGATGGTACTCCCAAGGAAACCAACAAAGGTGCTACCGACGATGTGTAGGTGAATGTGGAGATGTCTACAGACACTCGACAAGCTGACACTGACACCAAAGAGAAGAAAGAAGCACAACAGGTCACTTCATTAAGCACAACTGAGAAATAAGAAAAGTTAGCAACGGTTCTACATTCTAGTGAATCTCAGAAGAAGAAGAAGAAATAAAAAAAAAATAAGATGGAAGTTTCGTTGGATGAAGTTATTGTAATTTTGAAGTGTGACCCATCTACACTTGACTTTGAAGCTCTACAAGAATATGGACAAATATGCCAAAGGAACGCATTACAAGAGAAGCTAAGGAAACAACACAGGGACTCCATGGTACTGGAGACAACTAGGGACATCTTATAGCAGATTGTGCCCGATGTTGAGATTGATCAAAACAAACCAATACTTGATCAATTAGCTACTCTAACCAATGCTATTACAACTCAGTATATTGATGCTAAGAAGGCAATAGAGGAGAGATCCAAGATGAAGTACCAACAAAAGCTCATTGAGAACATCATCCAAGAAGCGACGGTAAATAAGGTAAAGGTATCAGAATTCATCACTGAATTAGACCCAATCATATCTGAAGCTATAACCTTAATTCAAAAATTGAGCACAATGGAAAAGTTCACTAAGGAGAATAGTGACAATATAGCAAAGCTAGATGCAGATCTAGAAAATAGTGCTAGTAGCTTAACAACAGATGAAGACAATGTAGTGAAGCTGCATTATGAGAAGATTATAGAAATCAAAAGGTTAAGGTAGGAGCTATGGGAGGTAGAAACATGTTTTCAGGAAGAAGTAACTGAGATCCAAGCTCAACTTCTACCAAACCTTACACTGCTACAATAACATATCAGTTCTGCAAGGCAACTAATAGGAACTCCCGAGATGTCTGTAGCAAACAACATCTATGATATGCACTCAAAGATCATACTTGAGCACATGGCTCTCGAGAACCTCAAAGAACAATGGGAGAAAATGATGGAAGACATGAAGTCTTCACATTCCCATATTTTTATTAAGCTCTAAGGTAAAGACCTTTGCCCTTACTATCAGAAAAGGGGGAAAATGACATTTATTCATTTCATTCATTCAGATGGGCAAAAGGTAGATATGTATATGTATAGTTATACGGGGAAAATGATGATATAAGTACTATAATATACAAAAAGGGAAAATGGTATACATTCAGATGAACAAAGATATCATATGTACAGATATACCGGCATATACATAGGGGGATTCATTAAATGACTAAGGATTATATATGTTGTATATACTTACCATTTTGTTAGTATTTTGCACATATCGGTTTTTGATACTAATGTTAAAGGGGGAGATTGATGATATTAATTTTCCATTAGTATACAAACAATACTTTCGGTAAGCCTACACTGAAAGACAGGAAAGAGAAAACCAAAGATCAGATGATAGAGATCACCAAAGATGACTAAGTACAGAAAAGACCAATGACACAACTCAGTGTATAAACCAAAAATATAAAGATAGAAAGACAAAGAGGAACCTGAAAGAGGAACTCGACATGTAGGATACAGTGCAGATTGATGAGATAGTTTAAGTGCAACCGACAAAATGAAACCGAAGGACAGTCAAGCATGATTGACAAACATAACCGAAAGTCAGTTGCAGCCTGCAAAATGTGGATTTGACTTCCACGTCAGATAAAGCAAGTGTATTCTATTTATGAGATATTTATTTATTTTAAATCCATTTCTTTAGGGACAAGAAACATTAATGTAAGTGCTTTAATCAGTCTAACTAATTTAAAACATATAGACTAGGAGATCTAGGTACAAATTGTAAACCTGATCTTAGAGTTAACATTGTTTTTTATCAAAACTCGATGAAGTCAATCAATCTATAAATAGATGATGCAATCATTCATTATGAATGTGTGTGAATGGATGTGATAAGAGAAAAGAGAGAGGAGAACATAACAAGCACATCTATGTATTAGATTGAGAGTTTCAAGAACAAGAACAACAAAAGGAGGATTTGGTTAGTAGAACCAAGAATAGAGGAAACCGATAATCAAAGGTATTAATCAATCACAATTAGGTGATAACATTTTTCATGTAAACTAAATTGGATCTATATCAACAATAGGAGATTGCATTTACTAGGTCAATTTGTAACTTGCTATCATTCTAACAAGTGGAGCAAAGTGTAAAAATCCTTTCAAGGAAGGTGGATTTAACAGTCCAACATCAAATCTCTTAACTGAGTGCACACTCAATAGTGTTGCTAAATCTCTTAATAGAGTAGACTTTAACAAGTCTCCACTGATACTCCTAACAGGGTAGATCATCAGAAGTGATCAAATTGTAAGCCTTAACTGGCCCCTTCCAATCTACAGACAGTGAAGTTTTGTGGGTGCCATCCCCACCGCAGTTTTTTACTTCCTAACAGGATTTTTCTATGATATCATATCTTGTGTTACGTGTCAATTACTTTCATGAATGTTTCTATGAATGATTCACATGTATGTTAATGTTATGAATTGATATAACTCACATCAAGATAGTATAGATCAGATTGAATGGATATGCAATTGATTACAAAGGTTAATTAATTAAAGGATACAAAAAGTTTTAGAGGTACTAATTCACCCCTCCCCTCTCAGTACATACTTCCCGTTAATCCCAACAGTTACCCTTTTTTATCTTAAGCAAACAATGACAATACTAGACACATTGCAAACTCGAGATGGTAAGGAAATTATGAAATGAAATTCAATTTTCTAAGTCTTTAATTTGGTAACTAATTTTATAACTAACTCAATCTATTAGCAGGTGTTGAATGATATCTATATGGAGCATCATGGTCAACATTTATATAAATGTATTCGTGGTTGAATACTTAACACTCATTAAAAATTACAAGTTAGAGAGGGTAGATTGTGGATTGAAGATATAGAAATCAACTATGTATTATAATTTTGAGTTAGACCACTATTATATATGTGGGAAACTCCACCTCATCATTTTGTGACCTTTTTTAAGAGACAATCAAGCAATTAATTTTAAGTCATGTGAAATGTACATAAAGATTGATAATTATTAGTATATAACATACATTGTTTTCTAAATATTTTATGAGTTTGCATATCTTCCTAATTGACATGTGATATTTACATCATGATTGAATTAATTATTAGAATATAATATATCATTTTTAGGTACATCATGATTGAATTAATTATTCACATGTAATATATCTTATTTAGGTAAAAAAATTTGATTTACATGTAAAAGGATTAACAAGGTTATTTATTGTTTATTTTAGAATCTTAGTATCAAATCAATCTTGACTTCAATTCAATTATGAAGAGTTAAAAAATTCATACTATCTCAATTTATTATTTTTATATTAATTATACTTAGTTTCAGTTAAGAAGTGGTTTACCATTCCTATTTAGTGTAAAATTTTCTATGAATATTGCACCTATACTCTTTTTCATGAATAATACTTTTCTTCAATTTTATGTCTTTAAGAATACAAATTATATATTTCTAATTTTTAACCTAGATCTATCTTTGTGTATATATTCACTACATAAATAAAGCTACATCAAGCAATTCAACATAATTATTTTAAAATCTAAATAACAAGAATAATTTTATAGAATTTGTATTAACTAATTTGAAATATTTTTTAATTTAATAAAATGTTATTAATTTTTTGTTAAAATACTTCAATGCAACCTCTAATTTGGACTCTAAAAATAAAGTATAAGTATTAAAAACAATTATAACATTTTTAATAACTTCTATATTAGTAAAGTTATATTTGATTGTAACACTAAATAATTTTTAACATTGATTGAATAAAAAAATATATATTCCTAAACCACTATTTATCTATAAATATGTATTTTTAAAAATTAAAAATTATATTAATAAAAATATATATTTTATACATGTTAAAATAATTTATATATTATATAATAATATAACTAAAACATCATATCTTACCAATGGGGACACTTAGTTTTTTTAAAACTCTTCATATATACTACCTATACGGTTTAGTTGGCGGGTTTGTTTCTCCATGCACTTTGTCTTGATGACAATATCAATTTGGACATACAACACTCTGACTTGACTTGATGCGACATGAAGATAAGCACACTCTTGATTTGAATTTTCTCATACGGGGTACTGACAACACAAAATTATGAGGTGTGAGGGCATGGTTGGATGGGCATCCATCCATATTGAATGATATGGCTAGATAGTCATTGCCTCGCGTGGGTACTAACTCAGAGACATATGGGCCATGCCCATAAGCATAAAGCTTCAAAAAATAATTTAAAAACCATTAAAAAGGGGCCTAGCCCAGAAAAGAAACACCCTCAAGTAGTCAAGGCAGTAGCTGACGGAGGCGAAGGGTTTTGTTCATCCTTCTTTCCCCATCATGATTGTGGTTCTCAATCAGGATATGGCATGGTTCATCCATCTGCAATGTCTTCCTCAACCTTCATATCCTCATGTCATGTGGAGATGGCTAATGCCAATCTAAGAAAGCCTTTGGAAGAAGAAGGCCAACCCAAAGCATTTCTCTGAGAAGGCCAACCCAAAGCATCGCCCTGAGAAGGCCAACTAGCAGAAGTTGGTGAAGCCAAAGTAGGAGTATTGGTGGATGCCCAACCAGAAGGAGAACCTTGAAGGGGTTGAGGAATTGTTTAACTTTGTGGTGAGAATTGACGTTGAGGAGAGTGATGTCAAGGAGGTTGAGAATGTGAATCTTCTCGCCTTCTAGAAGACCTTTTCTGATGTTGTCGCCCATAAGAAGAGGAGGGACAAACCAAAATAGAATTCCTAGTGGGAACCCTAGCCACCATGCAGGGAGCATTGCCCCAATGCTGTAATAATTCTTGCAGATGGGCCACCTCAAGGGAAACCTTATAAGCCTGGACCTGAATCTGTAACATGACATTATTGCATATACAAGCTTTAGCAAATATAGACATGTTAGCATCAATAAAGACATGTGAAAAAACCACCACATTTATGTCTTTCCAGAGAAAAAAAGAATCTCCATCTTGAAAGTGTGCCAAAGCTGCAGGAAGGGAAAGGGAAGTGAGGGATTATCTCTGAGGACAACCATGTGCCAGGAAAACATGCTTGGGTGAAACAGGTAAAAGTAATCATGGATCTGGACCCAATAATTCTGAGCTTGACGGAAGAACCAAAAAAGGTGAAGAAAGGACTTAACTTGGCCATAGAAAGGACAATGAAGATCTAGGGTACCCAAATGATGAAGAAAAGAACCCAAAGGTAAGCCTTGAAATAGAATAAACCGAGTAAAATGTGAAATTTTAGGCTCTATAATACTAGACCAAATTGTAATGAAACATAGTCGCCATGTAGAATGAGTAGATTGTAAATGCCAACGTTGGTTCAAAATGTCCACCATTGGCAAGTAGAGTGAAATTCATTAGTAGCCTTGCAAAGGTTTGTATCTCTGGAAGTCATTTCTGGGCACCTCCGCCAATCCTTCCACCAAGGTGTAAGACTTGTTATACAAATATTATGCAAGAGATCTCTCGGTAAGAGAGAAATCAGTAGCTCAAAAGTATCTCTATCCTGTCGGGTCAAGTAAAATTGAACTCATGCATCCTCCCAAGAATGGATAGACATAGTTGACCTACAGAATAGGTCCTTTAGGTTTCAAATTCCATGCCTATGAAAGCGCAGAGCATGAATGCCCAAAATCTGAGCAAGAGGGAGACCTTGCAGTTGAATTAATGGGGACCACCAGAGGTTGTGCTGGTTGAAATACAAGCCATCTCTAAAACCAAAACCATGTCACCTGAGCCATGACTTGGTCATTCTAAAACACACAAAATGATTTGGAAAAAGGAGTCATGGATTTGAATTGGTTCCCTCACGAGCAAAAGGGTTTTAAAACTAATGTCTCTCTAGGTTGGGCGACATGAAGGAAAACCATAAGAGATGCAGTGTCGAAGGAGAATTTTCCAAGCCTCATTGTTGGAAACACGTCAAACCACCCATTTGATACCAAGAGTCTTCCCTTGTCTATGTGTAGAAATGAGACCAGGGCCACCATAATATCGAGGTGGGCAACAATATTCCTAGGCCACTCAATGAAAACTATGTTTCTGAGTATCAGAATCCCATAAAAAATACAACAACTGTCTCTCAAGCTTACCATAGGCTTCTTTGGAAGGAGACTAACATGACGAATAATAAACATGTGTAGCTGTGAGAATCTTAGAAGAAATTTGAAACTTGTTGCCAATGAAAGAGGCTTGGTCAACCAATAGTCTAGCTTGGACTCCATTTTAGAAAGCACCACATTCCAAAGCTTTGTAGTTAAGACATTAAAGAAAGAGTTATTCCCAAGAAGTGGAATGCCTGACCATGTTGAATCTATTTCCAATCATACTATAGAATCCATTGCGGTGGTGACAGGAATTACTGTCTATAACAGAGGGTTTTATGCCATTGAATGGATAAACCAAAAGCTAAACAAAAAGTGTCTAGGCATTGAAGAGCATGGTGAACATTATCTTGATCCTCAATTAAATTAACAAAAGTGTCATCTGCAAAATGATCATTGGCAAGCTGGCTGGGAGAATTGGGAAGTGAAATATCATGGACATGGCTTGTAGAAATTGCATAAGCAAGCAAGTAATTGAAACCTTCAGTAGAGAGAACAAACAATGTAGTTGCCGAAGAAAAACATTGCCTAATAGATCCATGCAATCAAAAAATGGTAGACTAGTGACCATTAATTGTAATACAAGCATTGACATATGCGAAAATCATTTGAAAAAAGAGCACAAAGCGGGGGGGCTAAAGCCAAGAGCTTTTAACATGGCTACAATAAAAGGCCATTAATATGGTCATAAGCTTTAACAGAATCAATTTTCAAAATAATAGCATTCTGATGAGATTGGAGAGCTCATTCCATGCCCTCCTAGACAACAATAATATTATCCAAATTAAAGCAAGATTGAATGAAGCTTGTTTTCTCAGGATGGATAATCTGAGGCAAAAGATGGACAATTTTTACAGCCAGGGCTTTAGCAATAATATTGTAAGACACATTGAGCGAGTTAATAGGGTGCCTATTGTAGATATCTTCTGGATCTCCATATTTAAGTATGAACTTGATATTTCCCTTGTTGATAGCTGAGCCCAAAGAGCTAGTTTGAAAATCTTATAGATAGACATGGTGAAGGTCTGACCCAACACAATCCCAAAGAGCCTTATAAAATTCAGAGGAAAAGATATTGCAACCAGGGGAGAAAGAAGCTTCCTTGAGGTCTTGTATAGAAAAGGTCTAGTCGCATAAGGCTTGCTAGGATTCTGATAGATGATTAGGAATGAATGCTAGACACTCCTCTAAGGCTTGTTGACTGATAGGAGTAGGGACTTGAGCTGTGAAAACTCTATGGTAATGATCTATAAAATCTTGCAGAATCCCTGGTAGTTCAGTAAGCACAAAAGTGTCATCTCTTATCCTTTTAATACTAGCAGAGGAATGCCTTGGGCATAGAGAGGTAAAGAATTCTTTACTGGCTTGATCTCCCACTTTCAGCCAATGTAATTATGCCTTAAGTTGGGCTCCTCTAGTAGCATAAGTGTCAGAAACCTACTTGTGCTGGCAAAGAGTTGCCACCTAAAACTGTAATTTATGTGTATGAAAAGTGGTTAGAACATGTAGCACAAACACTTCAATAAATCCTTGCATTAAGGGTTAACAACATGATAATCAAATCATAACAATCGAACAAACCTACTAAAATTGACTTATTTCTTCCTATTTAGGGTGAGTATAATGCATGAAAACTACTCTCAGATCATGAGCACATAGATTAGTGACTTGACTTCCCTAAAATGAAAGATTTATTGTGAGTATGATGCAATGATTACATTCTTTACTCCAAAATATTGCTAAGATAAGGCAAAATAAGATAGAGAATGACAAATCTAAGCTAAGAATTTAACTAAGAGATATTATGTATTATGCTAAATGAGATGCGAGTAATCTAAGAAAGGTAATACTATGCAAATTAAGATGTATACAATGCATAATAAGCCCTAGACGAAATTTAGCATTATGATGTTGTATTTGTGAAATATATCTTCATGAGATTAGTATCACTATTTATCAATTCAACTTTAAAATCTAACAATTTAAACTAATTGAATTGAAAACATGAGCAATGAGCATCTCATGGCTCTCTATCTAGGAAAGAAAATAGTATGCTTTCAGCTTTGAACATACATTAATGACAGTCCTAGGTTGAGAAATGATGATCTAAATGATGCACTATACCCTATTTAGCTCAAATTGTACTAAAATGCTTCAAGATTGATCACTATTATGCAAATTCTATAATGAAAATTCTATGAACTCAATATATTTGCCTATAGTGATGATGTTTTGCTTGTGAATGTGTGTTCTTATTTTCTCTCAAAATGACCTTTATTAAAAGTATTTCCCAAGGGTAGGGGATAGAGTTGATTTGATCATGATTACGATTGAGTTGGGTTAAGGGTTTCAAATGGTGAGACAATTTAAATGTTGGTTTCAAATAGAGAGACAAAATGAGTGGTTAAGATGCAATTCAAAGATGTGCGATGGAGAATCAATTTGGTCTTGATCCAAGTGAGCTCAATCCTTAATCCTCATTGGTTGATTTTGATTTATCTCATGTGATGGGTGAGGAATAAAAGGAATTCATTAATTCATTTTATTGATTTAATTTAGCCATGTGCACCCTTGAATGGGTTGGAATTAATTTGATTTAAATATACAATTAATTGATTAATATCAATTGCATAATTAATTGATCTTTTTGATTTAATTAATCCAATAGATTTGATAATTCAATTAATTCATGATTTTGTTTGATTTTCTCACTTCACTCTTTGTTTGATTTTGCTTGACCAAATTTAGGTGTCTACAAATGCTCCTCTTTGAATTGATGTGTGAAGCGCATTGGTTCAAATAATATTTGATGTTTGATTGGCTGATCTGATCTCGATGACCTATTTGCTAGTACAACTAATTTCCAATAAAAAAAACTCTGATGTGATGTCCTAATGTAAAAATAACCTGATAAATGCCCCATTAATGATGATTTAAAATTTTGATGCCCCAGATTTCATTAATTGATTTCATGCTCTGATAATATCTTGCCCCCTCAGAAATGAATGCAAATTTTGATGTTGAAAAATATTTTAAAAACGAATGTGATAGGTCAACTATTATTTCATTTCTGATAAAACAATGTTCGAAAAATGCTCCGGTGTGCAATTTTTAACCTTATGAGGTAAATAAAGGTCAAAAATACCTTTCAATTAGGTCAAAAAGGTATAAAAGGGGTAAAAATGTCATTTTCACATTTAATTTTTAATTTTTACCCTCATGTTGCTCTAGGTGATTAAGAAGTTGACAGCGATGGTTGTGTCAATCCGAGAGCATAGATTCAAGCGAGGGCACCAATTTCAGCATCCTATAGACTACAGACCTCCGATGAGTGCTCAAATCTTTCTCTCTTTTGATCAATTTGAAATTTTTACTACTTTTATAGGATTTTTACGTGTTATTATAGAAGTTTTAAAAAATTTCTTCAAAGTATCGCATAACATCTTTTAAATAGCGCGTACAACAACAAAGTAGTGCATCTGTAGTTAGAAGTAGTGTGTAGGATAATGTGATGAAGCGCTTAGAAATGTAGGATTTTAGCACGTATGATAGGTAAGATAGTTCTTAGAAAACCCTAATTCAAATTCCCAATTGTTTTAGCGCATAGGTTGTGATGAAGTAACGAGTAGTATAGGAACTGACACATACACTCCAATGTTGCGTGTATGAGGAAAGAAATAGTGCATCATAAGATTTAACTAGTGTGTACGTGATGGGACAAGTATGATGGTATGAAATGACACGTACACCCACATGAACTGATGCTTGGTCTGATTTGATGAATTGAATCCTGATTTTGAATGTCCTCTAATTTGGCTAAGTGTTTGATCGATTGAGTGTTTGATGTGGCCTGATATGTGATGAAAAACAAGTGTTTGTGATGTTAGTTCCAACATTTTGATGAATGTTTATGATTTCAATCATGATAGGTTGATCGGATAATTGATGTTTTTTCCATTCTCACGATAAAGAGTTAGGAAAAAAATTGATGTGCTCAAGAAGACCGATAGGATGATAGGATAGCTTGATTGACTTACGATGATCCATTTAAATGATGATACTAATGTGATTCCACTTTATTGAAAAATAGGTTCAGTTTCAGAAGTTGTATATCTAGGGACTACTACCATGCCCATTGGATATGGTCAACCAGTTGTCTGCCTAGGAGAGAAGGGTGATAGGTCGGTGTGGCTTGTCCTTCTTACTAGAGATGTCACGGTTCCAAATGAACTGAGGTTTACTCACAACTATAGAAAAGTGATGGCATTCCAACCATAATGCATTTCACTTGCCATTGGGTGAGATGACTATCACGTCTGAGGATGTGTAGAGACTATTCAGGATTCTAAATCAAGGCGAGTTGGTTTAGTATGATCAAGTTTATGATGGGGCGACATGAAGATGGGTGTTCATTGATTTAAAAATTGGTGATGAGAGCATACCATGGACACGGTTCATTTTGTTTCCTCATCTTCCTGTGGTACTTGGTTCTTTGATCGGTGGTTTCCTACTTCCTGACCGAAGAGGTCATGGATTTGTTGTTGGTTGGGCTCACATCTTAGAGGATATGATTGTAGATTCGTGACATTTTGATTAGAGTTCTTGTGTGCTAGCATAGTTATATCACGAGCTACATCATGTAGTATATAGACATGGTGTTGCACTTTCAGCAGGTGCAGTATTACTATAGATCTGGACATGGGAGCATATTCTTGTAATGAGACCTGATGTAGCAAGACATAGAGATCCAGGTTGGCCGTTTGGTTTTCTATATGAGGGTATGATTTTCCAACCTCATCTGGGAAAGTTGTAATTTTGGCATCGTATGCTTGATGACATGGATCAGGTAGTGCAGAGACCCTATCTTGGATGTGAGGCATGACATGAGGATGATGCAAAGATTCCATATATGTATGCACATGATGGATGATAGGACGGTCTCCTTTGATTATTGAGAGATTTTGCTTCTATAAAGTGATGAGACAGTATAGTTAGACATAAGATATCCAACAGGGGTTGGATTTATGCTTGTTTACAGGCGGAAAAATCTATGTGGGGTCCATAGGTGGAGTATCTTTATGCCTGTGAGTAGATATATAGGATGGGCTACATGTCATGGGACATGTTAGATCAGGTGGTGGATTTTGGGATGTTAGCAGATTATACTTAGTGGTTTTCTCGACATAGATTTCCACATTTTACATTCCCTGGTGAGCTAATACTTGATGTAGATGATCTATCAGATGATGGAGCTAGAGGCGGTGGTAGGAGAGGTGGCAGAGCACCAAGATAGAGATTCCTGAGGAAAAGTGGAGTTGGAGGTTGGGGAGAGGTGGGGGTAGGGTGAGGATGAGAGGTGGCCATGTACAAATGTGAGGTGGTCGGGTACATATGAGGGGTGGAGGGGTTGGTGGAAGAGCTTCTCAGATTCCAATAGCAGTTTGGGGACAAAGACGACAAAGAGCGGCTAGACAGGCTCACCTAGCAGATGCTAGACAAGTTCAGCAAGCTCCAGTGATTCTAGTAACACCACAAGTTCCTATAGCTCCATAGGTTCCATAGGCTATGGATACACTCACACAGGATGTTATGACTCTACGGGTCAGGATGACAACTATGAGTGGTCTGATTGATCAGGTTGCTTCTATGATGCATAGTTTTATGACTATGATGACACAGAGGCCTAGTGTAGCGAGTACTAGTCAGGTGCCTCAGACAAATCTAGGTAGTTTGATTGCTAGAGGGATAGATGAGCCAAATGGGACAACTGGGACACGTGGTATAGATGGTGCCCCCAGTTGAGATCATGAGCCTCCTTCTTGTTATATGATGTACCATTATGTATTTTGATCAAGATTATGATGTAGCTTTGGTTGATGTATCTTGATATACATTTGGTACACATTTGATGATCACTTTTATGATAGACACTCTTGCTCTTAATTCCTTGTTCTCTTTATGATGTCATTATATGTTGGACATATATATGGATGATACATTAATGCACTTCTATATGGTTGTGCATTTACTTTTATATGTTGTGAATGAGTTGTCTTATGTATGACATACTTAGATTGATGCAAAAATGTATGATAAATGCTTTTATTTAATTCTCTTAATGATGTTAATGATGAACTTTATGCAATGAAACTAGATGAGACAATGCTTTTATTTTTGTTCTTTTCTTATACAATAAGCTTTTAATGAAATGCACCTTAATGATGAAATGATTTATGATTTAATGCTTTAATGAATAATCATATTTTTGGAGAATAATGAATAATGATTAATTATATGCAATGTGTTTGGTTAAATTCCAACATACTCAATTTAAAAGAGAATTTTGTTTTTGATGATATCAACCCTTCAAAAAACTAGTTTCCTAACCAAGGAAACCCTTTATGCAAAATTACTTCTGAAATGAATGCAACTAACTATCAGTTTTGCAAAGAATGCATGGATTAAAGTTTCATCATCGAGATTTTTGGTACCTCTAGCATGTACAACAACCACTGGTGAGTTTGAAAAACCATGATGATATAAATACTGCTATTGTTAGATTTCAACAATGAAGCCGATATAACTCTCATTGGTTCCACCATGGGAGTATGAATACTGCTTTCATCGGCTTCAATGTTGCAAGTGGGTGTTGGCATTAAGATATGGAAGATCTAAATGACCAAGGTATCCTTTTATGTAAATAGACAAAGATTGAATCCCTTCCATATACAAAATGCCTTTGATGAGTCTTTGATGGTCACGTCCTTAGACAAAGTTGCATACTTCAATGAATCAATCTTAAAACAATCAGACATCAATACAAAAAAGATGTCATGCTTTCATCATTGCTAATCTATTTGAAACATCATGGATTAACTAAAAAGACATGACTCAAGAAAATTCAATACCTCATCCAGAAAAACTTAGTGTTATTGTTGTATCCATATTTCAAATAGAATTTCATCCATTTTGATCTTTTGGGCTTTGTTTGTTTTTAATCTTGATAATAATAAGTCAATGAAGGTCAAGGATTACATTTATGTCAAGATCGGATGAAAATAGAACAATGATGTAAATCAAATGCTCAAGTGTCTGTTTGTTGTGGTTGGATGCCTTGATTCGTGTGAATTGGTGCTTTCTTTGATGAAATTTATTTTTTATGGATTAATGCCCTGGTTGAAAAGAATTATGTTGGGATAGGGAAAATTTCCAAAATATGACAAAAGCTCGGTATATGCAAGATGCAGCTCATAGAATTTATTATGACTATGTACAAATGATGGATGCAAGAATGTATACAATGGTGACAGAAAGATGCAAACGCGACTGTGCAACTAGGAAAAACCTAAGGGTTAAATGGCGCCTATTTACTAGGTTTTCACCACTTGAGTTGATTGCTCTTTTTCTCTTTTCTTTTTTTTTTCTTTTTTTTCGCTACCAAGGCGCCTATTGCTATGGTTTCACCAAGGCATTATATATATATATATATAT
>MU225379.1:996892-1099880 GCA_018584345.1 Thuja plicata
GCTTTCTTCATGCTCAATTTTCCACCTTTTTCTCTTTTCTCAAGACTATTTCCACTGTTTTGAATTTCTTTAGGATCTTTTTTCACTATTTTTGGATTTTTTCTAAATCTCTTTTCATTCTACAAAGAATGATGCTTTCTCTCATTTGATACTCTCTCATCTGATACTCTTCCATATGATACTATTTTATCTAATTTTCAAGTATAAAACCTCTTGAAGTGAATGTTATTAATAGGTTCATGTAACTCATCCCCATCATAATTAGATAGCTTGTATGTTCCCATTCTAAAAGAAGAAGTGATAATGAATGGTCCCAACTAGTTTGCTTCCCACTTTCCTTTCTTCTCTCTTTCTACTTGACTCTTAGGGTTCTCCGACAACACTAAATCACCAATTTGAAACACTCTAGGTTTTATCTTCCTATTGTAGTTCCTTTGCATTCTATTTTGATATACCTTGAGATGTTCATATGCTTTAGTTCAATGGTCTTCTAATAACTCAAGTTGTTGAAGCCTAGAAACTCTATAATCTTCATCTGTTATCAAACAATGTAAGGAGACTCGTAATGATGGAATCTCAATTTATAGAGGTAAAATGACCTCTTCTCCATAAACCAATGAAAAAGGTATTGCACCACTAGGTGTCCTTATGCTTGTCCTATATTCCCATAATATCTAATTCAATTGTACATGTCAATTCCTTCCTGAATTATCAACTATTCTTTTCAAAATTTTGAGAATGTTCTTGTTTGTTGCCTCTGCTTGTCCATTCCATTGAGGACAATAAATGGAAGAAGAATGATGTATAATATGAAATTTGTCACATAGGTCATCCACATCCTTATTTTTTAATTATTTTCCATTATCAGTTATTATAGCATGAGGAATTCCATATCTACAAATGATGTGATTTATGATAAACATTGAGATTTGTTTCCCCGTGGTAGTCGTACTGGCACAACTTCTACCCATTTAGTGAAATATTTTGTTTCAATTATGATATATTTATGACCATTGGATGAAGGTGGGTAAATCATCCCTATTAAATCAAACCCTCATTAATAAAAGGGACAAGGTGTGGTCAATGGGTGTAAATCTTATGCTGGCACATGAATCATATTCCCATGATATTGGTATTTATGACATATATTGACAAACTAACAAGCATCCTTCTCTAGAGTTGGCCAAAAGTATCCCATGTAAAGGATTTTATTAGCTAAGTTTAACCCACTAGAATGAGACCCACAGATTCCCTCGTGAACCTGTTGTAAATATAATTTCAATTCCTCGTCCTCTAGACACCTAATAAGCATTTCATCAAGACTCTTGCGATACAATTTTTCGAAAAGGATAGTATAACGGGAAGCTTGGCATATGAAGTATCTATTTTGACTACGGGTTTGGTCCAAGGGTAAAGTTTGGTCTTTCAATTAAGTAAAAATAGGTCCATAACTAGGTGATTCATGTCTAGTTAAAAAACAAATGATTTGGGAGTCGGGAAGGTCAAATGCGGGTTTCACCAACTCTTCCACCAAGAATTCATATCTAGCATTATGTTCTGGTATTTGAAGAAGAGAGGCTAAAGTTTCCATGACATCTGCTGCTTTGTTTCTGTCTCTTGGAATTTTCTCAAAAGTAATCAAAGCAAATTAATTTTTCCAATCATCTATCATTCTCTTATAGGGCATCAAATTGTCATCCTTTGTTTGGTATTCATCATTAATCTGATTTATGACTAGTTGGGAATCACCATATACTTGTAGTTCTGTCACTTTCCAATCTAAATCCATTTTGATACCTATGAATGGGGCTTCATATTCTGCAATATTTTTGGTACATGGAAAAAGAAGTTTATATTACTTGGGAATTGTGTAACCTTGAGGGGTAATCAAAATAATGTCTACCCCCAATCTATGTTGTGTGTATGATCCATCAAAGTAAAGTTTCCATATTTTTGCCTCAACATTATTTATTTTTTAATCTGGAAATTCAACTTGAATAGGATGGTTATCAACTAGAGGAGCCTCTGCCAATTGATCTATTATAACTTGTCCCTTGATGGCTTTTCTATCCACATATTCTATATCAAACTAGCTCAATACCATCACTCATTTGGCCAATCTCCCCATGAGAGTTATTTTGCTCAGTAGTTACTTGAGAGGATCAATTTTAGCAATGAGCTTAACCTTGTGCACCAACTTATAACGATGTAGTTTTTGGGAAGAAAAAACTACTACGAGGCATGTTCATTCAATGAAGATATAATTAAGTTCATATTTGACCAAGTTTCTGCTGAGATAATAGATTGCCTTTTCTTTTCCATCTTTATTTTCTTGAGCTAACAATACTCCTAAAGAGTGATATGTTGCTGAAATATACAAGATTAAAGGACTATCTTTGATAGGTGGCATAAGTATAGGTGGATTCACCAAGTATGACTTCAATAAGGAGAAAGATTCCTCACATTGTGCATCCCACTTGAAAAGCATGTCTTTGTGTAGAAGTTTAGTGAAAGAATGGCATTTTTCCGCCAATTGAGATATGAATCTTCTTATAGATTGAAACCTTCCTTGCAATGATCTTATTTGACTTATGTTCTCTGGTGCATCCATATCCATGATAAATTGAACTTTTTTCAGGATCAACCTCTATGCCTTTTGTTGACACTATGCAGCCCAATAATTTTCCCGATTATACCCCAAATGCACACTTTTTAGGATTTAACCTAACTTTGAATTGTTCCAGCCTTGTGAAAATATTTTCTATAATTGTTAGATGATCTTTCCTTACATGTGATTTAGCTAAGATATCATTTACATATTCTTCAATAAATGTATGCATCATATCATGAAAAATTGTGGTCATTGCCCTTTGATATGTAGCTCAAGCATTTTTAAGGCCGAAGGGCATGTCATTCCAAAAAAATATACCCCAAGGGCATCTGAAAGTTGTTTTCTCCTGATCCTCTGGTGCTATTTTAATCTGGTTATAAATCCATCCATAAGAGAGAATATAGAGTGTCATGTCGTTAAATCCACTATAATATCAATGCTAGGTAATAGAAATTCGTCCTTTAGCCATGCAAAGTTGAGATCTCAAAAATCTGTTCATACTCTAATTGATTTATCATGCTTTGAAACCAACACAATATTGGATATCCATTCAGCATAGGCTATAACCCTTATGAACCTCACTTTTAACAATTTTTCTATTTCTACTTTTCCTAGCAAGACTATATGAGAATGCATATTTCTTAGCTTTTGTTTCACCGACTTAGCCCCTAGTCTTACATTTAGGTAATGCATAATGAAACTTGGATCTAACCCTAGCATATCCAAATAAGAATAGGCAAAATTAACTTACTTTTCTTTGAAAAACTAGATAAAATCTTTCCCTTCTGTTGGAGTTAATGAAATTGCAAGATGTATGAGTCTTGGTTCTGATTCGGTAAAAAATTTTACCTTCTCCGTAGGTTCAATAAGTATGGGAAACTTTTTCTCATCATGCTCTGGAAAAGTATCCAATCTCTCTTCCTTAGGTGCCATAGTTGGGTTTTCACCTTCGGAAATATCCTTTATTTTTTTCTTTTTTTGGGTCTAGTACTGCCACATTGTGGTTTTCACCACTAGACCATTTCATTTTTTTTTTAATTTTCTTTTTTTCTTTTGGAATGAGAGATTTTCCCCTTGTATCCATTGCTATACTTTGATGGAATTCATTGGTTAAAGAGGGTTCAACTGCATTTAGGTATAGGGCCACAAAATTATCATTGGGAAAAGAAAGTATGTCATTTGGCTAGGATATGTCTCAAACAATTAGTTCATGATGGATAAGAGATAAAGGTTCATTAGGTAAATTTGCATCTATGGGGTTTAAGGACATGACTTCATTACGAGGTTCGTACATTTTATCTCTCAAATATATGACATGATCTTGCTCAAGGTGTTCCATAGAGCTTGGATCAAAATCATCCTCACTTGAGTCCTCTCAGATTTCTTGTGGATATAAATCTTGTAGATTAAACCTAACATTTCATTCTCCTAACCATGAAGGTACCCATGGTTTACCCACCCAAGGAGTTCCATTTGATTCTTTTCTTAAATATGATTCTTGATAATTATTTGGCTCTTGATTAGAACTTGATCCTTGATCAACACTTGGTTGTTTATTTGTACTAGATTTAGGAGCATAGGTATGAATTACATCCACTTCCTTATCATGAAAAGAAGCCTCATATAAGGAATCCCACTCATGTTTAGCGGATTCATCTTCACTTTTGGAATCTAGCATATGGATAAGGTCATAGGATTTATCAAAGTTCTTTGGATCATTTCCTTGTTCTTGATATCCTATTCCAGATTTTTCATCTTTAGATCTCTAAGGAAGTTGTACAGGTTCTGAAAATCCTTTATTCCTTATGCCCAAAGGTCATCTTCCTTTATATCACATTTTTTGCATGATTTGAAAATCTTTTCCATATTGATGTGTTTGGATACTCACATTTTTTACCCTTTCTACATGAGAACTTGAGGCCTCATTCTCCTTGTACAACCATTTTAAAACCTCATTATCCTCTTCTTCCCTTGGTGAATAGTCACTTTCTCTTAAAAAATGGGCATTATAATTTTAATTTGAATGAGCACTAGTTGTCCTACCATGCGACTTTGGAAGGTAAATTAAACAATGACACGAAATACTCTTCTTCCCCTTTTTGATGAATTTTGCATTATTTTTTAAATTTCTTCATTAACTTATCCAATTTCTGATTATGAGTTTCTTAGACTCTTTCATTTTCAACTATAGAGGAGTTTTAATCTCCCTCCTTTTTATTTGAAACACTTAATTTAGCATTCTTACTACTTTCATTTACAAAACTAACTTTATCTTTACCCTTAGTTAATGTGGATGAGTTAGTTTTTCCCTGATTTGAGTTGGTGATCAAAGTTGAACTAGGACCATCTTCTTTATTTCTTTCTTTAGGATTACTTGTTGTATCCCCTTCACTATTGTGTGGAAAAAATGACTCATTCACATGTTTAACAATATTATAGTATTGGAATGGATTCACATCTCCACTTATAGTAATTTCTTCTCCCATGTATGGAAACTTGATACATTGATGGTATGTAGAAGGTACGACTTGTATTTCATGGATCTATGGTCTCCCTAAAAAAATGTTGTAAGTTAATTTCATGTCAATAACTTGAAAAATGGTATCATTTTTAATTGGCTCCACTTGGATGGGAAAAATCACCATTCCTTTAGAAGACCTTTCTTCATCATCATAGGCCTTAATGGTGATCTTGTTCTTTGGATCAATGGCCCCTTCAGATAACCCTGTGGCTTTTACTAGACTCAATGTATAGATGTTTAGACCATCTCCCCCATGAATAAGGACTCTTTTGACATAATGTTTATGTATCAAAACCTCTATATGCAATGGAAGATTTTGGGGATGGTTAATGAAAAAATCATCTTGTTCGGAAAAGGATAAACAATGAGGTGTGATGCAATGACACACAATATTTTAAAATCTATCCACATCTAGGTTGTTGAGAATGGTAGTTTCCAAAAGAGCCTTTTCTAAAATCTCCTTATGATTTGGTGAGAGCTTTAACAATTCAAGGATTGAAATTTGGGCTAGAGTTTTTTACAATTGATCCACAATATTGTATTTTGTTTGAGAAGAAGATGGTTGATTAGGACACATATTCTTAGGGGTAGTTCCTTGTATGGTTATATTTGATGCTTGCCCCATAGTAACAACATTGGAAGTTTTCTTTGATGATTGATCTTTTACAACAACAACATTGATAGTATTATCATATCCTAATAAGGAATTGATTACATTATCATAGCCATGTGCAAAATAGACTTTTTCATTTCCTCTTTTATTATTTTTGTTACTATTTGAAGATTACCCCTTCTCATGATTGAAGAAAGGAGTTTTAAAGGCCACATGATCTTCATTGTTTCGAGGCCCTTCCAACTTCATCACACCGTTATCTATTAAATATTTCACCTCATGCTTTAATCTCATACATGCGTTTGTCTTGTGCCCTTTATTCCGATGGTACTCACAATGATGATTGTCATTCCACCATGAAGGTTTGACTTGTGTTTCATAGGGCCTTGATTCTGGTAGTAAAATAATCTTATTATCAATAAGAGTTCTTAAAGCATTCTAAAGTGGGTCACCCAAGGGTGTGGAATTCCTTCTTGGTGATGGGCTAAAAACTAGCTTTTGTTTGTTAACTTCTTGCTTGTTCTAAAATTTGTTGTTGTTGAACAGGATCTTTGTTGATTGATTTATATTATTTTCTTGGTTATATCCTATTGTGATATTGAAAAGAGTATCTTTTAATTTGTTTTCTTCAATAAATCCATCATTGACAAAGCCCTTGTTAGTGTTCTTGAACAAAAAATGATTGTTATTGTTAGAAGCCTGATTGTTGTTGTTGGAATTATTGTGACTATTAGGAAAACTCTTATTTTCCTTAAAAAGCTTAATCTCTCCACTCTTCACAAAAACTTCCTCTATGGTAACTCAATTTTCAATGATCTTCTCAAAAGTAGGTGGGCATTGGAGTTGTAGCCGATAGTTCACTATCATGTTCAAACTATTTAGAAAGATATCCATTTTCTCTTTTTTGGTCATACTTCTAGGATATTGATTAAATATTGTTCTCCACCTTTGTAAGAAGACTAGGAATGCTTCTCCTTATCTTTGTTTATTTTTGCATAAATTTATCATTGTGACATCATGTTTTATGTTATATGAGTAATGATTCACAAGCTTAGATGTCAACTCTTAAAATGTTCAAACATTTGAGGGTAATTTTGAGAACCATTCCATCACGAGTCCTCCAATATTTCTTGGAAACAGTTGCATTAAATAAGTGGTATCCATTATAAACTCCAAGATTAATGCACAAAATTCTCTCAAGTGTGGGTTGGACACCCCCATGTATTTATTGTATTTAGGGAAGACTGCATTTGAAGGGAATGGTACCATAATTAAAGACTTAGCGAAAGGGAACAAACATATAGCTTCGATTGAGAATGGATTTGGAGCCACCATTTTCTTCATATTATCCAATTGCATATGGAAATGTTTGATTTGTTTAGTCATGATTGCAATTGGATTTTCATATTCTTCCTTCTTCTTTAGATTATTCATATCATAATCATGGGGGAGCTTTACCCCTACTTGAGCTAGGTAAAAAAAAAACTTCTCCATATCTCTCTCTAATATTTTATCCATGATTTTCATAAATAAAGGACTTTGGGTCACTTTGTTTACTCTCTCTTTGGTGGTCTCCTCATCTTGAGGTTCCCTATTTCCTTCATCATTTATGTTATTTCCTACATTGTTAATATAATTACCTCCCCCATCATTCCTATTGTTATTCACGTCATTGTTTCCACCATCTGATTATCATTATGGGAATTGGTGTCTTTATTAATAGGATTGATGAGGTTAGAATCCATACATCCAAAGGGAAATTCCATTGTGCTTGGTTCTACTTCCTTTTCAATTTCAAAATATTGTTGTGAGGAAGCTAGTGTTTCACTTGGAAAGGGTATTTCTTGTCTAAGATAAGTTTTGTCTACTTGTAAGGTTGCCTTGATGTAATAAGATCTTGTAAAAGCAGTCATTAGCATGAAACATATATCTTTAAAATCACCCTTTTGATCAATCCCCTTTAAAATTTTCTTAGCTCCTTAAATTTGGCAGGATTTAATCGCTCTGATATATTGGACAAGAATTACTCCAAAAAGGGTATCCGAATATGATTTTTAAATTTTCCAAAGACCCTGGGAGATACCCATTGTTTGAGTGTCTCATTCTATACACACTACTTCAGAGATAGTACGTGCTAATTTACTTATGTGTACGCACTCACTGCAAAAATACAATGCACTAGTTGACTATTCAGGTGTGCTACTTGATATATGGTAAGCATTAAAACACATTTATAAGCTTCACTTCACTGTTCATAGATGGTAAAAGTATTTTTACATGCACTACCATTTTGTTTAAAAGCATTACATAAATGTTGATAGACGTTAAAATACTCCTAAAATAAGTGTGTCATTGTTTTATGTTTGTAAGATAGATCAACAACCACAACACACACACACACACACAACAAATCCTTGGTTTAACCCCTAAATCTAACACAAAATGTATGTTTTCAATCGTTTCCACAGGACTTTAACAAGAAAATCTTCCAAGAAAGCTACCTATAGACAAATTTGGCTTGTAAACATGGCTCTATAAGGTATTCAACTAAATTAATTGGGTATTTTATTATGGTTTCCACATGAAAATATCAAATGAATCATACAAGGGCTACGTAGTCGCGATGCACAATTTAGGCTATTAATCCTACGAGTCCAGGCATTTAATATTTTTGTCGTCTAAGTTTTTCAACTTAATGAGGTTTTTTCTTTAAGTGTGTGGAATATATTAGCTTAATCTTAATTCCCACTTTGGGTCATTCCCTCTCACTGTCCTCGAAAAGGAAAATCTCAGGAGGCAAGCCCACTAAAGTTCTAACATGTTCATTTTAAAGCAAGAAATGAAATGAATAGTTAGGTTTGGGAGTTTGATTCACCTAAATGATGAAGAGCATATCCCTACTACTTCTCCAATTCCAAACACAATTGACAAAATTCATTTACCACCTCTTAATCTAAGGGATTTGAACTGTGTATGGATTTTTATTCACTCAAAGAGTGAAGATCATATACCTAGCACTTCTCTTCCACAAACAAGGAGGTTTAAATGTAATGTTTGGTTCTATTTCTTAGGTTCTTCTCATCTCAAATTTGGCATATGAATGCTTTAATTCATGACTTGAAGTTCCTTTTATGATTAGGCTAGATTCCAACTTTGATTTGCCACAATATAAGCAATGCAAAAGGATTTTAAATCTTACCTTTTCGAAGCTAGCTAGGCTAGACACTTTTTTTTGTTTTTGTTTTTGCTTTTCAATTTCACTCACCTAGTGTCGATCATTCCAGCTGCTTTGCATCCTCTTCTCAAAAATTTAGTTCAACACAACTCAAGCAAAATGAGGATAAAATCAAATTGAAATAAATTGCTTAAGTTAGTTGTAAAATAAAGATGAAATAGTGGCAATTAGATAGGAGGATCAAAATAAGTAGTATATAATTGAAAATGAGGCATGTTGAAGAATCCTTGATACAAACTAACAATTCTCCAATACTTATGCATACTCTCTTTTTCTAAGAACTTTTGATAACAATTCTTAGCCAATTTCATCTCATTCCACCTTTTGATTGCTCTTCTTTCCTCCACCTTCTTGTAATAACCTGGTTTACACACCTTCCTATGGATTGACATATGCAAAATAACAAAATTTTGGCATTAAATTTGTTCATTCTTTAATTTTAACCTGCAGACTGACAGACAGTGCTACACGTTATTTTAAGAACGATTACACACTACTTTAAACCCTGCTACGTGATACTTTACTGTTAAAGTGCACAAATTCTAATTACTAAGCGCTATTTAACTGATATGATGCATTATTTTTCTATTAAATGTGCTAAAAGAAGTATTGTAGGTGTCAGAGAAATCCTGTGAATCGTCACTTTTCTATGTAAAGGCGTTGAACTTTAGATTTTATGTGCTGCTTTAACTATCAAATGCATTGTAAAAATTTAAGATAGGAGACAAAAGGATATTTGCACGCATCATTTGGTCGTGTAAAGGCGTCAGAATTTACCTTATACGCGTCACTTCACTAGTAAACTGCAAATTCATGCAGACAAAACACACTTAAACACACTAAAACTTCATGAAAACATTATAAATGAGGCTTAGAGCCCCATGGTGGGCACCATTTGTATATATGAAATATATCTTCATGAGATTAGTATCACTATTTATCAATTCAACTTTGAAATCTAACAATTTAAACTAACTGAATTGAAAACATGAGTAATGAGCATTTCATGGCTCTCTATCTAGGAAAGAAAATAGTATGCTCTCAGCTTTTAACCTCCATTAATGACAATCCTAGGTTGAGAAATAATGATCTAAATGATTCATTATACCCTATTTAGCTTAAATTTTACTAAAATGCTTCAATATTGATCACTATTATGCAAATTCTATAATGCAAATGCTATGAACTCAATATATTTGCTTATATTGATGATGATTTGCTTATGAATGTGTGTTCTTCTTCTTTGCTCTCAAAATGGCCTCTATTTAAAGGATTTCCCAAGGGTAGGGGTAGAGTTGATTTGATGATGATTAGGGTTGAGTTGAGTTAAGGGTTTCAAATGGTGAGACAATTTAAATGTTGGTTTCAAATAGAGAGACAAAATGAGTGGTCAAGATGCAATTCAAAGAAGTGCGATAGAGAATCAATTTGGTCTTGATCCATGTGAGCTCAATCCTTAATCCCCATTGGTTGATTTTGATTTATCCCATGTGATGGGTGAGGAGTAAAAGGAATTCCTTAATTGATTTTAATAATTTTATTTAGCCATATGCACCCTTGAATGAGTTGGAATTAATATTATTTAACTATACAATTAATTTATTAATATCAATTATATAATTAATTTATCTTTTTGATTTAATTAATCTAATAGCTTTGATAATTCAATTAATTCATGATATTTCTAGATTTGCTCACTTCACTCTTTGTTTGATTTTTCTTGACCAAATTTAGGTGTCTACAGATGTTACTATCAAATTATATATTGAAATGAGCTTGAGAGGCTTGATTTTATAGGAATCCCACGAGGATGAATGGTTAAGATTTGATCATGAAGAGTGGTTGAGATACATTCCTCCCTTAATCCATGTGAGCTTCACCTGTGTCAGAATCTTTGATTGGTCAAAGTTGTGTTTGTTTAGTTGTGGATGAGACAAAATAGTAATTTCCTCCTTTTAATTCCTTTTTAATTAGAAATTTATGCACACGCATGTATTGAATGGGTTCACTTAATTAAAAGTGTTAGGAATTTCAATTAAATGACTTGATTTAACAATTTGATAGTATTTATGTTGGGATTTGAGATGTATTTAATGATTGATTTACTCACATAATTAGGCCTAGTATTTAAATGCCTTTGATTAGGTTTTCAGGCCAATTAATTGAGAATATGGACTCTTAGTTTACTAGACCAATTTTAGGTGATTACATTTTCCCCTTTTTGAATTGATGTGCGAGCAATGCGTAGATTCAAAGAATATCTTATGTCAAAGAAACAAACATTTTGATGTGGAGTGAGGAAACTATTCATGGTTGAGAACTAATTCTAAACTTGATCAAACAAAAATTGATCAAAGATCCAAAGATATCAATTTTGAAATTGGTTTGACGAAGACCAATTATACCGACTCCAAGCTTAATTGAATGAAGATCGATAGAAGATTCGAAGGTATTGGTTCCAAACTTGATCGGACAAAGACCAATGATACTGACTCCGAGCTTTATTGAACAAAGATGGATAGAAAGGAAACAAAACATTCAACTTGATGTGAAGTGATGAAACTGATTACTATTAAGAGATTGATTGGGGTAATTAACTTGATATGAGTCTTGATGAAGTCAATTACCTGATAAAGACAATATCAGATTGATGCGGTTCGATGAAACTGATATGCCCCTAGAGATTCAACTAGTTTGGAGCAGATTAGATGCCTATCTGAGTAATTTAATGTGAAGCAATGAAATCACTCGTGCAGAGAAAGATTAGAGGACCTCAACTTTATGTGGGTTCTGATGAAGTTGACATGCCCCTAGCGACGAGGTCTTTCTTGATTTGATGATTAAGTTTGATTGTCATCTTGATGATGTATTTATCCTGCCCATCGGGAATGAAATTGAAATTTTTGTGGAGTAATGCATTGATTTTAATCGATCTGATTGATAGAAAGTTTTAATTTCTGACTAGGAATGATGTCAGATTTATTTGACTTGATTATGAAGAGATTACATGTGATTTTGATTAAATTTTGGGCTTGATTCAAGACATTTTGACCAGGTTTGATCAATCTTTGACCATATTTGATTCAATTTGATCATGGGTTGACCATGTTAGTTTGATTAGGTGGGATTGAATTTTGAGTTGATTCATGACTGATGTTGCAATGAGAAGCTTTATTGCACAAGCGATCAACTACGTTTGACTGAGGTATTTGACTTGAAATTTGATATTAATTTTTTATTTCACTCCCAAAAATAGATTCAAGACGCTCAAATTAGGTAACGGGGATTTTGATGCGATCCGATGATTTTCAAAATTAGGGAAAAATGACTATAAAAGGGCCTTGAGGGATCATTTTCATTTCATTTTCACCTTTGACATTTTGAGAACTTTGATCCCTTCTGAGAGAAATGATGTTTATGCTGGTCCAAAATCACCGATTTGAGCTCCAGAGATGCCACAATGGACCCAGGAACTATGGACCACCTGTAAGTGTTCAAATCCAAACCTTGTTTTGCAAATTTTTATTCAAATTTGATTGATTTTATGCACATTTTTGTCATGTACATTGTTTCATCATACAAAATGGGAGAGTGTAGTATCAATCCTAATTTTAACTCATACGAGAATATGTTGAAAAATATTTTATAATTTCATGTGATTAGTTTAGTCATTTAGAGAGAACCCTTGGGTCGCATGAACCTTTACATTCTTGACCCTTCCTTCATAGGACATGGTGAACTTTATCGTATCAGAGTGTTTCATCATATTGGCTAGTGAGAATTATCGCATGATAATATGGTTGTCTATCTTGTATCATATGGGAAACAATGGCATGTTTTAGTCAAATTTTATCCTTTGTCTGATCATTGTACTTTGCATTTTGACTCATTTAATTGATTCTTGATGTTCCATGATGCTTCTTGATTATGATTATTGCATACAATGTTTGATTTGATCAAATACTGATATAATTTTTTGTTAATTTGTGATGCAAGTGTAATTGAGTGATCCATAGTTCCATTGTGCTTATTCACATACTATATGGTTAGTGTGTAACCTCTTTGACTAGGAGAGGGAAATACTAAGCTTACTGAGATTCCTAATATCCGTGTGAACCATAGGTTATTGACCACTTTAGTATAGGGGTTCCATTCAGAGCACAATACCTTTCACCTTCCCACCGATGAGATTACAAGGATTCCAAAGGATGTCTATAGGATCCTCTGCATTCCTTTCATAGCAGACTTAGTTTATTATGATCAGGAGCCGGCTCAGGGCATTGCAACATTATGACTAATTTTTGGAGATCGCACTAACCTACACAAGCACCTTACCTGGGATAACATCATGACACATTATGTTGCTGACTTACCTCTTCCTTGTGTCATTTTTAGGTTGATAGGATGTGTTATGATGCCTGATAGGAGTCAGTAGGGCTTCTCATGTGGTTGGGGCAGGATTCTATTGGAGATGTTGGCTACCCCTAAGAAGTTTTCTTGGGATGCATGCCTATTGTGCCACATGTATAAAGAGTTGCATGAGGTAGTGTACAAGAGAGGCAGGAGCCTGGCTACAGGATTCTTTGTCTTACATATTTGGGTGTGGGAGTATCTTCCCATTTCTCGTCTAGTGAAAGATGGAGCTCACAGTGTTGGCCAACCATACATTTATAGATACATAGGTTATGTTCACACGCCCAATTTGGGAAAGACTGATTATTGGAAGTGGCAGTTGGATGACCTGACAGTCGCACATTAGAGGCCATATGTTGGCATAGAGAGAAGGTTTGATGCTCGCAGGGAGCTTTCATTCATGTTTTACAGTCGACCTCTCATTGGCAGGTCTCCCCCTGTTGTAGAGAGATTTACCATCACTAGGGTATGGCGACAGTTTAGCCAACAACAATATACATCTATTGATTTCATGACTTATGCGCACTATGTTGATGAGGAGAGTTAGGGATGGGCCCTAAGATTATCATATGCTCTAGCAGTATGTGAGGTTTGTGACCTACATGTTATAAGGTGGGAGTACCTACTTGACCTTATAAATGTCTATGTCACCCCAACCTATGGGCGACGCATAGCAGCCCATCTTGTTCCTCATTTTACAAATCTGGCCAAGCAACCTCTACGCATTAATGATGAGTCACCTGCCAGAGGATAGATTGGTGCTTCAGGATCTAGTACGAGTAGATATTTCATTGGACAACAACATAGGTGTGGTGAGGGCAGTATTTTAGGCTCTTTTGGTGCCATGGAGGATGTTATTGAGGAGGAGGGAGAGTGGTTGCTATGATGATGAGTTTATAGGGGCTACCCACCTCACTGAGATAGACCCAATCCTTATAATGAGGCCAGAGGAAAGGAGCCTATTAGAGACATTCCTTTATTCAATGCACCTCCTGTAGAGGCACCTAAGAGAGAGAGGTGCCTCATCTAGATATTGTTAGATCTTTGAGGGCTCATTTCTGACAGTTGCAGACAGATCTTGCACTAGCCTAGGCACAAAGGAGTGAGAGAGACCAGATGACTAAAGAGCATATTCAAGAGCTTACCACTACCAGGGATCGGGCTCAACATGTTGCGACCTACCAGGGAGCTAGGGTTGCATAATAATATGCTTTATACTTCAGAGTTATGCTTGAGGAAAAAAGGGCACCATTTTAGAGCGAGCTATTCCTCCACCCCTTGCTATAGATGAGGTCCCACCACCTCCTTTTCATGATGGTGGTGAGGGTGGGAGTGAGATGTGATGGTAATTTGTGTCCTCTTATCCTCTTTTTACCTTGAGACTCATTGATGCATTTGACATACATGATGTATATTTTTCTTATGATATTGATGTTGATTCATTGTACTCAATTCTTCCATATATTTTGATGATATACAAGAAACTTAATTTTTTTTACTTTTATTTCCTCACCTGATGTCATTGTTTTAAGATATCTTTGCTTATATATTTGTGATACAACTGAATGTTTTTTCTTTCGTCAATGGGTAACCCTGCTTTATTTACTGCTATACTGATGGATATGTTCATTTATTCTCTTGCTTATGTTACTGGATACATTTTTTCACTGTGGATATACTTTCAGTTTAGCATTATATTATGAATGGATTTACTGATGTTCTCTATACTCTTTTGATGCCATAGTAACATGATCAATATCTCTTTCTCTAGCTTTAATGTTTATGTTACGATCTCATTGATGAAATGAAAATTTAGCACATCGTCCCCTTTTATATAATTTGATGATGCATGCCACTAACTTTTCTTTGTAGGTAATGCATTTAGTTCAATTGATTTAAGGTAAAGATGATGTTGACAGTTGACCATTGAGGTGAGGAACGATGTTCATCTCTTGAGATTCCTTGTTTTGGGATTACCTAACTCTAGCAGCATTACAATGCCAAACTAAATGCAAACCTAGGATGAATGCAAGCTACAATGCAAGCCACTTTGATTTTTAGCTATTTTTTATAATCATTCAGCATTTTGGGAACATTAAGTCAATATAACCCTGATTGGTGCCACTGCGACCAAGAGTTTATGAATATGACTTCCATTAGATAAAATGTGGGAAAGAAATGCAAGCATCAAGACATTAGGGTCTAGATGTCCTGCGCATCATTTCCAGTTAATATTTCAAGGGTACACCAACATCAAGGCATTTAGAGCCAAGATGACCATGAGTGTGCCTACGTGTGAATAATAAAATTAACAAACAAGGAGATAATTTTGACTTCACCTTGGTGTTCAAATAAAACAAGTCAAGATATGTGCAGTGTACCATATGAAATAGAGGCTCCTAGTATAGATACCTAATTTATTTGACCTTTCTGGATCATTAGAGCCACATCCACAAGCAGAAGTCAAAGAAAAATGATTATGTCATTAATCCTTGCTTCTCTAATTGTTAGACATCTTTCAATTACCATGAAGGCATATTACTCAAAAACCAATGATAACAGAAAACACACAAGTGAAATTCAATATCATTCCTTGTTCCTCTAATTTGAAGATATCATTGAGTTACATAGGAGACATGATTAACCATATCTTCAACAAGCTTTGTGTTTTGCATCTAAGTGTTGAGGAGTTATGTTATGTGGTTGATTTTTGCTTGTTCATATTTTTTTTTGCATATGTATGCCCATAGTTCAATCATTAAGTGTTGAAAATAAATGATGCATCCAATGATAGTGTTAAGAAACACTGTTTGTTTTTGGGTATGTGGTGTTGAAAAACATCATTGTGTCAGTGAAAAAATGTCCAGTTGGTAAGAGACCAGGATGACTGACTAACAAGATCCTGAATTGGCTTCCCACATTGATAGGATACAACCCCCGACGAGGTGTGAGCTCCTAGGACCAAGACATTAATTTATCCCAAGTCATGATGGCGAGATGCAACTCGACACGGGTTGTTCGAGGTCACAAAAATGACTGAAAACAAATTTAAGCCCATGCATACGGGATAGCCAAACTACGCATTGATAGATGGAGTGTTAGTTACAAGTGACATCTATTACCAAGTTTTGACCACAGGGCAGAATTACTATTTTTTCTACCAAGGTGCCTTTTTACTAGGTTTTTACCGAGGCACTTTCTTGTTTTTAATTTTTTTTTGTATTTTTAATTTTTTTTTGTTGATTCATGGAGGCGCTTGTTGCCAGTTTTTCACCATAATGATTATCTTTCAGTACTTTTTCCAATTCTTTTTGCTTTTTGTTCAATATCATTTTTTATTATTTTTGGATTTTTCTGCATTTTGTTATTTTTGGTATTTTTTCAGGACCATTTATCTATACAGGAATCTCTCTTTGTTAGAATGTCCAGTTGTAGAACTTTCTCAAGTGGATAGTGTTGATTGGGTCAAGGAGTATTTGTCCTTCTAGAGTTGATAGTTGATAGGCTCCAGAGCCAAATGTTGCAGTAATTACAAAGGGACCTAACTAGTTGGGTTCAAACTTGTCCTTCTGTTCTTGATGTTGTTGATTCTTTAGGTTTTCTTTGAGTACAAGATTGCGAACCTAAAATTATCAGTGTCTCACTTTCTTGTTATAGCCTCTAGAAATTATTTTCTACTAAACTCTCAGATGATCAAATGCTTTTTGTCTACTTTCATCAAGCAGTTCTAATTCTTGGATTCTGGAAATCTGATAATCCTCATCAGTTATGAGTCCTTATAAGGAAATTCTGAGTGATGGTATCTCTACCTCAAATTGGTAAGATTGTATCTACCCCATACACTAATGAAAATGGCATTTATCCTATAGGCATTTTGATACTAGTTTGATAAGCCCAAAAAGTTGTATACAACTGAAGATGCCAATCTTTATCTGATTTTCTCATTGTTCTATGTAAGATTTTGACAAGTGTTTTGTTAGAGGTCTTGGCATGTCCATTCCCTTTTGGAGAGTGGATAGAGGAACATTTCTAAGTAATATGGAATTTCTCACACAGTTCATCAATGTCTTTGTTCTTGAATTACCCCAGTTTCAGTTATAATAGAGGAAGGTATCCCGTACCTACAAATGATGTAATCTAGGATAAATATTGACACTTAATTTCTAGTTTCCTTGATTAAAGGGACAACTTCCACCCAATTTGTGAATTATTCCATGGTGGTGGTGATAAACTTGTTCTCATTTGATGATGAAGGATATATTTGACCAACAAGGTCAAAGGCCCATTGTCGAAATGACCAGTGTGTGATAAATGGCAACAATTCTCTTACATGAGCGTGAATCAAGTTACCATGTAGTTTGCATTTCTTTCAGGATTTGGCATATTGGACAACATCTTTTTCCATGGAAGGCTAGTAGTATCTGACTCTTAGGAGTTTCTTTTCCAAAGAGAGACCATTCAAATGAGCTCCACAAACACCTTCATGGATTTCTTTTAGCACATGTTCAAACTCTCCACATTCTAGAGACCTAAGGAGAGTATCATCTAGACCTCATCTATACAAATCGTTAGAAATGATCAAGTAACGTGATTCATTTCTTATGATGTTTCTCTTTTCATTCCTAGATAGGTGTTTAGGGATTATTTGGTCTCACAGGTATGAGTATATCTGGTTGTATCTAGAGGACTCGATGCCCACAATTAAGCATACTATTTGGGAATCTGGAGAATCATATGCTAGAAATGGGAGTTCTTCCACCAAGAAGTCATAGAGGAATTGATTATTTCAAATTGTAACATTGAAGCTAGGGTAGGCATGACATCGACTACTTTATTCTATACTCTTGGGATCTATTGGAAGGTGATAAAAACAAAGTAATTCTTCAGGTAATCAACCATTCTCTTATATGGTGTGAGTTTTTCATCCTCAGTTTGGTACTGATCATTGACTTGGTTTATTACTAACTGAGAATCTCCATAGATGTGCAATTCCACAATTTTCCACTCAATAGCTAACTTTAATCTGTTCACTAAGGCTTCTTACTGAGAAATATTATTTTTTCAAGGGAAAAACATCTTGTAAGCTTTAGGAATATTGTATCCTCATGGAGTTATAAGAGTACACCAGCTCCAAATCCTTTTTGGGTGAATGATCCATCAAATAATATCTTCCATGGGTGTTCTGTTAAATATAGGATAGCTTCATCAGGAAACCCAATGGTTAGCAGTTTAGTATCTTAGAGAGGATCATCCGCCAAGTGATCAACAATGAATTTCTCCTTGATGGCCTTGTCTATATATTCAATGTTGAACTCACTTAGTATCATTACCCACTTTGCTAGCCTGTCGGTCAAGGTTGCTTTGTTTAATAGATACTTCAAAGGATCAATATTTGCAATTAACTTGACTGAATGTGCCAACATGTAATGTCTAAACTTTTTTTAAGCAAATATAATTTCTAAGCAAGCCTCTTTATGATTGTGTAATTGAGTTCATAGGAAACCATCATTTTGTTGATGTAGTATATTTATCTTTCTCTCCTTGTTTCATCATGTTGTGCTAGTAGGGCTACAAGCGATGTTTTTTAGTGGATATGTATAGTAGGAGAGACCTCCCTTGTAGGGGTGCCATTAGAATTTGTGGATTTTCTTAGTATTCTTTGCTTTATTGGAAGTTATTTTAACACCCTTTGTCCCACTTGAATGTTACACCTTTATGCAATGGATTTGTAAAGGGTTGAGACTTATCTGCTAACTGTGAGATAAACCTTCTGATTTGTGTGATATTCTTTTATGGTGGCATCTCCATTATCACCTTCACCTTTTTTGGATAAACTTCAATGCCTTTTGCCAATACAATGTATCCGAGGAGTTTTCCATATGTTACACCAAAGGAAAATTTCTTTGGATTGAATCTCAATTTGAATTGTTCTATCCTATAAAGGATCTTCTGTATGTTAGTCGGGTGTGTAGTTCTTTTTGTTGATTTAGCCAAGGTGCCATCAACACAATCCTCCATGTTCTTGTGCATCATAATGTGGAATATAGTAATAGCTCTTTGATATTTCACTCCTACTTTTTTAAGACCCAAAGGGATTACGTTCTAGCAGAATGTGCCCCAAGCACAAGTAAAATTCATCTTCTCCTTATCCTCTAACGCTATCTTTACATGGTTGTAACTTGAGAAACCATCCATTAGGGAATACATTTCATACCCAACTATGAGATCTACAATCATGTCAATATTAGGAAGTGGGATGTCATCTTTTGGAAAATATTTGTTTAGATCTAAAAAATCTGTGCATACCCTGATTGATTTGTTGGTTTTAGAAATAGGTACAATATTTGAGATCCAGTCAACATAAGCAATAGCTCGTATGAATTATGTTTTCAGCTTTAACCAATAATGCCACATGAGGATGCATTTTTCTGAGCTTTTGTTTAACTAATATTCCCCCAGGAGCAATGAATAAATGGTGCATTATCAAATCTATTTCAATCCTTGGAATATGTTAGTAAGACCAAGCAAAATTCATATTTTTGTTCATGAAAAAGTGTGTGAATTTTTGCTTTTCTTCTTCGGACAAAGATCGTGCTAGGTATATTAACTAAGGTGATTCTATTGTTCTGAAGTTGACTGGTTGTGTAAGCTCTATGAGTACTGAAGATCACTATTAGAAGTGATCAAGTAGGATATCAAACTCCCCATCCTCTGGTGCCTCTGAGAGGTTTTCACCATTCGCTACGTCATTTGTTTTTACTATTTTGAGTTTTGACACTTCCACAATGTGGTTTTCACCGCCAAACCTCATTTTCTTTTTATTCTTCTTTTTAAGACGGAGAAATGTGATATCCCCCTCCATCATATTCACACTCATTACACTGATGTAAGAGGTAAGGGGTTCAATAGAATTTAGGTAGCATGCCAAGGTATAATAATTTGGGCAAGAAATTAGATTCACAAGTTTGTTTGGATTCCACTTGATGAGTTCAAGGTACATTAGGGACAGGATCCAATTGACTCTAGGGATAGCACCACATTATTATGATCAAAAAATTTGACCGGTAAGAGATCTATCGGGCTACTCTCTAAAGGACTGGCTAAACTACAAAGCGTCCTAACATTACTAGCAGAGTCGTTGTTAGTATTACGTGGATCTAGCGCTAGGGTTTAAACCTCCTCTCATCCAACCCCCCCGATCAAGTAAAGTCCTCAGAGGAAAAATATTAATTTTTTATGTTGATCTAGTTATGGTATTGAGATCCCTGACATTATTTCCAAAGTGGTGTTTTGTGCTCTTGGGAAGAACTATCATTTGGGTAGCATTTAAACTTTATCCTTGTTCAAACTAAGGCCTATACTTATGAATGATATCAACCTCAATATCCACTACGGTATTAGAAAAGGAATCTCATTTATACTCATTCAAACTTTTTTCAACAAAATGAGGTGTATCCAGGACATGAGTAGTAGTAACTAGTTTCCCCAGTGAGGATGTGTTTCTTCTAGATCACTCTCCATACCTTGATCGAATTTGTACTCATGAGAATCACTTTGGTTGTCATCAAACCTACCCAGGTATTATGTTATGGTCATAGGAATTTATTCATCTTCCTTTTAACTACCCTCCTCTCCATGTTGATTGCAGTTTCTTGTATTGATGTCAGTTGAGGTGAGGGTATCTCAATTGCTCATGCTCTTGGATCCATGAAGTAAGGTAGATCAAGTATGTGAGTGATTGTAACCAGATGCCCCCAATTAGGATTTCTTTCTTCTTGTTCATTTTTTTATTCTTGACCTAACTCATTTTCATGAAGATCATTCCTTTGTTGACTCATCAATGTTTCTTTGACTAGTTGATTTTCTTCTTGGCTTCAATGATCTTCTTCTTGTGATTGATGTTATATTGGTTCATTTGGTCTGATGGGACCTCTCAACTGATGTGGAATTTATGATTCGCCTTGGTAATCAAGATTATCTATTTGTATATGTAACAACCTCTCAAAGGATAACTGTATAATTTCAGCCTCTTCTCTAGATTAATCATCAGAGTCCTCTTCCTGATCAAATATAGGACCATTCCTAGAGGAAGGGTTGGATTTTTTCTCATGGTACCCTATCCCTATTTTGTCTTTTGGGCTCTGGAATTATGTGTGTATGGTTCTATCAATCCTTTAGTCTTTCCTATTGGTCCTTTTCCTTCATACCCCATTTGTTGCCTGATTTGGTACCCTTTTCTGTACTTTTGCAAGGATATTTCAACATGCTTAACTTCTTGATCATGTTCTTCTCCTTTGTAAAGTCAGTCAAGGACAAATTTGTCCACATTTTCCTCTACAAGAGAGACACTAGCCTTTACCATACTCGTTCACTCATGTAATGTTATTATCTTAGCACTAGAAGGATTGGATGATGACGAGGGTTTTCCATAAGATCTGGGAGACGTAAGAAGGTTATCCACATGTGACAAGGGACGCAGTTGATACTCTCCTATTCACATGTCTTTGATTTTTAATTTCTTCTCAAAATTTCTCATGATGGCTGCTTTAGAACTCTCAGCTTCTTGACCATTGAATGCTTCTTTGTTGTGTGGGACCATGCTGTCAGCTTGTTTCAAATTGTTGCAAGAGTAATTCTAGACACCCAAAAATGGACAAACTTGTGAGTTCACATTTAATTAATAATTATTCTTTTATTAATTAAATAGTTCTTTAATTGTTTAATTAATCGTCTTAATTTTTCTATGACCTAATATTTTCATCACTTAATCATTTCTTAATATTAATTAAATAATCAATCTTATTTAATTAATTTCACCTTAATTAATTGGTCTTTATCACTTAATTAAATTCAATTTTTAAATTCTCATAGTTTAAATAATTATCAATAATTATTTAAATTAGCTAATTATTTCTACTCAATTAAATCAATAACCCAAAATTAATTTCATTTCATTTCTCACTAATTTCTATCTAATTTCATTTCTAATTTAGAATTAATTCTGCTTTCTTCTAAATTGAATTTTTAATTATAAAAACTTCCAAAAATCGAAGAAAAGCAATTTCACGAGGAATTAAGAATTCTGAAAATCAAAAAGAGCTTTAATCAACAAAAGAATTCTGAAAAAATAGTTTTAAATCAATAAGATCATTTAAATATTCTCAAAATCGGAAAATTGAAAATCATACTTTTAATTAACAAATCAATTGCTTTTTGGAAACTGATTTTCTCCAAATTGATTTATATTATCTTCTTTATTTTTCTCCTCAAAATATGAGTTTCTTCATCTTCACTCCATCTCTAATTATATTGTTCGTTCAATCTGTTTTCACAGGATCAATCTTAACCGTCGATCAATTTGAAATCTCTATATAAACCCTCTTCAAACCCATTTGAAGCATCATGATTGTTGAGAGCACAATCTTTATGCAAGTTTTTGGAGATAATTGCAATTAATATACGTCAATCATTTTATCATATTCTCGAATCTTCCAATTCAAAGCGTTGTTAGTATCAACTCTGAGCACCATTCAAAGCAATGTTTCAAGAGAAGAAGAGAGAAGCAATAGAAGCTTCAGATATTGAATTTGTATTTCTTTATTATTCTCTTTTAGATATCTATTATTTTATTGTTAATAGGCTCATTCTTAGTAGTTTGTTTGATTTATTACATATCAATCGATACTACTAACCCCGTTGTTTAGAGTGTGCAGTTTTAGGCCTATATATTTTGGTGAACCCGACGTAAATCTTACAACCCAAAAATCACTTGCAGACAACCACCATAATCCCTTGGCCTTGGTCGTATGACCAAGATTTTTTCATTTATTTATTTATTTATTCTCGGGGGTTTTCTATTATTTTGCAATCGACAAAATAATTTTGCAATCACAAAAAGTATTTCGTAATTGCACTGTTTATTACCACAATTGATTTGGGTTATTTCGTAATTGCTAAAGTAATTTTGTAACTAATCTATTTGCAATTTTTTGCAATCGAAAGAGTTATTGCACAACTGATGAAGTTATTTTTCAATCTACAGAGTTATTTTGCAATTGACAGAGTTATTTCGCAATCGACAGAGGCATTTTGCAATTGATAATTTTGTTTCACAATCGTTTGTTTATTGTCACAATTGAAATTTCAATTTTTTTTAAAAATTATCAAAGTGGTTTCAAATCTCTAAGAGTTATAATACAAATTCTAGATTTTGGAAGATTTTAAAAAAATTCAGTCTTAGCCAAATTTCAGGATTCAACATGTGTTACTAACCTTGTTGTTTTGGCATGTGACTCTTTATAGAAAATACACTTGTCAAAGACCCCATTGCTTTAACATTTTTCTTGCAGGAGGGGAGGAATTGAAACTTGAAAGACAAAACAAAACTAAAAATAATTCATTTTCTATTGTTTTCTGTCTTTTATGTCTTGCTTAAATCAAGAATCTTTGCATGTGGGACTAAAATGAATGCATGTTTATTGTGTCTAGGAGAAGCAGTTTTGGTAGTATACTATGCTCTCACCCCTTGAGGGTGATAAAAAATCTAGACCCTCATCTGTTATCTATTTCCTTTTATGCAATCTCCTTTAGCGAGCCTGTCATTTGAGGAAAAAATCTCATGGGAATGGCTCAAGTGGGAATAGGTGGACCTGTCCATTCCAACCAACTATAATAAAAAGTCTCCTTGAGACCAAAGTCTTATAGGAGGTATTTAATTATATTCTAAATGCTATGATAAATGTAGGGCTGAGAGACCCCAATCCTGCTTGTAGGATTGCGTTTGTCCTAGCGCTAGTAGGGTAGTCGTGTCTCAATCCTGTTTACAAGATTACAACAAAATATATTTTGGTATGGGTAGGGTTGCGAGGTCTCAATCCTACTTGTGAGTCTGTAATATCAGGGTACTCATAGGGATATATGCCTTAATCCTTCTTGCAGGACTACGAGGGTGCTATGAACATTTTTTTTTACTAGACTCCTTAGAGTAGTTGCTTACCCATTTCATCTCTGAAAGTATTCATAATCTTTGTGCAACAAGGGGGAAGATTTCCTATTGAAAAAACTCACCATACGCATCTCCTTGAGCATTTTAAAGTTGATAATATGACATTGGAGGTCTCATTGCATAGTCTCCTTTGACAATATTCTTCATATCTCTCACGAAAGGAAAAAAAAACATGGGCACCCTCTCGAGGGGTGACACTATTGTATGAGACGAAGAGATATCAACTTGTGGGCCAAAGATTTTGAATACTAAGCCAATTCCTTAGGATAATCTTGCCTACTTTTATTTGTATCCACGCTTTACCAGTAAAAATTAGGTCTTTTTCAAGACTATAAAACATACACTCATTGTTTAAGAATAGAGACAAAGACAATTATTTTCACATGTTTGCTATGTGTGTGCCACAAGATACTTGTAAAATATGTTCAAATTGAGCCAAACATGTTGATTGTCTAGGATGTGAACAACAGTCTATTCCAGAAAACATATTACTTCACTGATCCAGAGTCCATTTTATAAAAAAAACTTCAAAACTGCAATCAAATTTTCAAGATTGTCATATGTTGCCGCAATTGACAAAAATTTTCTGTAATTGACAGAATTTTTCCACAATTAATGTGTTTATTAGCATAATTAAAGCTTTTATTTCCACACTTTCCAGAAGTTTGCCGTAATTGATCTTGCATTCTGCTGCAATTAACAGAAGTTTGGTGCAATTGATTAAAAAGACATATGCACTTATTTTGTAGTCTAGGTTCCTCTATCAGAACACATCATTTTATCAATCCAAAATATTGGAAAGTCTTTTGTGTCATGTGAAAGGTAGACATGTACATTTTAGGCGATAACAAAGAAACAATGAAATCTTAAACATCTAGGATTATCCCTCTTTTTCAATTCAGATGCTATTTAGCATTGATAATTCAACATTTTAGATTAGATTATCTTGATCTCATTATCTCAGCTTCATCAGTCTTTTATAAAGACTCTGTCTCATCTCAGACAACAATCAAATCAAATGTTATCATCATCAATATCTGAGATTAGGAGAAGTCAAATTTTGTTCCTATAATTACCCTTGTTAAACAAGATCTCAAACACTCTTTAAGAGGTTGTCCCTTTTTTTTTTTTAGTTCACTTGTCTCGGTTAAATCCTAGATAACACAATGTCATTTACACCCTATAGAGGGCCAACTACTAGGTCACATGCTAGAAATCAACCAGAGGAATCATATGTCAATCCATTCCCTTCATGGGAAGAAGAACAATAAATTAATCCTTATGCACATATAGACCCTTCTCTGCATTGAAAACATCCCTGTGACTTCACATGTCTCTCATAAATCAACTATTTTTCAAGATATCACATAAGAAGATTTGGAAGACGTAGAATAAGATGATCACTCTTCACAAGTTGTAGAAGCTATAGTGGAAAGAAACCATGAGAAACTCTTAGCAATGATATTAGGAAAAGGATTCAAACTTCATATTGGGGTTGATGTCTCTACAATATGGCCCAAAAATCAATTAGCAGGTCATAATAAAACTAGGAACTCTCAATTTGATCCCATCATATCCCAGATAATATCTATTCCACTATCAACTCAAACAGTGACATCGCAAGTAGATTTTGTACAAATGAGTTCTTCAACTCAGGCTAGTTCATCTTCAACCCAAAACATGACAAGTGCTCAAACAAGTCTAGCAATGAACTCTGGTTTGTCACAAACAACAATGTCATTCCCTTTTATGTCAATTGATCAAACTATAACCTCAACTACTCAAACAAGTTGCAACCCACTTGCATCACAATCTATCCCCACTAAACTTGTGGTTGGCTCATCACAACAAACAAGATCATTCTTTGTTGGTCCTACTTTTAGTCAACATCCTCAAAGGGTTAAAAATTCATTTCAATAAAGACAACAAAAAAAACTACAACAAAAACTTAGGACTCAATATGTACCTCAAATACATAGATCTATAAATCAATACCGAATTCACGGAAGATCATATACTTCATTGCAACCGTTTTGAAGACAGAGTTTTATACCAGGTACTAGCTAATGATCAAATGTTAGAAATATTCCTCTGTCCCAAGCTGACATTCTTATACAATAAATGACAACACCATAAAACTAGTTCTTGGACCTTCAAAATAAAGGGTAGACTAAGTCCTATACTATAGAAAATGTATACCCTTATCCTTTTTATCACTCGCTAAACATGCCTTTGTTTCTTGCACACTTTGCAATACCCAAATTTTACAAATACAGAAGAAACACCAATCCCGTGGAACACAATAGGGAGTTCTTTTCTAGTTGCATTGAGGTAGCACATGATGAAAAATATGTTATGTGATTATTCCCCCAGAGTTTAACAGAACTAGAAATGGAATGGTTTTCTCACCTACCTCATGGTATTCATTCTTGGAGAGAACTATACGAATGATTCATTGCTCATTTCCATCACAACATAGAACACAAGGTTAGCATTAAAGACCTCTACGATATCAAACAAAAAGAAGGAGAATCCTCTAAATTCTTGTAAAGATGGAGAAGTATAGCTAACAAAATCCCATATGACGTTCCTGAACAAGATATGATAGTCATGTTTGTTGATAACCTTATCCTAGATATGGCATACACTACAAAACTGCAACTTGGTCCAGATTTCAAACTATTGATTGAACGAGGCATTCAATGTGACAAAAATGTAATCAAGAGAGGATCCTTGCTGATCCAAATCAGCCAAACACCACCGAAAAATCCAATGATAAACCTAAGTGGTAGAATAAAAACAAAAATGTTACCACTAATGACGTTACTAATGTTAAGACCGTCAACTATGCACAACCTAAGATCTCATTGCAGGGGGCATCAACACTAAGTCAAATCCTTGTGGCACATACATCCTTGGAAAATTATCAAATGCAAATGCAAGGGTTAAATAATCAAATGGAAAATGTCACACAATCCCAACCCAATGTTCAATGTCAACAAATGACTTCTTTTTTAAAATGTGAATATACACCCTCAGGGGAACCAATTGAAGAAGCACTTAAGAATTTAATCCAAAGCAATCCTATCACCTTACCTAAGATAAGATAAGTTGAGCATGGTGCCTTTAAACCTAAGTGGTGGAATGGCAATGATTTTTTATTAATATCATCGCGTTAAGGGTGACAAAACATCAAATTGTTATCATTTCAAGAACCCCATTCAAGAATTAATTGAACAATACATAATTGATGTTACTAATATTCAACACAAAGGAAACAAAGACCATACAATTTTCAATGATCCTTTGAAAAACCATAATAAAGGAAAGACCCATGCGTCCAGTGGATGATCAAAACATGTCAGTTATACCCACATTGCCTCTGATAACACAATCAATTATCTCAATCATGTTGAATACCAGATTACAACCTGTATGGTGGGAAATATGGATAGGACTTAGAACAATGGGGGTTTGCACATAAAAGAGACCCTATGCCTCTATTAACCACATAAATGAAATTATATTGATAAGGAATATAAATCAGGAAATGTTTGCAAATAATAATGAAATCAAATAGAATGAAATACATACCTCATAACATAGCAGATCTGGAAATACATGTTTTCTGGTGTCTGTATCGAGTTTCTGGAAATTTTGCACTTGTATCTAGAACGAAAAAACAAAGACATAGAAAACCCAAAAATATTTTACTTTTCTGAGCCAGGTCGACCTTGACCCAAATACGGAGGCACAATTGTGCCCCTTTATGTCGACCTTGACCTGCACTGCTCCAATGGAAATTTTGTTCACAGATCTAGAAAGTTTGCCGAAAAGGGTATCCAAATATGCTCAGCAACTTCCAAAATAGTGACTGTAGATATCTGAAAATGGTGTTTTGAGTTGGCTATATAGGGTTTTGCCTTAGTCAAACCCCTATTTTGGTGATCTCCACCTCCACGAATGGCCGTATGAAATATAATATGTGGGTGTGTTGCTCGTAGGAAGAGCTTTGAATGTGAAAAGCCAAGATTTAATCCTCTAGATTGAAACCCTAGCCTGAATTAAAATGAGAGAGAAATGCATAGATTTGAATATGATAAAGAAAGCATACCAAGCCCCCAAGGCTAAAGTACTCCTACCAAACTCACAATCTGTAGTTTCTACCCCATGATTGGATCTTTTGAATGCTTGAAATTTGAAAATAGTAGATCAAAAAAGAAGGAAGGATTGAAGAAATTTTTCTTGCTCCAATGAATTGTTAGTAATAACTGAGAGGGGCGGGGGGGTGAATCAGTGGCCTCAAAACTTAATCCTTAAATCAACCCTTCAACTCTTATAACCACTATTTATTTCTCAATTTATCTTCTGTCCTACAAGATGAATGCCTTGAATAACTTATATCAATTTACTACTTGTCGGATTGCTCTATTAAATCTTCTTCTTAATGTTTACCAATAAGTAGTCATCTATTTACTGAAATACAGTAAATATGCAGAGTATATCGATATATCCTGAATGAATTATGTAAGATACAAAACAGTAAAGAAATGAATCATACACACATAACACATGGATTTTTAACGTGGAAACCTTGTTAAGGGAAAAACCACTGGGACCGGTACCCCAAATTTTCTCTCTTTTAAAGTGAGCCCTGTTAAGAGACAACCCCGTTAAAGGTTACAAACACACTGTTAGGTGTGACCTTGTTAGAGGATTTTATACATAGAGGTTGTCACTTAGTATCGGGCATCTAATGCTTCCATCCTTGAATCAACCTCTCTCTTAGACTGTCAATAGGCATCAGGCATATCCAATGCTACTTTCATGAATCAACCTTTTTGGCACTCCTTGAGATGTACCTCAAAATATAGAAGACTATTAAGTCTTGCTCTGTTAAGAGACTTTGATGCTTCAATGGTTAAACTGAAACATTATGACCTATTCATATTGCAATTTTGAATTGCAAATTTTCAAATCTATTTAAGTACATTACCTCTCTGATCAATGTATCAATTCAATTCTTTGTGCTCCACACTTTCTACTCTGTGATGTTGTGCTCACTGTTTTTCGGTGTCTGCAAAATTCCTTAGCTCTTCCTTCAGCTTGTTTGATCAGCACTGCATGAAGTAGTTCTTCATCAGTTTCTCTTCAACATCCTCTTTTTATCCACTCCCCTTAATCCCCTTTTCATGTATATGAAAATGAATTAAGCTTGTCTCTTATATAGACATAATATTCATTGTTTCTTGATTCTTGATTCTTGGCGTGAAAAAAATCCAGCCAATTAGATTTAAAGAATAACTCCTGATTTGTCTCATAGATATCTTCTTTCCAACTGTACAAATCAACTTTAAATCAATCACTTATCTCTGGTTGAATAAAACAAAGTAGACAACTAGTTAAGTCCTTATTTAGCTCTGCCAACTAGATATTTTGTCATTTCCTGAACTCTCTATTCCGTCGATCACCTTTGCAGTTAGTTGTCGGTGACAACTGACAGTTTCGTCGGCAAGACTCCAGTTAGCTTCGTGATCTCCGTCTGTCGGGCAACACTATATTTTCTTCCATTGGGTTACTCTTTGTTTTGCTCATCGGGCATTCTATATTTTTGCTTTGTCGGGCAACATTGTGCTTCCTATCATCGGGTAACACTGTGACTGTTCTTCTTTGCTTTTACTGATGGTGTGCACTCCGTCGGTGTTGTTTGTCACTTAGTGAATACATGACTTTTATGTATTGCTGAAAGCATAACCTTGGTTCTTTTGGTTCTCTGCAATCTTTGGCTTTATGTATATGACCATACATATGATATCAAGTTGACATCAATGAAAATACAAATCATTAAATGATTTAATGCCTTGCATTATCTTCAACTTAACATTATCAAACATTTAATCAGTTACATGTCATCATGAATTTCTAAAATAACTAGTCCACAAAATGCTTGCTTGCATGAAGGCATCATCATATCTTGTCCTCCTATATCATTTTCTTGCATTCTTGCATCATCATATCATGTCAAATGAAGGCAAAAGAGAGTGCTTATATAGAGATTTCAAGGTAAGCCTCCTAGGGCAATGTGAGGGCCCCTAATTCAAATTTCACCTTGAATTATGGTCCAATCATAATAGCCAACTAAGGAGGAAATTCATTAATTAAATTTTGGATAAAAACCCTTTCGCATTTGGATTCAGAGGCCAATTTTGAATTTAGGGCCCCGCTATGATCCAAAATTGAAAGTGGGAACCAAAACCTGACAAAGTTCAAGGTCAACCTCCAACCTGACTTGAGGTTTCAGGCTAGTCAACTTAGAGTGCCAGTGAATTTTCTAGGTCGACTAGAGACTTAGGATGATGGGAAAATAGAACAGAGTGTTGGAAAAGGGTGCAGGTCCCTAGAAGAAATGTGATGAAGGCTAGGAGGACTAGTACATAGGTCCTACCTATAACATAGAGCCACAAATAAGGAAATCAAGGAGAATCCTCAGTATCCTAACCCTAATTTCACCTAGAAACAAAGAATTACCAAGTGCAGATGCATCCTAAATGCAAAACTATCATGTAAATGCACTAAATGAGGGTGCTAAACCTACCAATATGAAATTACTTCCATTTTAAGATGAAATATTTAGCCCCCACCTTAGCTTAGATATGACACTATGTGAATATGCAAGCTAATGTAAGAAAACATCATAATAAATAAAAAGGATATAGCCAAGTCCTCAATGTAGAGATCCTGCAAGAAACTGTTAGTACTCGCAACCTGCAACACACAAGGTTAATTAAAATCCATAAACCACCTAAAACTTACTAAGATGAAATTAATAAGTGCATAGAGCCCCTTATCCCCCCTGTTTTGGCTTACAACTTCTGAAGGGTGAAACATTGTGATAAGGATAGCCCTATACACTGGATATGCAATTTGTTGAAAAATATTTTCCTAAAATATTTAGAAGGATTCCTAACCTTCATAAAATAATTCAAGGAGTTAGGTATCAAAATCATGATTCCAAGGTCGTAGACGACACTGAAAACAGAGCTATAGAACTCAAGTTATGATGAAAAGAGTAAATGTCTATCTAAAAGCATATGAAGGGAAATTCAAGTTTAACCTAAATAAAAGCTAACAAAACCTAAACAAAAATTCTAATTTTTATCTATAAATAAGGGAAGAGAGAACATACCTCCTCATTCTTACCATTTTCAGAGTTTAGGAGAGAAAGAAGGATGCTGAGCAGAGAGGAACTTTGAGCAACACGAATGGAGCTCCTAAGACAGTGCCTGGCCATAGGACAACTACTTCCCAAGGTATTTTTCTATTTTTGATATCTGCAATCTTAAATTCTTTCTTTTATAGGTAAGGTCAACCTTGAACCTTAAAGGTTGACCCTGACCTAGTTATGTCGACCTTGACCCTTTAAGGTCGACACAAACTGGGAAGGTCCACACCTTTCCTGGAGTGAGGTCGACCCTGACCCAGAAAGGTCGACCTTGACCCAAGAAGGTTGACCTCAACCTAGTAGAGGTCAACCTCGACCTAGTATATAGTTTTGTGGTTCTATAGTTCTGATATGATGTTGTTTTGTGCTTACAGGACCTGGTTCATCTCCGAGAGCACCTCTTTGGAGGGCCACTACTGATCATCAGAGAGAAGCTGTCTGAGCTAAACGAGGATGAGACACAGCTACTGAGAGATGTAGGACTATACTGGGTAACATTCCTACCATATATGAGATTCCACCGAGCCATGATATTGACTCTTATAGAGAGGTGGGATGTGGACACATGTTCTTTTCATCTTCCCTCGGGAGAGATCACAGTGACACTGGAGGATGTATATAGGATCCTATGACTTCCAATTTGGGCTGAGCCTATCAAACTGAGAGTACAATGGGGTCCTAAGGATATTCATATATATATATAGTATTGCCTAGGACATGTTCCATAGATGCGAACCCAAGCAGACCATATCACCCTATCAGTCATACTGGCAGGTCCAACACCCTTGGTACAGAGGGTTATATTGTTTATACTTTCTTTAGTTGTAGTACCCAACACAAAGGGTATAATATTTTTAGCATCTTTTACCCATCTCGTACGCAGGATGAAGAGTGATAGGACCATCTTCACGTGGGGATGTAACATGCTAGCCCATCTATACCATGAGTTATGTCAGTTGGTGAGATATCAACAAGAGAGTCTCACAGTATGCACACTATTACAAATTTGGTTGTTTGAGCATTTCACATGTACATGACCATAGAGTGTTCCTGTGAAGGTAGATGCGGGCACACCTAGAGCCTTTTCTTATCCACTGGGAGATTTTTGGCAGCGCGAAGATATCCTCTATTCTAGGGTACATCTAGACCGTGTACCAGGCATAGATGTGATATGGAGACCATACTATCGCATGACAGAGTGGCCAGATACACAACATCATATGAGACACTCATAGCAGCACAAGTTGCTAGAGGGTCATTCTAGTCACATAGTAATATCGTACTACTATGACAGAGTGATGAGACTGTTTGGTCTTATATAGGGGGTCCCCAGAGTAGTACCTCGGTACACACATCCAACGAGATACTATCAGAGACTCGACGCTATATGTCGGCCATCAGTAGCGAATATCATAGACAATAATACAAATGAGAGAGAGGATATAAAATTATCCCCCAATGCGGTCTATTTAGGCATCAATAGGGACTACATCAAATATTGGAGTCTGAAGGGAACCCACCCCATCTTCCCTGATGACTATCCCATAGGTGATCCAGGTCTTTTAGAGAGGACACACCGAGATAGTAGCATACTAGAGGAGGAGGATCATAGAGACAAGGAAGAGATCATCTCTAAGGGAGATCCCATGGAGGAGGAGAGAGCAAAGGAGAGAGGAGAGAGGAGACGTGATGCCCCCAACTGATAGTACCGGTGCGGATGAGCATATTGTTCATGCAACACCACTAAGATCACAACGACCTCCACGTGCCCATACAGAGACACCACCTCCAAGACCTAGACATTTTTAGCATGGAGAGAGTAGTCACTCCATGCCCCCACCAGTCATACCCTTCAATGATATCTAGGAGGGAGATCCAGGTATAAAACATGTATTTTATTTAAATATTTAACTTTATTTTCAAAGAAAAAGTACTAAAAGATAAATATATTTTAATTTTGTAGTCAGTGTAGCATAGTGGAGGAGCTTTGTATATGAGGTCTTGAAGGATACATGCCTATCCTACCGACTACTAGCCAATGAGTGAGAGTTACCCATTGGTCACAGATATCCTGACAGGCATGCAGACATCTTTTCTTATGTCCAGCAAGAGCTGAGGTTACTGATGGATAACCTATGGAGATCACAGGAGCGTGTATATGAGCTTAGCATATAGAAGAGCCACTCACAGAATACCATACAAAGATCTTCATCTTCACATCATAGACCAGAGAGATCTGGGAGCCATCGACCACCAGAGCATAGGGATAGAGAGAGTGATAGACAGGGCATTGTGCCACATATGTATCAAACTCAAAAAATTATATATAGATTAAATACTCTCTTTGCTAGTTAGTTCTCTAATTGATTACTATATTTTCACCAATAACATAAAACTTAACAGAAAGAAAGAACGTGTATATATGTATTCAAATGTAATTTGTTAAAATCACATAACCTATAAAACAAACATAACTATTTTATAAGGAATACATAACTACACAAGGAAAGAATGATGTACTAGGGATAATAACATTTTAGATGCATAATATTGATAGGTTCCTTAAAAGGCACACCATCCATATCAACAATTTTGTAAGCACCTGAACCAAAGTCCTCAATTACAACAAAACTTCCAAGCCAATTAGGGCTAAACTTTCCTTTTTCACCAGGTAAAGCATTCACATTTCTTTGATTCTCATATAACAATAAATCACCCACTAAGAATGATTGTTCAATTACCTTATGATTATACTACTTCTAAAGTGATTTATGATAAGCCTTTATATGTTCCAAAGCATTTATTCATTGTTCTTCCAACATTTGTAATTCTTGTAATCGTTGTTCTCGAATTGTATCTTTGTTAATTATCCCATGAAATGAAACACGTAAAGAAGGTATTTCCTATTCCAAAGGCATAATAGCATTAGTACCATAGACAAGATTATAAGGAGAAGTACCCATGGCAATACAAACACTAGTCCTATAAGCCCATAAAGAATAGGTAAGTTGGGTATGCCAATCTTTTGCATGCTTATTAAGTTTTTTTCTCAAAATTTGTTCAATGACTTTATTTGATGCTTCAGCTTGACCATTAGATTGAGGATAATAGAGAGTCAAAAATCTATGTTGAATTCGATATTTCTCCAAGAATTTTGTGACTTCTTTATTCTTGAAAGAGGTACCATTATTCGAAACTATCATCAAAGGAATACCAAATCATGTTATAATATTGTTAAGAATGAAATCACAAAGAACATCCATAGTAGTTGAACGGAGAGGGACAACTTCCACCCACTCCGTAAATTAATTTTTAGCCATAAGGATGTATGTATATCCTTGAAAAGAAGCTGGTGAGATTTTTCCAATAAGATCAAAACCCCAAATATTAAAAGGTCATGGAGAAACTTGATTACGAAGCTCACAAGTAGGAGCATGAATCAAATTACTATGTTACTGACATTGAGGACACTTATTAACACACATGAAAGAATCTTGTTCCATTTTTTTTCCAATAATATCCCATTCTAAGAAGTTTATTGACTAAATATTTTCCACCAAAATGTCCCCGACAAGAACCAGAATGAGCTTCTGCCAAAGCTATAAGAATTTTGGTTCTACCAAGATATCTTAATAGAAAACCATCATAAGAGCGTTTGTAAAGCGTATCTCCTAAAATGATAAAATGTGTTGCAAGCTTCCTAATATGATTACACATGTTCCTTGTTGTCAATTCAGGAAAAGTACCATCTTTCAAAAAATGAAAGATATGAGAATACCATTAATCCAAATGCAAATTGAAACAATCAGAGGTAACCTCATTGGAAATTTCAAGGTTTTTAAGAGTATGTATAGTAAATTGAAAGTCTTCAACATTATTATCAAGACAAACCAAAGAATCTGCACTTGCCACGATGTCTGCATGTCGATTATATTTCCTAGGTAAAGTTTGAATTGTATAAGAAGAGAATTGTGAGAGAACATCAAGAGCCAAATCTCTATATTGTGTCATTTTATCATTATTAGTCTGATAACCTCCTTTAATATGTTCCACAATCAATTGAGAATCTCCATAAATTTCCAAGTTTTTAATGTTAAGGGATGAAGCTGTTCATAAGCCAGTTATAATAGCTTCATACTCTGCAATATTTTTAGTACAAGGAAAAGTCAATTTAGATGACATAGGGATCGGTTTTTTCATTGGAGGGATCAAGATAATGCCAAAACTACAACCTATCTTACATCTAGATATGTCAAAATATAATTCCCAAACATCATCCTGTTTAATAGCTAGAATGTTTTCATCAGGGAATTCTATTGAAGTAAAGCATGTATCGAAATGAGGACAAGGAGCTTCAGCCAAATAATATGTTAAAACTTGTCCTTTAATTGACTCTTGAGAAATGAAATTAAGATCAAATTCCATAAGTAACATCACCCACTTTGCAAGACGGTCAGAGAGATCATACTTTGAGAAAAGATGTTTCAAAGGATCAAATTTAACAATTACATTGACTTCAACACTTAATAGATAATGCCCGAGTTTCTGACAAGCATAAACTAAAGCTAAGAATTGTTTTTCCAAATCTATATATCTTATTTCGTAATCAAGTAAAGTCTGAATAATGTAGTACACACTTCTTTCCTTACCTTCACTATCATGCTTAGCCAACAATGCACTCACCGTATTTAGAGTGGCTGAAGTATATAGATAAAAGGATTTATCAAATTGAATAGGTTGCAAAATAGGAGGATTGGCGAGATACTCCTTAAATTTTTGAAAGGATTGTTTACATTCCTCATTTCAAGATAAAGTGGTATCCTTCTAAGCAAGGAAGTAAAAGGAATAGTTCTATCAGTTAAGTTGGAAACAAAGCCCGAATAGCTTGAATTTTTCCTTGTAAACTTCATAATTGAGAAATGTTCTTAGGAGGAGGCATATTAACAATAGCATCAATCTTTTCAGTATCTACCTCTATGCCTCACTTAGAGATTATAAACCCTAATAATTTATCAAAATCAACTCCAAAGGCACATTTCTTAGGATTCAATCTCATATTGTAACTTCTAATCCTTTCAAATATTTGTCGTAAAATACTAGCATGACCTCCTCTTTGTATAGATTTTTCCAAGACATAATCTACATAATCCTTAAGAATCTTATGAATGTAGTCATGAAAAATCAAAGTCATGGCTCACTGATAAGTTTCTCCCACATTTCTTAATCCAAAAGGCATCATGACCCAACAAAATGTTCCCCAAGGTGTTATAAATGTGGTCTTAAGTTGTTCTTTAGTAGGAATAAAGATTTGATTATAGCTCGAAAAGCCATCCATGAAAGATAATAGAGCGTGACCCACTGTTGAATCCACAATCATATAAATATTAGGTAACGGGAAATCATCTTTTAAGGATGCCTTATTTAAATCTCAGAAGTTAGCACACATTATTATCTTATTTTCTCCTTTTGAAACAACCACAATGTTTGAAATCCAATCTGAGTAATCAATAGAGTGGATGAATCCAACATCCAATAATTTTTCAATTTTAGCCTTAACTAATAAGGTAATTCCTAGATTCATCTTTCGGATTTTTTGCTTCACAGGTTTAGCATTTGGTTTGAGAACAATATCGTGAGTAACAATCTTAGGATCTATACCCGACATATCCGAATATGTCCTAGAAAAAATATCCTTAAATTCAATTAAAAGGGAAACCAACTGATCACATTCATCTTGATTCAAACACTTCCCAATTTTTATCATCTTATCAGAGTCATTTGCATACACTTGAACCTCAATAGTCTCAGTTATTAGCAAATTACTTTGTATCAAAGAATCCATTGGTAAAGGAGAAATATCTTGTTCATCATGTTCTCCAAAATAAGCTTATGTATTTAGACAATAGGGCTTCCTTCTTTTATGATGAAACATAGTAAGATCCTCATAAGATCCTAAAAAATCTGCTAAGGCTTCATCTTCAAGAAAAACACCCAAGATAGGTTTTTGAACCATGTCGAGGAGGAGCGGGTTAACCAACTTCAAATGTCCACCACAAATATGATTAACATTAGGAGGAAAAGCTGACGGTTGTTTGTAAGTATTGAACCCCAATCCATATGTATAATCATAAATTTCTTTGTCCAAAGGTACATGTATACCTTGTTCGTATTTACCCCATCCTTTCCCATTAAATCCTGATTTCTTGAGCAGATGATAACCAAAACCATATCTATAGGCCATATTAGATTGACTCAAAGGAGCTGCATATGTCACAATGTCATAGCAATCATGTTTTATTGTTTCAATTGTTTCTTCAATCAAGGCAGCAACAAAGTTACTTTTTAATTCCGTAGAAAGTGGGGAAGGAGTACAAACTTGTTTTTCAAACCCACTTTGTTGTTTCATGAATTCCAAATCAGAAAATTTATATTATCCAATAAAAGAAGGATTAAATTCCAATGTTCCCCAATCATCCCCAGTCAAAGAAGAAGATGGAGCTTCAGTTTTTTTAATCTCAGGTAGCCTTTGAGGTTCTTTACTTGGTTGGAGAGGTTCAAAAACTTTAGAATATTCTTCATTTAAGCAAGGATTCAATGCATCATCCGCATGTAGCGTATATATCAAATTGTTATAAATGAACCTAACCTTGCGATGAAGAGTAGAAGGAAATGCATGCATAGTATGTAACCAAGGTCTACCTAAAAGAAGGTTATAATTGAGAGGTCCATACATAACATGACTAGGTGTATTGAGAATAACTGGACCAACCTTAAGAGATAGCGTAATAATGCCCAAAGTTCTGTTTGTAATATTATCAAATCCACAAATAGGGACATTATTAGGTTGAATAGTTGTAAGATCAACCTTAATTGCCTTAAGTATATCCATGCTACAAACATTAAGTTTAGATCCATTGTCAATTAATGTTCTATGAATGATACTCTGATTAATAGAAAAAACAACCATAAGAGCATCATATTGATTCTGCACCGCAACAAAAGGTAAATCATAATCGGTAAACACAATAGGAGATACAGAAGGCATAGTATGCATGCACTCCAAAAAGGAATAAATATTCTCTTGGTTAGGAGGCAAATCAAGAAGGGTAGATAAAGCCTTTTGCAATGCCTCATGATATGTCAGGGAAGTTTGAAGCAATTCCCATAAAGATATCTTAGCAAGAGTAGCACGTAATTGTTCAACTAATCCATACTCCTTAAAGGAATATGGAAACCTAGGTTCTTGAGGAAGCATAGGTTGAGAAGGAGGTAAAGAAACAAGAACATTAGGATGGGGGTTATTCCGTGTGCGATAAGCATGTGAAACAGAATTCGTGTTATCAAAGAAATCTATAGGATCTCTAGGTTTACCCTTAATTATTATTCGAGGACATCCTTTTACTATCAACAAAAGGTTTAGGATATAACATTCTAGGTGCATCAATGTTACAAATAGTGGAACATGAAGGTAACCATGCACACACCCTATGGTAAAGGTCAATTGAAGAGGTTGTAGAGGAGGATGAAATATGAATAGGATCAATGGAGATCTTATTCGATAAATTTTCATCCTCACTTCCATGTACCTCATTATGGGATCTATCCTCTTTTGCAATAAAAGCCTCATCAAAGTATGCAAAACAAAAATCATACATGTTGAACACAAAGTAGCACTACAAGCATGAAAAATGTAAATGTTTTTGTATTTTTAAAGAAATTTTGTGATGATTTTTTTATTTTATTTTTGAAATATAAATGCAAGAGCATAAAAGAAATCTATTTTTATATGCATGTAAGATCTAACATAAAATGAAAATCTAACACCAAAAAGAAAGAGTTGTCGTAAACAAATTCACTAAAATGTATGGTGGGAAATATGGATAGGGTATAGAACGATGGGGGTTAGCACATAAAAGAGACCCTGTGCCTCTATTAACCACATACATGAAATTATAATGATAAGGAATATAAATATGGAAATGTTTGCAAAGAATAATGAAATCAGATAGAATGAAATACATACCTCATTTGGAAATACCTATTTTCTGGTGTCTGTATCGAGTTTCTGGAAATTTTACAACCGGATCTGGAACGGAAACACAGAGATAGAGAAAACCTAGAAACATTTTTCTTTTCTGAGCTTGGTGGACCTTGACCCAAATACGGGGGCACAATTGTGCCCCTTTATGTTGACCTTGACCTGCACTACTCCGATCAAAATTCTATTCATAGATCCTGAAAGTTTTCCAAAAAGGGTATCCAAATCTGCTCTGGAACTCCCAAAACAATGACTGTAGATATCTGAAAATGATGTTTTGGGGTGGCTATATAGGATTTTGCCCTAGTAAAACCCCCATTTTGGTGATTTCCACCTCCATGAATAGCCGAATGTAATAGAATATGTGTGTGTGTGTTGCTCGTAGGAAGAGATTTGAATGTGTAATGCCAAGATCTAATCCTCTAGATCAAAATCCTAGCATGAATTAAAATGAGAGAGCAATGCATAGATTTTAATATGATAAAGAAAGCATACCAAGCCCCCAAGGCTAAATTACTCCTACCAAACTCACAATCCGTAGTTTCTACCCCATGATTGTATCTTTTGAATGCTTGAATGTTGAAAATAGTAGATCAAAGAAGAAGGGAGGTTTGATTAAATCCTTCTTGCTCCAATGAATGTCCACAATAAATTGTCCAGAAAATGCTTTCTTGCATCAAGGCATCATCATATCTTGTCCTCCTATATTGTCCTCTTGGATTCTTGCATCATCATCTCATGTCAAATGAAGGCAAAAGAGAGTGTTTATATAGAGATTTCAAGGTAAGCCTCCTAGGGCAATGTGAGGGCCCCTAATTCAAATTTCACCTTGAATTATGGTCCAATCACAATAGCCAACTAAGGAGGAAATTCATTAATTGAATTTTGGATAAAAACCCTTCTGCATTCGGATACGGGGGCCAATTTCAATTTTAGGGCCCCGCTATGATCCAAAATTTAAAGTGGGAACCAAAAGTTGACAAAGGTCAAGGTCGACCTTGTCCCTGACTTGAGGTTTCGAGCTAGTCAACTTAGAGTGCCAGTGAAGTTTCTAGGTCGGCCAAAGACCTAGGATGATGGGAAAATAGAACAGAGTGATGGAAAAGGGCACATGGGCCTAGAAGAAATGTGATGAAGGCTAATATGACTAGTACATAGGTCCTACCTATAAAATAGAGCCACGAAGAAGGAAATCAAGAAGAATCCTCAGGATCCTAACCCTAATTTCACCTAGAAATGAAGAATTGCCAAGTGCATCCTAAATGCAAATATATGATGTAAATTCACTAAATGAGGGTGATAAACCTACCAAGATTTAAGTTATTCCATTTTAAGATGATACACAACCATTAATATAAAAAATAACAGCTCTAAATGCGCAATCACTACCCGCTGCACCAAGGTTGTATTACAAGGGGCACCTTCTACTTCTGTTATGCCTGCAACTATTACGCAACTTACTAATCTACAACACACTTTGGTGGATCATCTCAAGCACACTCCCACTCATATTTCTATCTTTGAGTTATTGCAAATATCCGTTGAACATAAGCAAGCATTGGATTTGGCCCTTAAAAATGCAACTGCCACTAGGGACATATCTCTTGAGAACTTCCAAACTATGGTCAATTACATTGTTGTTAATAAACATGCCACATTTACTGACCATGAGGTTCTTATGCACAAGCCTCTACACAATGATCCCTTACATCTACTTTTCCAAGTGCATAAACACACAATCAAACGAGTCCTCATTTATGGCAAGGCTAGATTAAACATTTGTACTCTAAAAGTAATAAAGACCTTGGGATACTTAGAGTCAAGTACTGATATCACTAGACACATATACATCAGGGCATATGATAGAGATTAAATATCATCCAAATGTGTCCTTATTTTACCATTCAAAATAGGACCAGTAATGAAGAACACTCCATGTCAGATCCTAGATCTCAAACTTTGATATAACATGTTACTAGGCATACCATAGATTCATGAAATGCAAGTTGTACCATCTACCTATTACGAATGTATTAAATATCCTTTTCAAGATACATAAATCATTATAGAAGGATATCCAAACCCCTTCAAATATTGGCACAATATAAGGGCTAGTGCAGAGAACCAGGTATCATTAAATCAAGAAGGAAGTGTGCCTTCTCCTTCTGGTTCAATTCCCAAAGAATACCAAGGATGAGAATTAAAATATCAGTCCAAGACAAAGGATGTGGTGAATATTTCTATGAAGAAGCCTTTTCCATTACTAAAATGCCTTTTTCACCAAGATCCTATGGTCGTCCAAGAACAGTGAAAAACTAGAACTGGTTATTTTCAAATACCCGCCTACAACATTTGTTAAATGGGGTGATTTGAGTGAGGAGGATCCATTTGATTCAGACACCAACACATGGTTATACTAAGATCCTTAAGAAATACCATCAACACATCAATATGGACCAAGATACACTATGTTACAATAAGTTGGACATGATGGAACTACAGGCTTGGGGGCAACCCAACAAGGAATAATGGAGATATCATTCCCACCTACCCAGAGGAATAAAAGAGGACTTAGCTATGAATATTCTAGAACAATGGTGCTTCTTCAAGGTGTTCAAGAAAAAAACAATCCAAACTGAGGGCAAGATCATGAATAGACCCAGATCAGGAACATGCTTCCACAAACATTTCCACAAGAATTGGAAACCACAATCTATGAATTGTCCCTTGAATAGGAAATCCTGGAAACTGTAGGAGATGAGATACCTACCAAGAATTCTAGCATCACTAATTCTCTTGAGTATGACTAGGCATCCCTCTATAATCTTGAGTCTGACACCCTTGACTATTCCCCCAGATCCACTAGTACCATGAATATAAATGACACGTTCGACCAAATAAACCTTGAAGACCAACCCTATATCAATAAACATGTTGATATTAATTCCTTAGATGGTGCACTCCCAATCTAGAGTTGTCCAAACTAAGTCATCTGTTAACACAAATCTTTATTTAATCCACTCTGATTTAATCGACTGGGATAAAAAACAAGGACATCTAAATCTAGATATTTTTGAAAATGATGAAACCATTGTAGAATACATGGGGCTTCATGAAGGAATACCATTTGGAGATCACAAGGTAGGATTTTCCTTTGACTTGGATATATCTGCATACTTTGGGGAGGCGACTCCTCTTTCTAGTCGTAAAAGTAAAATAAAAAATGAAAAAGAAAGGTGATTAAGTGAAAATTGAAAGACACTTTTTGACCATAAAAACTAAAAATAAAGGATGTATCTTCTTGTAAAAACCTCTCTAAGGCACTAGAGGATTGAAAGTTGGACCTCCTCCCTTTAGAGGAAGAAAAATCAACCTTGTTAGCAAAGGAAAAAAAAGTAGTAAATCTAGGAGATGAAAAGACTCCTAAGAATATATATCTGGCCAAGTCTCTTTCACATGAGGAAAGATAATAGTTTATTGAGTTTTTCAAAGAATGATAGATTAAATTTTCTTGGTCTTATACTGACATTCCAGGTTTGGATCCAGAGCTAGTATTACATCGCTTGTCATTATTGCCAAACACAAATGCAATTAAACATAAATTAAGAAAGATGCATCCTCACATTTCTTTACTAGTCAAAGCTGAGTTAAAGAAACTTATGGACGTTGGTTTCATAAGACCTATCCCTTATTCAGATTGGATATCAAATCTAGTGTCAGTTACAAAACATTGTGGTCAAATTCGTATATGCATAGATTTTAGGGACTTGAACAAGGCTTGTCCCAAAGATGATTTTCCTCTACCAAATATTTATATCATTGTAGATCTCACAATAGGACATCAAATGTTGTCACTAATGGATAGTTTCTCAAGTTATAACCAAATAAAGATAGCACCAGAAGATCAACATAAGACAACATTCACTTATGCATGGGGTACTTATTGCTGGAATGTGATGTCACTTGGCCTTAAGAATGCAGGTGCCACATATTAAAGAGCAATGATGACAATATTTCATGATACGATCTATAAAATAATGGAGCATTATGTTAATGATATACTGGCAAAATCAAAACTCAGGGAAAATCATCTACAAATTTTGGGTCTAATATTTGATAGAATTCAAAAATACAAGGTAAGACCCAATCCAAAGAAATGTGCTTTTGGGGTCACATCTTGAAAGCTCTCTGGATTCATCATCTCACACAAAGGAATTGAAGTAGACCCCAAAAAAAGTAAATCTATCCTTGAAATTCTACATCCTACAAATTAGAAACAATTGCGGGGTCTACAAGGAAGATTACAATCTATTAGGAGATTCATTGCCCAATTAGAATATAAGTGCCACCCGTTCCAACATTTACTACATAAAGGGGTAACATTTGTATGGATATAACAATGTCAAAAAGATTTTCAAGATTTCAAAGATTATTTATTGAAATCCCCAGTATTTGTGCCACCAATTCCAGGCAAGCCATTGATATTATATATATCAGCAATAGAATCAACACTAGGTGTTCTTTTGGCTCAACATGATGATCAAGGAAAGGAAATGGTTATTTACTAAATCAGTAGGACATTGGTGGGATATGAACTTAATTATTCAACAATATAAAAGGCATTCCTTGTAGTTGTTTTCACTTCTCAGAAGCTAAGACATTATTTGCTCAGTCATCAAACAAAGCTCATTGCATGCATAGATCAATTAAAATACTTGTTGATAAAAGCAACATTATAAGCGAGTTTTATATTGAGTATGTGGATTGTAAGGCTATAAAAGGACAAGTCATTGCTGACCAACTAGAAAAATCCCCTATTCTAGATCGTCAACCTATTGTTTCTGAGTTCCCTAGTGAAGAAAGTCTTACTATAGAAGCATCAATGATAGAATTTTGGAAATTATTCTTTGATGGCTCATACACAAACCATGGTGCAAGAGTAGGAATAATACTCATCACTCCACACAAGGATGCAATTCCTAAATATTTTTGTCTCAATTTTATATGTACCAATAACATATCTAAGTACGAAGGTCTCATCATCAGATTAAAAACAACTAACAATGGAGGATAAAGAACCTAAGAGTATATGGTGATTCCTAGTTGGTTATCATTCAGGTCAATAATCATTATATAACAAAGAATGAAAAAATTGTCCCATACAAACAACTGATGGACAAACTATGTGCTTCTTTTCACTACATTATATTTGAAAAAGTTCCAAGGGTTCAAAAAAAGTTGCAAATGTGATGACTACTATAGCATCTTTGATTGATATGCCTAGAAATAAAACTAGAATCCACTTTTTAGTAGAACAATTGGTGGTCTCAGCCTATGAATCTCTAATAACATATGTCCTTGTTGGTCTCGAGTCTTCCTGGTACCAGGATATGTATACTTACCTTCAAAACAATATCCTTCCACCTGACCTATCTAGAAACCAAAGGAAGTCTCTTATCCGACAAGCCCCTAGGTACACCTTGCTCACCAATATTTTATATAGGAAAATCCTTGATGAAACACTTTTAAGATTTCTTACTTCCACAAAATCCTAGAGAGGCTTTTAAGAGAGGCTTGCATGAGGTTGATGAAGGAGTTTGTGGGGCACATTTCAGTGGTAATAGTTTAGCGAAGAAAATCTTGAGGATGGGATACTATTGGCCGACACTGGAAGAAGATGCTCATAAATATATACAAAGATGAAAAAAATGTCAGATGCCTGGAGATCTTATCCATACACCATCTCAAGAACTCCAACCTATTACTTCACCATGGCCTTTCTCAAGGTGGGGATTTGTCCTAGTGGGTAAAATCATTCCCATTTCCTCTAACATTCCTAAATACATAATCACAATGAATGTGTACTTTACCAAATGGGTGGAAGCTATCCCTCTAAAATATATTAATGGTAAGAAGATTTCCATGTTCATGTTCAACTACATCCTCTGTCGATATGGGATCCCTTAAACCATAATTACTTAACATGAGTCACCTTTTACAAACAAAGATGTTGAGGACCTTTGTGAGAGTTTTCAAATAAAACAAAACTTCTCTTCATTTTATGCTCTCAAGGAATTGACCAAGCTGAGGCAACCAACAAAATAATCCTGAAAATCTTGGAGAAAGTTGTCAATGAATCTAGTCGAGGCTGGCATTTGTATCTCATTCTTGAATTATGGGCATATAGAAAGAGTATAACAACATAGACATGAGCAAATCCTTTCTCCCTTGTATATGGATTAGAAGTGGTTCTACCTCTTGAAGTTGAAATACCATCCCTCAAAATATCATTAAAGAATTTCATATCAGATGAAGACTACAAAGTTTCTAGGCTAAGTGAACTAGAGTTACTAGATGAGGAATATCAAAGGGAAATGAATCACTTACAAGGCTATCAGAATCGCCTTAGAATAAATTATCAAAAGAGATTCAAGCCATGTACATTTGACGTAGGTGATCTCATCCTTATGGAGAATCAAAATAATCAAGCACAAAGAGTTAAAACAGGCAAGTTTGAGCCTAACTGGATAGGACCATACATCATTATCAAATCATGTGACAATGGGGCATATTAGCTGGGTACTCAAGAAGGAGATCAACTCTCAGGCTATATAAAAAACATGCACCTATAAAGGTTTTATACCTGATATCCCAAGGTTAAGTGTGCATATCTTAAAGATCCTGAAAAAACACACACAAAAAAAGTTACCTTGGTGAAAACCTGGCAAAAAGGTGCCTTGGCGACAACAAAAAAAAAGAAAAAAGAAGAAGAAAACATTGAAGAGAAACACAATCGCCCTTTGGTGAAAACCTGGTAAACATATGCTATTGGGTAGGTACCTTGGTGAAAACCTAGTAAACATGCACCAAGTGTTGAAATCTTACTTCGCCATCAATGAACTCCAATGATTAGCTCACACTTATTGAACGCCTATCACTAAGAATGCCAAATACAAAGCCCAATAAGCACAATCTTCTTGAGCATTTACGCATATCCTTAATCTATGCCAGTTCACTAGACTGGGGGCAGTCATAAAGTCCTGAAAAATTGTTAAAAAGAGAACAAACTCCTAAAAAAATCCTATAAAGACCATTAAGTCCTAAAAAAAATCCAAACCATTAGCAAACATCCCAAAGAAACCAACCAACCAAAAAAATCAAAACATATCAAAATCCTGCAATAAAATCATCTCTGTTATGATAAGCAGAAAGCGACAATCAAGCATCATATCAAAATAAAAGCACTGAGCTTTATAAATCAACAATGGACTCACACGACCTATATTTATCAACTATCTAATCTATCATCAATCGATCAAAAAAGCAATAAAATCAAATTAGTCAATCAATTATCCTAGATAGTGACAGATACACTCAAAACTAGACATATCAGTTTTATACAGGTAATCCATTTCTGAAACCAGAAACATATATAATCAAACATCAAAACCAATCCAATCAAGGAACAATAAGGATGTTGACTAGTCAGTCATGTCAGTTTGTTATCCATTTATCTTTTGCGATTGTGTTCTTGCGTTCCTTAAGGATACTATTGAGTGGTAAGAGTGGATATGATGGATCATAATATTATTTTTTTGTTTTTTGTTTGTGGAGTGTTTCAATTCAATTTTGGGGTAAGGATGATTTAGGATAAATATGATAGGAGATGTCATGCATCTGGCAGCCATGTAGTTCCACAATTTGAGCTAATCCCTATAAGAGAATTGAATATTCCTTGTCTTTTATTTGCTTGTTAGTATCAGAGATAGTAGCGGTATCCAGATGGTCAATATCTAGATGCATATGTATCTCTTTCTTTTCAAATAAGGTGCAATGATGAATAGAGGTTGAAACAAAAGCTGCCAAAGACTTGGTTACATCAATCATGTTGATCACAATGAACTTCTTTTTCTTACTAATCTCTCACTAATTTTATTCGAACTAACACATGCATGTACTCATATACATTGTGCATTTTATGTTTGCACTCATTTATTACATGAGAAAAGGGAAAAAACCACGTACATATTAGATCATATAATCAATGCTTCCATCATCAATAACATCATGACTAACATAGAAATGCATACATCGTCATCATATAACAATACAATGTTTTCAACAAGTTAACACTTTTACTGCGTATTTTTTTTCACTTAATTTGTTGAGGGGCATATAAAATCCACCTGCTATCGTCGGGGCAAGCTAGAGCAAGATCAAAATCAAAGAATTCTTGGACACAACGCTCAAAATCACAATGTATCAAAGAGGGGCAAATGTAGACACCCAAAAATGGACGGACTTGCGACTTCACATTTAATTACTAATTATTCTTCTATTAATTAAATAGTTCTTTAATTGTTTAATTAATCATCTTAATTCTCCTATGTCCGAATCTTTTCATCACTTAATCATTTCTTAATATTAATTAAATAATCAATCTTATTTAATTAATTGGTCTTTATGAGTTAATTAAATTCAATTTCTAAATTCTCATAGTTTAAATAATTATTTAAATTAGCTAATTATTTCTTCTCAATTAAATTAATAACCAAAAATTAATTTTATTTCATTTCTGGCTAATTTCTATCTAATTTCATTTCTAATTTAGAATTAATTCTGCTTTCTTCTAAATTCAATTTTAATTCTAAAAACTTCCAAAAATAAGAGAAAAGCACTTTCATGAGGAATTAAAAATTCTGAAAATAAAAAGGAGCTTTAATCAAGAAAAGGATTCTGAAAAAAAGAGCTTTAAATCAATAAAATCATTTAATTATCCTCAAAATTGGAAAATTGAAAATCATTCTTTTAATCAAAAAATCAATTGTTTTTGGAAATTGATTTTCTCCAAATTGGTTTATATTATCTTCTTTCTTTTTCTCCTCAAAATAGGAGTTTCTTCATCTTCACTCCATCTCTAATTATCTCGTCCATTCAATCTGCTTTCACTGGATCAATCTCAACTGTCGATCAATCTGAAATCTCTATATAAACCCTCTTCAAACCCATTTGAAGCATCACAATTTTTGAGAGAACAATCTTTATACAGGTTTTTGGAGCTAATTGCGATCAATATACATCAATCATTTTATCATATTCTTGAATCTTCCAAGTCAAAGTGTTGTTAGTATCCCTCTGAGCACCATTCAAAGCAATATTTTAAGAGAAGAAGGGAGAAGCAATATAAGCTTTACATATTGAGTTTGCATTTTGTTTGTTATTCTCTTTTGGATATCTATTATTTTATTGTTAATAGGCTCATTCTTAGTAGTTGTTTGATTTATTGCATATCGATTGGTACTACTAACCCCCTTGTTTGGAGTGTGTAGTTTTAGGCCTATACTGTAACTACTATCGGCTGGGATAGAGACTTGCACTCCATTACGTAGAAAATTCACACACTGATGATATGTTGATGGGACATCCTAGATATCACATTTCCAAGGCCTTTCTAATAAGATTTTGTAGGCTAAAGGTAAATCTGACACTTGGCAGATTACATCTCTTTTGACTAGACCCACTCTGATGGGTAACACAACTAACCCTTTTGATGACCTTTATTCTCGTCATACACCTTTATAGTTATTTTCCTTCTTGGATCTATAACATGTTTTGAAAAACCCAATGTTGTTACAAGTTTGAGAGTACAAATATTCAAACCAACACCTCCATCTATCAAGACGCCTTTGACTCTATGCTTATGTATCAAAACATCTATGTGCAAAGGTTGATTATGAGGATGGTTTAGCGATTTGTCATCTTCCTCTGAGAAAGAAAAGTAGTGAGGCAAGGTTAGGTGACCTACCATCATTTGGATTCGATTGACATCAAGGTATTTTCACACAGTTGTTTCTAGAAGGGAAGTTTCAAGAATCTCTTTGCGTGATTGGGATATTTTGAGCAATTATAGAATAGAAATTTGAGTGAGGGTTCGTTGTAGCTGATCAACTAAGTTGTAATTTGTCACTGGTATTGATGAGACCAATTGTTTTGATGTCTAAGGTTTTTTCCTTGATGTAATGAGTTGTTTGGATGAGGAGGCCACTCCCTTAAGAGTAACCTTGGATTGATTTCTCATCACTGCGTTGGCAGATTCAGATTCTTTCTTATCCTTGATAATGATCACGTTGACTGATTGATCCCATGGTTCAAGCATATGGATCAAATTGTCATTATTAGAGTAGGTTTATTTCACTTTGGCTCCTTAGTTCTTTTATGATTCTCCTTTTTCGTAAGAGGGAAGAGGTTGTTAGAAAGCCTTGTAATCGCTATTTGAGTGATGACCATCAACAATGGTAATTTTGTTATCAGTCAAGTCTTGTATCATATATTTAAATTTCATGTATTCATTGGTCAAATGTCCCTTTTTCTTGTGATATTCACAAAAATGGTTAACATTCCACCACTTAGGCTTAACTGTTGGTTCCCAAGGCTTTGAATTTGGTAATGTGCTGATCTTATTAACTAATAAAGTCTTCAATGCTGCTTCAAGTGTTTCTCCTAGAGGAGTAAATTTGCACTTGGGTTTGGGTATCCATGGTGCTTTATCTTTGTTTGTGTCTTGGTTATTCCTTGGATTTGATGAAACATTTTGATTGCTTTTAGAAGCCTGGATGCTACTAGATAGATTAAATATTGGTTCTTTGGGCTTGAAATCTAATGAGTCAACAACCCCATCATTGACCACATATTTATCATGTTATAATATTTGTTCTTGTATTTTTAATTATTATTGTTGGGATTATTTGAGGATTTAGTGTCCTTATGCAAGGTGAGTTTGCCCTTCTTCACAAGAACTTTTTCGATGTGGATAGCGCTCTCTACCAATTTACAAAAAGCAACAAAAGTTTGCATTTAGAGTGTGTATTTCATTTTGGGTACCAAGTTACTAATGAATATATCTATCTTCTCTGTTTACAGGATTTGTTTAGGTTACCTTGTGAATATCTTTCTCCATCTTAAGAGGAATTTGACAAAAGTTTACCCACTGTGTTGTTTGGGGTTACATAGGTTCAACATGGTGATAATGTGCAATATGTTATAAGAGTATTGTTGGATGAATTTTTGTACAAGCTCATCAAATATATGAAAACCTGGTGAGAGCTTAGAGAAACATTCTAAAGCTTGACCTCTGAGACTTCGAGGAAAGAGTCTCATTAGGTATGTTTGTTCATGCATAAATTCCATACTGAGAGCACAAAATTATCTTACATGATATTGAGGGTCACCTTCTTCATCACATTTTTCATACTTTGGAACTTCAATTTTTGAAGGAAATGGTGGCATGTATAGATTTTTGTCGAATGGAAAAGGACATATTGATTCTGGTGAATACTTGTTGGAAGATTGTTCCTTCATCTTCTTTAGCTCTCTGAGTTCACATATCATGTCTTGCAATTTTTGGTTAAGGATAGTGATAGGGGACTCTTCCTCATGTTGTAATAGCCTTTCAACATCAAAATTTGGAGGAATTTTGAACCCCATGGAGGGTAGATGCAAAAAGTATCTCTTTTTCTAGTTGCATGAGCATTTGCATCATCTTTTGGAAATGTTTTTCTTGTTGACATCTTATGATTTCTTCTTCAGTAGGCTCCTCAATCGAGGAAGAGACACTACTATGGTAGCTTTGTCGTCCCTAACTAGATGCCCAATAAAACCCCAACATGTTTGGTTTGTTGTGATGCTTAGTATGAAATGATTGGTATTAAGGGCTTAGAGTGTGGAGCAGGGGTGTGTATGAGGAAAACTTCAATCTATTTGGAGAAAGCTCAAACATTCAAACATTATTGGGTTAGCACATAAAATGATTAAAAATATTAAAAAGCATGCTAGCAACTAAGAAAAACAAATAACATCAGATTGAGCTTCAAAAAAGTATGCATCCTATTTAAACTTGTTTGATTTGCTCATGAAATTAAATGTAGGTGTGCTTCTCTCTCAAACACACAATGGATAAATCCCCAATTCAATACAATGCAACTATGAATGCAAGATTGATAGAGAAGGAGAAATTCAAGAGCTAGTATGAAGAGCTGGTCTCAAATTCAAAATACATTAGGATAGTATTTAGTTTGTTTGTAAATACTAAGGATGAAACTATTTAATTGATTAAATTAAATAGTTCGATAAATATAAGGTAATTAATAATTAAATTAATATTTTTGGATGTCTACATTTTGCCCCTCTTTGACGTGGTGTCGCAAGTGGCGTTGCGTCAAAGACAAGAAAATAAGTTTCCCCAGAAGAAGTCAGGTTTCTAGGAGTCGTGCCGAAGCGACGATGGTCTGAGGTTGTGCCCCTCAAGAAAAGAATGCAACAAGGGAAGCGTCATGGAATTTTATCAAAAAAAGGATGCAAAAGGAAGGAGGAGGAAGGGATAAGGGATAAGGAGAGAGAAGTGAATAAATAGAAGCATTCCACAATGCAAGATGCAAGCATGAATGTAAATGTCATGATGAGTGTAAATGAAGTTAACAGGACTTGGGGATCCATTTGTATTAATGTTGGGGAGTACACCCTAGTTTGATATAGCAACGCTAGAGACCTGCCAAGGTTATGAGGAATGCAAGGCCTTATCGCCAATGTTGTATAATAATGACACAACAAGCATGCAAGGATTTCTCCAGCATCACACATGTGTCTCGAGAGATTCAAGGGGGAAACGATGCTAAGGAACCCAAAAACACACACACAGAAAGAAAAAGATCAAGACCTTGCCCCGAGTTTCACCATTCACAACACACCATGATATAAAGTATCATGGTGACTATGAGGACGTAAAACAAGGAAGCTTAAAAGATAAACAAAGATCCAAAAGTACTAAACAAAAACAGGTATCTCACGTACCTTTTTCCATAGGGAGGATGATGGATTGATGATTGATTTGTTTGGTATGATATGAGGAAGGATACATCCTGCAAGGACTGATGATGGATTGTTAAACTAGGATTCCCTATGACAAGAGACAAGAAGGATACCTGACCCTCAAGGGGACTAAGGGATGATTGTTGAAGTGCTAGCTGGATAGGGACAATTGCCAAGATGACACAAGAACTGGCTGACAAAAAGGATGGGATCTGAAGGCACATATGTACAAATGAGCCTAGGTGGAGACATGAATGATGTTGTGTACATGAAACTAATTACAAGACATACAAGGGCTTAGGATAATGGATGAGATAATGGGGGTATGCATGATCTTGCCCCAGTGAAGATAAAAATACAAGGTAGATGGATGGTGGATGGGGTGTTCTTGATGTGGGAATGATGTACCCGAAGAAACATAGGGATTGGGAAGGATGCATCACAATGATGATGAGTGGACTGTGATCCTTGCAACAAGGCTGGGAACAAGACAAAGGGTATGATTGGGTGGGTTGATTGATGTTTGATTTCTGGATAGCTAGAGGATATGGATAGGATTTGCAAGCAATGGTAGATTGTGTAGAGCATAGTTGGATGGGATAAAGCTCAGTTTGATGGGATTAGAATGAATAGCATGTGATTAGATGATGAAGGAGGAACTTGATTGGATAAAATGAGATTGGAGGATAAGATGGATTGAAATATGACGTAAGAAAGAGAAATGGAGATGATTATAAGATAAATTGACTCAATATAAAAGGATTGGATGCATAAATAGAATGGATTGGGACCAATGACAAGGGAGAACCAAGGTATGGAACATGAAAAGGGGATGGAGAGATTTTATGGGTGGAAGGTAGAGGAATGGAATGGATGGATAGGTATTGATAGGATATGGTGGATTAAAGGATAAGGAAAATTTGGATGAGGCTCCAAGAACTATGTATAAAAGGAGCTAAATTCCCCACACTAAAGGTAAGAGAATGGAGGATGGAAAGATGGTGGATAAAAAGTAGCCTAGAGCTGGATACAAATGACAAGGGATATACCAGGTGATGGAAAGGTGGAGGAGATAATGGAGGGATTTGGGGATAGAAGCATTAAGAGATAAGGATTGGTAGATGGAAGGATTTTGGTAAAGAAATGGAGGAAGATTTGGGAGATGAAAGGATGGGGGATGAGGAGCTGCAAATGAAACATTGAGAGATGGAAAGATGGATGTGGTAAGGTCGCCAAGGAATACATAATCAAGGAATAAGATGACCCCACTTAGGATAGTTCATTCATGACGAGGTATTAGGAGGCGTATTATAGGAGGGTAGATAAGATGATGAGAGGATGAGGGATGTAGATGGAAGCTAGGATGACAGGTGGATGAGGTCAGGGAGATAGAAGCTAACATGATGAATGGATAAGGTAGGGAGATAGAAGCTAACATCATGGGTGGATGAGGTTGACAAAGGGAGGTATATGGATTATATGAAAGGAAGGATGGGTAGATAAAGGATAGGTCAATGAAAATTGTGATGGGGAAATGGATGCCAACAGGTGCCCAAAATCATGTATACATGGTGGCCTTTTATTTTTATTTTATCAAGATCCAAAGGAGGATGAAGGAGGTGAAAGGGATATGATATGATAGGTATGGTAGAAATTGGTATGGATATATAGGATGCTAAAATAAATTGCCCCCAAGTGTGGAAAGGAACTGGATGGAGGGATTACACATGACACCTGTTTGCTTGGTTTTCATCATGGTACTTGTATAAGGTTCCAGTTTGCCAAGTTTTCACCATTGGAAGTTTATTTATTTATTATTATTATTATTATTATTTGGGGGGGGGGGAATTTTATGGATGGAATGATAAGAATGAGATGGAGGACTCAGAGGACTCAAGCAAGGAGTTTTGTATCAAGGTAGTAGGAGCCCATTTATAGTGCTAAGTGGAGGTTGGTACAACCTTATTTGGGATGAGTGGTTTATGAAAATGCATGGATGAGATGGTTATGATGGGGGATACATGTGGGGAATGGGATATGGCAGGAGGAAGTGTTTGGATGAAATAATGGAAAATGAGTATGATACGGGGATGTGTTCAGGACCAACATTGGCATATGTTGTGAAGAGTACAGAAGGAGTGGATGAGAAGTGGATGGTATATGTGTATATGATGGAGGAGATATGATATAGAGTTTTGGGACATAGGGACCCATAATAGATTCATGAGATGGAAGAGAGGAATGATCAGCTAGATGATTAGAAACTTTGGATGCCATTGTGGCTTTTTCTTTTAGATGCATTTCCTCTTTTTGCTTTGGGATCCACATCTTTTTTTCTTTTTCTTTGGTGGGCCTTTGCGGCCTGTGGGATGTAGTGCATTTTTTTATTGTATTTTTCTTTGATTGAGCATGGATTTAGAGTGGACAAGACAATCTTGAGATCGATGTGGATTTTTAGCTTTTATGTATTTCTGATTTGGCATCCAAGTTATAGCGAGTAGAATTGGAAAGAATATGAGAAACTACATGGGATGGAGGAGATATGGATGGAGTGATGGAGGTAGGACCGTGGATGGGGTGTATGGGTATGTGCCTTTATTGATCCTAATTGGGAATGCAAGGGGTGGGGTTGTAAACATGGGGTTGGTGGATGAAGGGATGAGTAGGATAAGATGGGGGATGGGGATTTCAGATATAAGGGCCCAAAATGTATTTAGTATGTGGATTATATGCAATGGTTGATTGTGGGACATAGGGACCCAAAATGAATTTAGAGGATGAAGGAGGGATATGGTAGGTTGTCTTGGGTTGTAATGATGGAGGAGTGGGGATGGTGTTAAATGTTTTGGAGGAACGATGGGAAGATGCAATGGTGGGTTTGACAACATGCTTGGACTTTGCATTAGTTGTACCAACATTTTTGGATGAAGGACCTTGAAATGTGAAACCAAGACCACGAGATTGTGGATGTTCTTTGACATGGATGGGATCTATGGTACCTTACTCATTTAGGCCTAAGCCTTTACCTTGATAATTCCATTTTTTTAGCATTTGATCCAAGATAGGATACTTCTTTCTTAGGGAACAAGATGCGAGTCCATTATTTTGAGGAGGAGTGTAAATGGTGGATATGAAATTTATTTTTCTGCTTCAATTGCACCACCATGGATGAATATAAGTGAACCAAGGGGGTAGAGTGATCGTGGTGGGATAGTTTGGATTGGAGGTAACAAGGGATCATTGAGTGGAGGAGATGAGATGTTGTAACTCTGACTCAAATAGGGGGATGGAAATGGATCATGAGATGGAGTGGGTGATAATAATGGGTCATGTCATAGAGGAAGTGGGATGGTAGGATCTTGATTTAGGTCAATGGATATTTCAACACTCTTTTGTTCAAGATATTGACATGATTGGATTGACGTGGATGGTATGATGGAGATGTAGGGATGAAATCTTCAAATGGAAGGGATGGAAGGATGGGAGATTCTGCAATTGGGATAGAGGGAAGATGGGTGGACTCATGCAATTCATTGGATGGGGCATGGATAATATCAGGAGGAGAAGATGGGGATGGGGATTGGGTGGAGTCAATGGATGGAGGGACTTCAATTCTGTTAGGAGATGGAAGAGGATCAATAAGTATGGGAGTTGGAAGGGAAATGATAGGTGTGGGAGATGGAAGGGGAATGATGGGTGTGTGAGGTGGAAGAGAAATGATGGGTGTGGGAGGTGGAAAGGCATCATCACTAGTGGCTTCACATGGAGGAGTGATATGACATGAAACATTGACTTTAGGAGAGATTTCATGATAGCTTCCATGTGAAACTCCTTGGAGACTTTCATGTTCGAGGTTGAGGTGGAGGATTTACATGTGTAGATAGTGGGAAGCTAGGGTGGTCCACACATGAAGGTGTGATAATAGATTGCGAACTTGTATGATTGAATGATGGTGTAGGAGATGGCATGGCTAGATAGTTCACATAGGTAGGCATGGAGGTGACTTGTGAACTAGTTTGACTAATTGTTGGAGGAGTGATAGATTGGGGTATGGCATATGAAGTGGATTGAGAGATGTAGGTGGATAGGGGAAGGGGTTTTGTGTTAATATAGGTAGGAATAGAATATGGTAGATTGGGATAAGATGGATGGGATGGAGGAGAAAGGTAGGATAAAGTGGATGGTGGATTAGTAATATCATGAGGATTATGGCGATGGATTGGAGGAACTGGAGTAATAGGATTATGGATTGGAAAATAGGTTTGAGGATAAGGAGATGGTGGATTTGGATTAGGGATATAGGTGGTAGGTTTATTATGGAAAGATGGTGATTGGGATGCCACTATGGGAGCAGATGGAGGCATTGATGATGTATGAGGGATATATGTGGGCGAGGGATAATGAGATGGGTTTCCCTTGTCAAAGGTAGAGGAAGGATAAGAAATGGGAGGTGGATTAGGATTGGGTATAGCATGTTGAGGTAGAATGGATTGGGATACAATAGATAGATGTGATGATACGTGATTGACTTGGTAATTGGGTTGTGATGAGAGATATGAGTAGTTTGGGGTTGGATTATTATGAAGCATGTATGAGTTGGATGGATGTGGTTTGTAGACTGGTTGGATTGGAGGTATTGTTTGAGGATTGAGATTAGAATTTTGAAAGTCCTTAACCATTTTGTCGAACCAATCCATATTCATGATGATTGAATTGGGGTTTTGGATTTGATTAGAGTGATTATGATGTGATTAGATTTGTTTAAGGAAGAATGATGAGATTGGATGAAGAAAAGTTGATGTTGATGTGGATTATGATGGATGATTAGGGCGGGGATTGAGATGATGAATCAAAGCTTAGTTGGAAGAATTAATCTATCTAGGGGGTGATTAAGAAAGAATAACGAGGATGAAAGATGTCAAATGTGAAAGATGAACTTAGGACTAGGAGTAATACTTGGATTTTTTTGATTGTGAGGGAAGAGCCTTAAAGATGTTGGATGTGAGGCGATGGCCTTGAGATTTGATTTGATGTGATTTTGATGATTTCATGAAGATTTTAGATAGCCTTAGTGAAATAAGATCCTGTAAACAACAATGATTTGGATATGGATGATATATTTCTCCTACTTGGGATAGACTTATGATCTCAAGCAAAAGAGGGATAGGATTGATTGGATTGACCACTCAAGACAGACTTATGTTCTCAAGTGAGAAGATTAAATTGTGATTAAGGATGAGGATATCAAAGACACTTTGATAGAGTCCAAATGGATAGTATTTCTCCTAAGTCAAAAAGTGTGGGATAATTTAATGAGACAAGGAAGACTAGATTAATGAAGGATTGATAAAATGATGGAGGAAAAGGTCTGATTTATCCGATTTAGGCAAATTGACTTGATGGACCTTTAAGAAACTGAAAATGTGGGATTTTGGAAAATGAAAATCTCAAGTTAGAGATGACAATTGGTGAAATTGGGGGAATTTCCAAGTTTTTGACTAAGTCCGACGGATATGAATTTAATTGATTGGATTTTGTTCAATGGAAAGAACTAGTTGCAATCACACATCAAAAGGCATTGACTAGGCTAAGTATACCCTGAGTCAAACAAGAATACTCATGTGTCTGAAAACAATCCAACAAGGGACAAAGCAACCTTGTAGGATACAATCAAGTTTGATGAGTTTGAGGAATATGAAATTTGTGTATGTTTTAAGTCACCAATGTTTTGAGAACAATCAAGTACATGCATACCTAAGGAATTTGGCTTATCTTGAAAATGCTTGCCTACAAACATAGGCACACACACGAGAGCTAATTAGAATATGACCATCACCAAGCATGCAATGGGTCTAGTCATGATGTTGTATTATCTAACTCCAAATGCTCAAGGTGACATGAATGTGTGAGTGATCTTGGGGAGGTTATGATCCTCCTTAAGCAAAAAATATCAAACTTTTGGAGGTGAATCAGGTAGGCTTCTAGTTTAATAGTTCTTAGTATGGATCTTCATTCGGTTATGTCCTTTGTGTCTGCACAAGTGTGATTGAGGTGTATAGCCCCACAAAGAACCTTGGCACAAGTAGTCACATGAACATGATTGAGACCTCGCAACCCTACTTTGTGTTAGGCATGAGATGAGTATAAGCTCAAACAATATCTGACTCCCAAGGCTTTGGCCACAAAGAGTAAATTTTATTAACTTGAGTTGGAGTGGCGTGGCTTACACGTCGTTCTCGCGTGGGTCGTTCCCAGGATGTTTTTTGCTCAATCAGTAAGCCCATCTAAAGGATTAACTCAAAAGATATTGGAATGGCGATGAGAGGGGTCTAGAATTTTGATTTTACCACATAGGGAAAAGAGCATACTCTCCTACCCAATGTAGTTTTCTCCCAAACACCCAAGACAATGTTTAAATATCCAAAGATTATTTGCCTAAGACAAAACAAGCATGTCTAATTTTTTGATCTTCCAAGAGGAAGAGAGAATAATCCCCTAATGCTTGTTATGAATCACACAAAAATCTCATAATTAACGTATGTTCCTTGAAAAAATAAACCAAAAATGACCGTTTGGTTGATTCAATTTGGCAACCTACAAGACAATGTGAGTAGTTCCAAATTATATGCTTTGACAAGGGGGCTGGAAAAAGTTTGATTAGTAGTTTGCAAAAGCGTTGTTTGTAGATAATGTCTCACACAAATAAATATTCTTATGAAACATCCTACAAAGATGTGTTAAGCTACAAAAATCATCATAACATAGATGAAAATATGAAATAACCCCCCTCCCCCCCCCCCATTTTTTTTGAACCAAATAGAAAGTGTTGAAAGTTAGCTCAGAAGAGCTAAAAAATAGTTAATAAGCATTGCAGAAATATTGCAGAAAAGTGCAGAAGTGTTGTTTAACTAAGTTTAAGCGTTGTTTAATAGTGCAAAAGAATTGTTTAATAGATTGTAAGCATTTTTTAACAGTACAGAAGCGTTGTTTAACAATGCGAAAGCATTGTTTAACAGATTGTAAGCACTATTTAACAGTGCAGAAGCATTGTTTAACAGTGCAAAAGCAATGTTTAACAGTGCAAAAGCAATGTTTAACAGATTGTAAGTGTTGTTTAACAGTGCAAAAGCATTGTTTAACTATACAAAAGTGTTACTTTAAGTGTGCATAAGTGCTACTTTATATGTGCATAAGCGCTACTTTAACTATGCTCAAGTGCTAAAACATAAATTACAAGCGCTATAACATAGTGCATAAGCGCTTAAACATGTATCAAAAGCATTAAAGAAAGTTTTAAAGTGTTGTTTCGGGTTTTGTCATTGTGTATGAACCTGCACAAGAAATTTGTGTGAAAAAGCTAAAAAATTAGCGACGTGAGGTCCCATCGGGTGTGCTAGAATGTGTATGAGGAAATCTTCAATCTGTTGGGAGAAAGCTCAAACATGCAAAAATTAGTGGGTTAGCACATAAAAGGATTAAGAACATTAAAAAACATGCTAGCAACTGAGAAAAGCAAATAACATCGGACTGAGCTTGAAACAAGTATGCACCCTATTTAAACTTGTTTCATATGCTCATGAAATTGAATGTTGGTGTTCTCTCTCAAACACACAATGGATAAATACCCAATGCAATACAATACAACTATGAATGCAAGATTGATGGAGAATGAGAGATTCAAGAGCTAGTATGAAGAACTAGTCTCAAATCATTCCCAAAAGATGATGATTATGCTATGAGAATGCTATGAAAATGCAATAAGAAACTAAGATTCATTACAAAGATTATCCTGGCATATGATTTCTAGATGATTTAAGAAAGAACTATGATAAAAAAAAGTATGAAAGAAAATATGAAATCCTAAGACAATTCTAGCATAATAACAATGCACAAATGAGAGATGAAATGTGAGAGGAGAAGGCCTCTATTTATAGATTTTTAGGGCAAGGATGCGGGCTTGGATGAAGTGGAACCTATTTGGCATCCACATAGGAGCCACATAAGGGACACATAGGATTATAAGAGAGGTCAATTTGAGCATTAAATGCTTTGTGAGGCTCAAGGTTTCTCACACATGTGTGAGCAACCTTGGAGAAAGGAGTGGGGGACAAGGTTGTAAGATCCATTAAGAGAGTTGGGTGACTCTCTTGGGAGGAGTTTCTCACACATGTGTGAGCACTCCATTAGTGCTGAAAAGGTTAGGAATCACACCTTAAGTGTGATTAGTGTGTGCTTAAGTGGAAGCATAGGCTTAGAGAGTGAGGTGATGGGTGTAGAGAAGGAGTAGAGTAGGCTTATATGTTGTATTAATAGGTCTTTAGGCTAGGATTAGATTAATTGTTCAAATTAGATTTGAATTAATCTAGGTTTAGAGGAATTAGAAATATGAGGGATTTTAATAAATATAAATTTATTAAAAGGGGAATTGCGAGGAAATGTATTTAAAAAAAATACATTAGGATAGTATTTAGATTGTTTATAAATACTAAGGATAAAACTATTTAATTGATTAAATTAAATAGTTAGATGAATATAAGGTAATTAATAATTAAATTAATATTTTTGGATGTCTACAAGGGGTATTGATTGATGTGTGGATGACCTTCCTTGGTTTGGAGTGTTTTGTACGGATATTGATTTGTTAGGTGACGAGGGTCCAGGAGCAGAATCATTGACAACCTTACCTTTTGGATTAGGATTAGCTTTTTGTTGTTGGCTTATAGTTTGCACTGGAATGAAAGTCAATGATATTGAAAGATAAAATTGATTAGATGAATTAGGTCAATATCTTATTATAAAAGTGACAACTTGTACCGAGGATTGATGACAGATGATGTCTTGAAGACTAATGATGGACTTTGTACAAGGTGTCAGAGTTAAGGCTTGATCGCCTAGATAAGGGGCACTTGTGACCAAATTGATTGGGATCTGATTGATGGAAAGAGGATGGTATTAGTCAAGTACTCAAGAAACCAAGATGACCGAATGAGGTAACCATTTTAAAGCTCAAAGACACTGATTAAGACATACTGAAGATCCAATTGGGCAACTAAATCAAAGGTTAAACAATGATATCAAAGGTCAGAATTAGGTTTTAGATGTCAAATGATAACATACTAGTATGATGGAAGGAAAATTTTGTATGATGATTCTCAGAGAATGACATGATAAAATAGTGAAATATGATGGGTTGCATGAGGAAACTCTCAGAGTGATATGATGATGTGGTGAAACTGGCTATTGGCTTTGAAACTTCTGGCTCGTATCATGATTACCACCTAGGGATATGACAGAAAGAATCTACTCATACAATCAAGCACTTATATCTAACGATAAAGAATGTGTCCATACAATGATATATTTTCCAGGATGATAAGATAATAAACTAGACATTTGCCACTTATTTTTTGAGAAAATATTGGACAAGTCAGACTGTTCTTGGGAAATTTTGACAGTGTCTGAGTGTGTTTGGTTAGATTTTGGAAATTTTTTAAAGTGTTGAGAAAACACATCAAGCACAAAAGTATGAGGAGATCAAGCATATTTTATCCCTAAACACAATTGGCATAGTGTGAAAACCCTCACTCGCAAACTTAGGCACACTTTAAGAGCTAATCAGAATATGACCACTGCCAACCACTCAATGGGTTAGTAATGTTGTATTAGTTGACTCTAAATTATTTGGAAGATATGATATGATGAGTGTCTTGGGTATTTTACTATCCTCCTTGCACTTGGGTTATCACACTTTCGGGGGTGAGCTGTCTAGCTCCTATACTAAAGTGTCTAGTTTGGGCATCCACTCAATTACACCCTTCATAGTCACACAAGATTGATTGAAGCCTATATCCCTATGAAGAAATGCACCCATCTTTCGAGACTTAAATCTCAAATAAGTATTTGATTATAGTGGGTTGGAAGAGACCATATTTGCCTTGTTCCTACTTGGGTCATTCCAGGGACATTTTTTCCTTTTTCCTCAACCAGTAGGCCCGCTAAAGGTAATGCATAAAAGTAAAGTGGATAGAAAAGATTGAGGTCAAGCTTTCTAATTTTCCCTCAAGGGGAAAAGAGCGTAATTTCCTACTCAATCATTGTGTCTCCCAAACATGCCAAAAACACATACATTCTCCTTAAGACAACTTGTTTATGAAAAACTTAACACGTACTTCTAGGTTTTTGATTTTACCATAAGGGAAAAAAGCATACTCCCCTAATGTACAACTAGTCACAACCAAGAAATATCCTAATTAGCTAAGTTCCCAAATAATCACTAAAGAAGACATGATGTTAAGTTGATGTAATTAGGCAACCTACAATGAAACCATTAGTAGTCTCGATCTGATGAACTTTGACAAAGCATCCTGCAACCATAAACAACTTAGTCGTTTCCTCAAAATAGTTGATTGGTAACCTTGGGCAAGAAAAATTATTGGCAATCGTCCTATAAAAAAAATAGTTATGCTATAAAAACCAGGCAACCAGAAAGCCAACAAATCAGGTTCAGGGGTTAGAAGAAAAAAATCAAGTCTTCAAAACCCTAAAATTTGCCCTTTGTTTATGATATGATAAACTTAGACTATTCTTTTTTTCACCATAAAATTGTACGATAAAACTCAATGAAGGAAACGACAGAACTATTAGAGATTTCTTATCGTACGATAAAACTCACTAAAGTTTGAAAGCTTGAGTGTCGTACGATGAAAATCATATGCATAAATGACACATGTTAGCAAGGAAAATACTCGTATGATAAAGTTCACATGCATAAACGATAAACAAGGTTAGTCCATATTATCGTATGACAAACCATCCTAGCTCATACAAAATTCTACGGAGTTTTAGAAATCATAAAAAAATAAGCATGAAGTGAGCCAAAATCAAAATTTCATGCCCCACATTGGGTGCCATAAATGTGTGCGTAAAAAGTGGTTAGAACCTATTGCAAAAACACTTCAACAAATCCTTACATTAGGGGGTAGAAACATGATAATCAAATCATAACAATTGAACAAACCCACTGAAATTTAATTATTGCTTCCTATTTAGGATGAGTATAATCCATCAAAATTTCTCTCAGATCATGAGCATATATATTAGTGACTAGAATGTCCTAAAATAGAATATTCATTGTGAGTGTGATGCAATTATTTGATTCTTTACTCCAAAATCTTGCTAAGATAATGCAAACTAAGATAGAGAATGACAAATGTAAGCTAAGAATGCAATTAAGAGATATTATCTATTGTGATAAATGAGATGCAAGTATCTAAGAAATGGAATGCTATGCAAATTAAGCTTCCTACAATGAATAATAAGCCCTATATGAAATTTAGCATTATGGTGTTACTCTAAAATTGTATATTGAAATGAGCTTGAGAGGATTTGTTTTATAGAATCCCATGAGGATGAATGGTTAATATTTTATCATGAAGAGTTTTTGAGATTCATTCCTACCTTAATCCATGTGAGCTTCACCTATATGAGAATTATTGATTGGTCAAAGTTGTGCTTGTTTAGTTGTGGATGAGACAAAATAGTAATTTACTCCTTTTAATTCCTTTTTAATTAGAAATTGATACACACACATGTGATGAATGGGTTCACTTAATTAAAAGTGTTAGGACTTTTAATTAAATTATTTGATTTAGCATTTTGATAGTCTTGATGTAAGGATTTGAGATGTATTTGATGATTGATTAAAATACTGATTTAATTTTTTATCAGTAAATGACATAGCCATGTATTTTTCATTAATTAAATTTTTTTTATAGATCCCTCCATTCAGTGCAGGCACCGGAGGAAAAGAATAGAGGCAAGAAAAAATCTCGGGTATCGCCCAAGACTAAACTCCAGTTACTAAAATAGAAAAATATCTGGGCATACCCCTTTAAATAGATCATTCAAGGGCATTCCCTTGTTTATGTAGTTTATTTAATAAGTACATTCATTAATAGGGGCATACCCCTAGTTTACATGTCGGGTCAAGGGCATACCCTTAATCCTTGATATAACTGCACTGAGGATAAGACCTTAGGACTTTGCATTTGTTCCAAACATACAATGTAGATACATAAGACTAATTTCTTTTCATTTGAGGTAGTAACTTGGGGTAATAGTGGAACCTTCTTGGCTTTCCAAACTTTAAAACCTTGTCCATACCTATACCTACACATAAAATATTGATTAAATTATGCAAGCATCTTTAATAGAATTTACTCACATAATTAGGCCTAGTATTTAAATTTCTTTGATTAGGTTTTTAGGATAATTAATCAAGATTAGGGGCTCTTAGTTTACTAGAAATATTTTAGGTGATTACAATAAGAGATATTAAATATGGGAGATATGGCTATCCCGAGAGGTAACTCAATCTCATAAGCATTGTGCCCAAACTTATGGACCACCATGCAAGGTCTTATCTTCTTCACCATGATTTTGGTTTATTTTCCTTTAGGAAGCCTTTCTTTCTTCGAATGCGCTAGCACAAAGTCACCAACCTTAAATTGGATATCCCTCTTCTTTAAATTTTCCCTTTCTTTATATTTTTCCATATTTTTTTGGAGAGTGTCCCTTACTTTTTGATGGATATCCTTCGTGGAAATGGAAAAATCCTCCCCTTTGGAACTCCTTCCATCCATCCCATGTAGATCTTTGAGTTCATAAACACCTCTTGGGTGCATCCCATGAACTACTTCAAAAGGTCTCTTTCCAATACTCATATTCATGGAGTCATTATAGGAATACTCGGCCTATGGTATAATTGGATCCCAAGCTTTCCCATGTTCCTTAGTAAGACATCTTAGAAGATTCCCCAATGATCTTGTTAGAGCTTTTCCTTTCAGAATTAAAATGGGTCAATAACTGACCAACTCTATAACTCCCAACTCCTGATTCTAACAAGACAAAGCCTAATTAACAAGGATAAAACATCCTCCTTCACTTCGAGCTCCACATCACTCAGGTGGGTATTATCTAATCTGCACACACACGAATCCTTTGTGACAAATACAATCTTATAAATATAACTGTGGAATAGTTTTCAAACCCTTAGGTAACAAATACCTCAATATTTTGTCAAGTCTTATGCAATATTCCACTTGCATAGAGTATGTCTAAAAAATAGAGCAATCCTAACTCCTAATAACATGAAAGGGAAATGATTTTCAATTATGTTTTGGTTAATGAATCTCTGAAATACCCCAAGTCTTTCATAGAACAGTTCCTTATCCAATGGGCAATAGAGTCAAACCTAACATTGCAAAGAAGATTATGAACAAAGGAAAACAAAACAGTCTGATATGTCTATATGCCTTACATAAGACATACCCTATCAATCAAGTTCTACTTGTGAATCCACCTGTGTATTCAAATATGCAACTCCCTTCTCAAATAATTTAACCCTCCCCTTAGAAGAGACCTTGGAATAGACAATACTTTAATCAACATCCACTGAAAGACATGTCTCGAATATCCTTAATACCCCATCTCATACACACTTGAATACAAATCTTAAATCACTGTCATTCCTTAAATGACTCTATTGTTGATCAACAACAAACAAGAGTAAAACACCCTTAATGCTTTATTCTCTATGATTAAAAAAAAAACATAATGGAGACAACTTGGTAATAGAACAACGATACTAAATTTTATTCATAAGCAAGCTTGTTACAATGCCGTTCTTCCCTGCAATAGAAAGGATACAAGAACACCCTATATTCATAGAAGAGGGAAAAAATATATAGAAGATACCACTCTTGGAACCTGCTATGAACTTTTGCAGAGAAACTGAACCGACTTAGGGACCCCCAAAACAGAGAAAAAAATAAGAACCCTTAGAAAAGAGAAAAAGAGGGCTACCAATAGAAGAAGGAAACCCTAAAATTTATGTCTGATTGGCATCTATCCTTCTTGAAATCTGATTTTCACTTAACCTTCAAATCTCCACTGACTTGATCTTTCTTAAAAAAGATCTGAAAATATAATCCGATCTCCATCGGACACTTCAAAATCTGATTTTACTTGTCTTTTCCAAAATCTGACTCCACCAAAGAAATCTGATTTTATCCAGCATCTGTCACTTCTTGCAATCAATCTCTTCAAAAAATCTGATTTCATTCTCTTCAAAATATGATCTCATTTTCCTCTGAGAAAATCCTCTATGAATGCTTTTGTTCAAGCTTTGCAATAAAATATATTTCACCAGACTATATAAAAAAACTATGCTGAACTTGCACATTACTTTAATCTTTTTGCATTTTTATATCTTTGTCTATACAATTTTAACTTTATTTGCCCTTTAATTTTCTTCACAAACTATAATCTCATTTTAATCCTTTTACCTTTTAATCACGTGCACATTCCTATGCCTTTGAAAGTCTCGTTTATGCATTTTTTCCCCAGAATGCACCAGATTTGAAAACTTGGCATGCTCTGATTTGCTTCTCTTAACTAGCTCTGAAAACTCCTCCTTAACCCTAGTCCACTTGGAGATTTGGAGATAAATAGGTCTCTAAGTCTCTGAACAATTTATTTAACCCATGGTTTACTTAGAGACTTAGAGATAAGCCTTAGTCTCTAAGTCTCCAGACAAACTCAACCTCAACCTTGCTTTAACCTCGGTTCATCTTGCATAGTGTATCTCTTAATCTCTAATGGATTTGGCTGACCTTGGGTTTTCTCTAAGATTGCACGCAAGCCCTTAGATCTAATCTCCATCAGATGGTTCATCCATTATCTCTGAAGGAAATGGCCTTAGTTGTTTACATTGGGAGATCTGGCGCAATAATTAATTAAGCTTTATCTTTGAGTCTTTGAAGGTTTTTGACTTAACCACTAACATTTAGTGACCCCGTACGTGCTTAGTTGACTTCCAGTCATTGAATCTCTGATGCCTTTGCATAACCACAGTTTTCTTGCGTAACTTCACAATCGCCTACCATGTGTACACCATGTCACCTTGTCTCTGACCTCCTGTGTGACCGCGCAATCCAACTAAGAAATCTGTTGATGTCAGCACATGATCATGCCCCTAACACCACCTGTCCTTTCATCCTTGTCACTATTTGCGCCACTTGTCTAAAAAATTTGGTCCTCTTTGGTCGCTGAAAGGTTTCCCAAGGTGCCACTTGCACGTGTGTGGAGAACCTCCCGCTCTTTCTTACTATACACTATGTTTGTGCCATTGGTTTTAAACATCTCAAATTTCCTTCTCACCACCAATGTGGGATTAAACTTATGCATTTTTTAAAGTCTTTACCTCATTTTGCGCCCAAAATTATGGGGCCCACCAGCACATTTACTCCACTAGCCAAGGGGCCTGCCTATGGGCCTCCCGACCTCTTATTCATTTTATAATATAAGTTCTATAGTATTTAAACATCGGAAGACCCACTCCCTAGTGAATGTGGGATAATGACATTTGCATTTTTCAAGCCGTCTAAGCTTGTACAAACTATCAATGGTTTTGAATGCACTGGATTCACTTTAAATTCTATGTTACCTTCTGGCTTGACACATTCCGTTGGCTTTTGATTTGGAAGTTTATATTAAAAAATCTCATTTTCTATGTAGACCTCTACATGTTTGGTATCTCCTTTATGCTCAGCGTGGGGTCATTCTTAATGCCTTCCGTTGGTCTACAAACTACGCAACACTCCTCTTTCTATATGCATTTGTTTGCATTTTTTACTGGTTTTTGTTTAAAGTCTTTACCTTCTCTTATTTGCGCAAGTCTTCCTCAAAACACTGTGTGGCCCCTTGCATACACCCTTGCCAATGCACTTGTTGTTTTCAAATGTTTTAAAAATCCTCCTTCTTGGATAAATGTGCAAGCCAAAACAATATCTCATGTGTTGGCTCCTCCTTACAAATACTTGCTATTTGCATTTGCCAAGGTTTTAATATCCTTGCAATGTGTAATTTTTCTATGGTCATTGCGTTGAACCTCAAATTCCTTACACCTGCCAAGTCAATTTGCAATGGATTGGGGTCTCTTTCTATCCTTGATGATCTTCGCAGGATGCCTCCCTTTACACTTGCCAATGACATTGTTCCAACAAGCATTCATAACTTGCACTAGTTTTACTTGTTATTATTTTGGTGTTGCCATGCGCTGATCTTGCGCAAACTATGCATATGTTTGTGGTTTTTTAAAACTTCCAAATTCTCCTCCTTTGCTTCCATGTAACTGGCTCCCACATTACTCCAGTTTGCAATTTTCCATGCCTTGACTGTGTTTGGTTTTTAAATGCCCATTTTCATGCTTGCACAGCCTCTTGTCCATCATTCAAGGTATTTACATATGTCAATCAACATTTGCTTAATTTCCTTAAAAAAATTTGAAATGTGTTGGGTTCTGCCACTAACATTTGCTTGAAAGTTTCAAAAGTCTTTACTTCCACATTTCCATTTAAAATTTACTTGCATTCATTCAAAGGTTTTAAAGCCTTATCTGTAAATTTATTTTGTGCATATCTATGATGGTGTCATGTCGGTCAACCATAATTCTCTTATGCATCCTTTAGGTTCCCATGTGCCTCATACTTGCCTCCATGTTCTAAGTATAAACTATTGTACAATTTTATCACAAAGTATCAAACTGGCAGTCTTTACAATGACTTTTCACATTTCTATGAACTAATTATATTAATGGCATATGGCCTCTGGGACCGACTTTGAAAACTGACTAAAAGACCTCCCAGGGCTCTGAAATCCAAAAGAGATGGAGGCTTTCATGTTTATTAACACTCTATAAAAACATATCTTCATGACACTTCCTTAGGCAAGATATTTGAATCTCTCAAGTTGACCATTTTCACAAAGCTGCAAATGCACTTGTCAAAACACATGCAAACCACTTCAGATTCTCACATTTGAAAAAATACCAAAACATGCTCTGGGACTTACCCACTAATCCAGGTAATACATTTACATGCAAATAGTATGGACCCACAATCAATACTTGAAAACAACTACCAGATAAAGAGTTACCACCTTATGAAAGTGACTACCCTGTGAAAACAATTCTGTTAATAACGGGAATCAACATAAATCACTTTTGGTTCTGATTCTAAAAACTTAACAAAAGAAACCCTTAGAGTCTGAAGCTTTGAACATGGATTCACTTTCATATATGGATCACGAAACTTCAACTAGCTTTCTCTGATGATCAACTAGTCAATTGGCATCATCCTTCAAAGTCAGCTCTTCAATACCATTTAAACTAAAACACAGTAATAATGCATAAATCAGATTTAGAATCAATTGGGGAAAGTGGTCAAATGGATTGACCAAAGTCTGAAACTCTTCAAAGAAGTTCACTTCCAGGTTTACAATGGAGGGAAAAAGTAAATTCTTCAAGATCTTGAACTGGGGACAAATGGTGGGAGTTCAAAGTAGGGCACTTAGAAATCTGCATTTTCACACTTGGTGAACTAGAATAAAATGCAAATGGAAAGGCTTGGGTAAAGTTATGAAATGAGTTCACAGGGGTCTGAAAATGGGGATAGAAACTCATTTCCATGCCTACAAAACAATGCAACAACCCTTATGCCACGACTATCAACTGGGCTCAAGATACAAACCTTTGAAGTGGGTCATTTAGGAAAATCTGAATAAGTGCAAAGTGCAGATCTGTGTAACCACCTCCACATGGCCATCTCCAAAACACATCAAAACTAAAAAACAAAAGTTGAAACCCATTAAATTTTCCAAATGAAGGGTTCTAAACACACTCTCCAAGCGGTATCTCATGAAAAACATCAGGTCACTTTCTACTTGCATCCAAACTTGGCTTCTCACAAAAGATTTTTAGGGTAGCAACTTACACTTAGAGAAATTTTCAATATAGTCACTCCAAAATGTACCTAAAATTTTGGAGTTCCAACAGATCTATTGACCACCATTGTTTGTCCATCCATTTGGGGATGGTAGACAGAACTATAGGACAAATTAGCGTCAAGTTTCTTCCACAAAGTTCTCCAAAATGGCCATTGAATTTAGAATCCCTATCTGACATCATGCTCAAAGGAAAACCATGGATTGTCACAATCTCCTTGAAGAAAAAATCTGCAATTGGAGATGGATCATTAGTTCACTTACATGGAAGAAAATGTGTCATCTCACTAAACCTATCAACAACCACAAATACACTGTCAAAGCCTCTTTGAGTTATAGGAAGTCCCAACACAGAATCTATACTAATACTATCCCAAGGTCTATTGGGAATTGGAAGAGGCTGATAAAGACCTGTATTTGATGAATTACCCTTGACCCTTCAACATATGGTGCACCCTTCAACAATTTTTATGACATCCACCTGCATTCTTGGCCAATAATAAAATCTCCTAACCTGATCCAATGTCTTATCAAGACCAAAATATTCCCCAAGGCTCCCACTATGCTTTTACTTTATTATTGTGTACAAGGAAATCTCAGCCTTCAAAAGTTGTTTCAAACAAGCTCAAACATGAAACATTAGTGGGTTAGCACATGAAATCGTTTAAAAAACCATGAAGAGCAAGAAACAATAATGAAACTCCAAGTAACATCGAATTGAGATAAACAAGTATTGCACCCTATTACTTGTTGGATTTTCTCTTAAGAAATATATGTGGGTGTGCTTTCTCAAACACAAATGGATCAAAACCCCAATGTAATGTAACTATTAATGCAAGATTGATGGGCAAGAAGAGAGATTCAAGAGCTAGTATGAAGAACTAGTCTCAAATATTCCTCAAGATGATGGATTAAACTAGAAATGATATGAAAATGCAAGAAAGAAACTATGATTTATTACCAAGATTAACCTATCATGCAATTTCTAAGTGATTTAAGAAAAAAATCATGAAAGCATGAAAACAACAATGAAAGCCTAAATTAATTTTAGCATAATACCAATGCACAAATGAGAGATATGATATTGCAAGAGTAGAAGGCCTCTATTTATAGATTTGTTATGGAAATGGAGGGCTGGGATTAAGAGGTGGAAAATGAGTGGCTAGTATTAAAGGTTAGGTAGGATTTTGGTGGGAATAAAGGAGATTAAGAGGCAAAAGAATGGATGGCCAAGATTAAGAGGCAAAAGATGAAAAAGTCAAACTTCACTTTGAGAGGGAAAGAGAAATTTGAAATGATTGGAGGAGAAAAGAGATGGAGAGGTGGCTACCTTGGAAAGGGTGATTGTGCACATGATTAGAGATAATCCACCTATAATCAATATTATAGGAATATTAGCAAGAGGTGAGTTTAGCAAAAGGTGAGGAGAGGATTATTTTAGTTTAATCCAAGTTTAGAGGAATTTTAGGCTAGTGCAAGATTTTTAATAAATATTGATTTATTAAAAGGGGATTTTGAGGGAATTGTATTTAAATAAAATACATTAGGATAGTATTTATATTATATGTAAATGCAAAAGATGAAACTATTTAATTATTTTAATTAAATAGTTAGATGAATAAAAGGGAATTAATATTAATATTAATATTTTTGGATGTCTACATTTTGCCCCTCTTTGACGTGGTGCCGCAAGTGGTGTTGCGTCAAAGACAAGAAAATAATTTATCCCAGAGTAAGTTGGTTTCTAGGAGTCGTGCCGAAGCAATGATGGTAAGAGGTTGTGCCCCCTCAAGAAAAAAATGCAACAAGAGAAGCGTTGTGGAATTTTCTAGAAAAAGGATGCCACAAGGAGGAAGAGAGAAGGAGGAAGGGGGGAGAAGTGAATAAATAGAATCCTTCTGTAATGACAGATGCAAATATGAATGTAAATGCATCTATATATGCAAATTATATGAAAGAGACTTTGGGGATCCATTTGTGTTAAATTTTGGAGAGCACACCCTAGTTTTATATTGTACTTGACGATATGCACCAAGGTATGAGGAACCAAGATGACAAGGTGCCAATTACATAATAAAAAGGATCAAATACATCCATATGCCCTATGACACCATGATATGAAAGACCATGATGCCCAGTGACAATAGGATGCAAAGACCATGATAAATGAAAAAAATGCTAACACATAAAAGCAACAAGCAAGCATGTACAACAAACTAGAGCAAACCAAAATTTTGCCCCTAGTCAAACTAAAAATAAATTGATGGGTTGATTGATGATGATTGATTGATTAAGGATGAAAAAGTTAATGATAAAAACAATGAACATCCAAAGGATTGGGAAGGATATATCCCATGATGATGATTTGATTAAAATATGATCAATAGATTATCAGTTGATTTGGATCAAGATGATGAGTTGAATAAGGATTGATGTGAAAGAATACAAAATTGGATCGCATGGATTAGTATTGATTGCACGTGATTGGACTGATTTGAGATTTTTATATTATAGGTATTTTTGAATTAATGAATTGGATAGAAGGGGATTGGAGGATAAGATGGAGTGAATGTTGGAAGGAAGAATAAATAGATTGGATTAGATTGGATGAGAGGAGGAGAAGAGGAATTGGATGTGATGAAAGTGGAATATAAGATGATTGGAGGTTAAGATGGATCGAAGGTTGGAAGAAATAAAGTGATTTGATTGATATGAAAGGATTGGATGCATAGATAGAATGGAAGATGAATGGATTGGATTAGAAGATAAATATAATGGAAGAGTAATAAATTAGACATAATTTAATTGGAAAATGGATAAAGGATAAAATGGATTGGGACCCATGACAAGGAATAACCAAGGAATGGTGGATATAGGGAGATGGCATGGATGGGAGATGAATGAGGGATAGAGAATGTGGGATTCAAGTATGGAGATTCAAGCACTATGTAGTAAATGAATGAAATGCCCCACACTAGCATTAGGAAAAGGAAGGATGGGAAGATGGGGGATAAAGGAGGCATAAAATGGAAGGATGGTATGTAAGGGATGTGAGTGGAGGGAGTAAATAGATTAGGATCCAAGGACTATGTGGAAAAATATGCACCCATACTAGAGGATTAAGGGTGGAGAGATGGATTTGATAGAAGATAGATAGATGGAATGGATAAGAAATGAATGGGTGGCAATAGACAAGATGTGGGAGGTGAAATGTCGATATGATAAGGTCTCCAAGGACTATGTCACCAAGGGATAAGATGCCCCTGCTTAGGATAGGTCATTCACAAGGACGCATTAGTAGGGGTATGATAGGATGGAAGATAAGCCCACAAGAGGACAAGGGAGGAAGATGGGAGCTCGGATGAAGGGTGGATGAGGGAGGAAGATAAGGTATAATATGATGGGTGGAGGGAATATATGGAAGGAAGGATGTCTGGATAAATGATAGGTGGATAAAATAAGGGATGGAAGATGGGTGCCAAGAGATGTCCAAAGAATGTATACATGGTGACATTTATTATTTTCATCAAGATCAAAACGAGGATGGAGGAGGGGAAATGGACAAAACATGATAGGTATGGTAGACGACTGGGATGAAGGGAGTGATGGAGTGGTGGCTAGAAGAAATTTCCCCCAAGTGTGGAGAGAAATTGGATGGAGGGATTACACATTACACCTGTTTAGTAGGTTTTCATCATGGTACTTGTCCAAGGTGCTTGTTTGCCAAGTTTTCACCATTGGACGCTTATTTCTCTTTATTTTTTGGGGATTTTTTTTTACTTTTTGACTTTTTGGGAATTTTAGGAGGGGGTTTATGGATGGAATGATGAGGAGGAGATGGAGGGAGGAATCAAGCATCATGTTCAATATCAAGGTAATAGGAGTCCATTTAGAGTGATCAATAGATGTTGGTACAACCTTATTTTGGATGAGTGGTTTATGCAAAGGCATGGATGAGATGGTTATGATGGTTGATGTATGCAGGGTAAGGGATATGGTGGTAGGAAGTGTTTAGATGAAATTATGGAAAGTGGGTGTGATAGGGGTATGTTTTCAAAACCAACATTGGCACATGCTATGAGGAGTGTGAAAAGAGTGGATATGAAGTGGAAGGTACATATGGATATGATGGAGGAATTATGGTAGGCAATTTTGGGATATAAGCACCCAAAATAGATTTAGGAGATGGAGGAGAGGAATACTTAGGTGGGGGATTTGAAATTTTGGATGCCATTGTGGATGTTTATTTTAGATGCATTTCATATTTTTTCTTTAGGATCCACATAGTTTTTGGTTTTGATTTTGTGGGCCTTTAGGACCTTTGGGATGTAGTAAATTTTTTGATTGGATTTATCTTTGTTGGAGCATGTCGTTTGAAGTGGACATGGAAATCTTTAGATGGTTGTGGATATTTAGCTTTACTCATTTGGGATTTGGCATCCAAATTGTAGTGAGTAGAATTGGAAGGCATATGGTAAACTGCATGAGGTGGAGGAAATATGGATGGAGTGATGAAGGTAGGATTGTGGATGGGGCATTTGGTTATGTGCCTTTATTGATCCTGATTGGGAATGTAAGGGGTGGGATTTTTTATATGGGGTTTGTGGATGAAGGAATGAGTGACATAGGATGGGGGATTGGATTTTGGGATATAAGGGCCCAAAATGGATTTAGTATGTGAAGGATATGGAATGGTTGATTTTGGGATATAGGGTCCCAAAATGGATTTAGAGGATGAAGGAGGAATGTGGTAAGTTGTCTTGGGTTTCAATCATGGGGGAAGGGGGATGGTGTTAAATTTTTTGGAGAAACGATGGGAAGATGTAATGGTGGGTTTGAAAGCACTCTTGAACTTTGGATTAGTTGTACCAATAGTTTTGGATGAAGGGCCTTGAGCTGTGTAACCAAGACCACGAGATCATGGATATCTTTTAACATGAATGGGCTCCAAGGTACCTTTCTCATTCAGGCCTACGCCTTAACCTTGATAATTCCATTTTTTGGCATTAGATCCAAGATAGGATATTTTTCATTTAGGGAACAAGATGTGATTCCATTATGAGGTGGAGTGTAAATGGTGGATATGAAATTTATTTCTTCTGCTTCAAGTGGACCATTGTGGATGAGTGTAAGTGGACCAAGGGGATAGAGTGATGGTGGTGGGATAGTTTGGATTGGAGGCGAGAAAGTATCATGAAGTGGAGGGGATGGGATCTTGGGATCTTGGCTCAAATGGGGTAATGGATTTTGAGATGGAGTAGTTAGAATGGTAGGATATTGATTTGAAGGAGTGGATGACAATGGATCATGAAATGGAGTTGATGGATCATGTAATAGATGAAGTGGGATGGTAGGAACTTACGATGGAGTTGATGGAGTGATAAAATCCTCATTCAAGTCAATGTATATTTCAACATGATTTTGGACAAGATCTTGACATGATAAGATTGGTGTGGATGGTGTGATGGGGGGTATGGGAGTGGATTCTTCAAATGGGGTGGATAGAATTATGTGAGATTTTGTAATTGGGATAGAGGGAAGATGGGGGAATTCATGAGATTCATTGGATGGGGTTTGGATGATGCCAGGAGGAGAAGATTGAGATTGTATGTATTCAATGTATGGGGGGAATTAAATAGTTTTAGGAGACGAAAGATGATCAATAAGTATGGGAGTTCAAAGGGAAATGATAGGTGTGTGAGATGGATGGGGAATGATGGGTGCAAGAGGTGGAAGGGAGATGATAGATGTGGGAGATGAATGGGCCTTATCACTAGTGGATTCACATGAGATATTGAGATGACATGAATCATCAACCTTAGGAGAGGGATTTCATGTTGGCTTCCTTGTGAAACTCTTTGGAGGCTTTCATATTGGAGGTTGAGGTGGAGGATTAACATGTGCAGATGGTGGGAAGATAGGGTAGTCCACATACGGAGGTGTAGAAATGTCTTGTGAAATAGGTTGTATTAATGATGGTGTAGAAATGGGTGTGGAATATGGCATGACTAGATAGTTCACATAGGTAGGCATGGAGGTGACTTGTGAACTAGTTTGACTAATTGATGGGGGGAGAGGGAAGGATGGGGACATACCATATGAAATGGATTGAGAAATGTAGGTGACTATTGGAAGGGGATTTGGGGTGACATAGGAAGGAGTGAAGGATGGAAGATTGGGATAAGATGGAGATATGTAAGATAGAGTGGATGGAATCATATTATCAAGAGTGGGGGGATTAGGGTGATGTATTGGATAACTAGGATTTAATGGAGGACTTGGAAGATGGGTTGGAGGGTAATGAGATGGTGGATTTGTATTAGGTATGTAAGTGGTAGGATCATTATGGAAATATGGTGCTTTGAATATGACTATGGGAGAATATTGAGGCATGAATGATATATGAGGGGGATATGTGGGGGTATGTGCAGGATCATGGTATGCCAAAAAGTGGCGATGTGAAAAAAAGTCCCGATTGGTAGACTGATTGAAAAACAACTATAAATTTCAAATGATATAACATTTTTTTAAATATCCAACATATTTCACATTCTATACTTCACCTACCACAAGAAAAAAAGAAAAAAATTCAATTTGATGAAGTTTAGACTAAGTTAAGGTGGTCAGGCATGAGAGCTTTTATATTTTAGAAAAATCCTAGAAGAAAAATCATAATTAAATATTTAAATGGAAACAAAATAAAAACAAATATACGTCACATCCGGACATGAGTCTACTACTTATATCTATAATATTAAAAAAAAATATTATCATTTGATTGTGTTTAAGGTGGTCAGATATACACCTACTTCTTATCATTTTAGTCCTGGTTGACAGACTGATTGAAAAATAATTATAACTTTCAAATGGTATAACATTTTTGAAATCAAAAAATTGAGTCACATTCTATGATTTACCTGCTACAATAAAAAAAATAAAAAAATTTCAATTTGATGAAGTTTAGACTAAGTTAAGGTGGTTAGACACGAGATTTTGTATATCCTGGAAAAGTTGTAGTACAAAAATTATAATTAATTATTTACATGGAAACAAATTACAAAAAAATATTTGTCACATCCGAACATGAGTCTACTACTTATATCTAGAATATTGTAAAAAAATATTATCATTTGATTGTGTTTAAGGTGGTCAGACATACACCTACTTCTTATCTTTTTCCTGAAATATTTATACTACCGCATTGAAATTTGAAGTTTTTACCATATAAAATAAAAAAATTTCAAAAAAGGGCTAGTATCATAGAAACTAAATTCAATTTTCAATAGATTCTCTTACATATTTTTGATATAAGATTGATAACTTGTTCAAAATTTTATGTGAAATTGCCTAACCCTGATTTTCTAAATTTTCATTGCCACTTAAGGACCTGTTTGGCATACCATGATCCTGCACATACCCGTGGGCGATGGATAATAATATAGTTCTCCCTTGTCACTGATAGAGGGATGATAAGAAATGTGAGATGGATTGGTATTGGATATAATTTTTTGAGGTAGACTAGATGGGGATATGGTAGATGGATGTGGAGTTATAGAATTGACATGGTAATTTGGTTGGGATGAGGGATATGAATAGTTTGGAGTTGGGTTATTGTGAAGCATGTATGAGTTGGATGGATTTGGTTGATAGGTTGGTCGATTTGGAGGTATGGTTTGAGAGATGGGACTTAACATATATGCTTCATGTTCCTTAACCATTTTGTGAAACCAATCCATATTCATGATTATTAGATGAGGGGTTTTGGATTTTTGGATAAGAATAAGACTAGGATTGAAGGGGATGGAAATAAGCAAGTGGTGTAGAAATTATCTTGGACTAGGAGCAATGTTTTTAGATTTTTTATGTGAGGGAAGGGCCTCAAAGATTGTTTTGATTTAATGTTTGATTGGATTTGATTTGATGAAGAAAATTTGAGAAAATTGGACTTATGATTGATTAAGGTTGATTGATAGATTGATAAAAGGATCGATTGATTGATTGGCTGGATAATTGATCAATTGATTGGATGGTTTAATTGATAGGATTAAGAGACAAAGTCTCAAGATTGAATTGATAAGATGAATTGATGAAGTTTTAAGACAAGCCTTAGTGAAATAGGATCCAATGAGGTGCAAACAATAAGCATTAATATTGATGATTTTTTCCTAGTCAAATATAGACTTATGATCTTGAGAAAGATAGGATTCGATTGATCACTCAAGATAAACTAATGTTCTCAAGTGATAGAATTAATTTGTTTGCTAATGGTAAGGATCCTTCTAACACTTTGATAAATATTTATACCTTAGATTTGATATGGAGATCTTATGAAGGTATAAATGATAAGGATTGATATTGATTGATGAAGTCCAATGTAGATGATGGTGCTCTAAGTTACCAAGATTGGGATTTGGAAAGATAAGGGTGAAGTATTGATGATAGGGTTAGATGATGAATAGGACCTTGATTGTATTGGGAGAATTGATTAGTATTAGGGTTTTAAATGATGGATTATGAATGGATGAGGGATGATTAAGATTAGAGGAATGAATAAGGATGATTGAGAATAATGAAATATGATTATGATGATTATGAAGAATGTGAATTATTAGGATGATTAAGATAGAATGAAAGATGAATATGGTGAGTAAGAAGAATATGATTGACTTAGATGAAGTGATTAGGATGAAAGAAATGATGAAGGGAGATAATTAGGAAGATTATGGATGATGAGGAGATGATGACTAGGATTATTAGGATATGAATAATGATTGGATTAGATTAAGGAGATGACTATGGATACAATGATTGATTAGGAGATGATGCGTAGAAGAATGAGGAATGATTTGAATGATTAAGAGGAGGATTATGATAAGTATGATGAGGATGAAGTTGATAGATGGAAGAAGTGATGTTGAGATGACGTGGAAAGCTTGACTTGAGGAACAAATAGACTTAAACAAGGTGATTTTGTTTTTATTTTTGCAATGTTTTGATTTTTTTGAGGCTTTTAGTTTATTTTTATTTTTATGGATTTTTAAGTTTTATGATATTTTTGTATTTTCAAACTTTATGTGTTTTTTTTGGATTTTGAATGTTATGATGTTTTTGGATTTTTTTATTTTAAAATGCAAGCAAACAATGAAATTATATACAAGACAAAACTCCTACAACTCAATTTGGATGGCGTGTCCCCTTTCGACTGTAAATGGGGAAGGTTTTAAGCATTCAAGCACATCAAACACACAAACATTCTTATTCAAGCTTCAACTAGCCTTTACAAGCTCAACTAAGGGAATTTTTTGGATATACACAAGGTACGTGAGGCCCAAATCCGTAGATGAAAGAGAATAATGCCACACACCCATGAGGAGACGGTAACCCAAATATCCACCTTCACTTACCAAAGGTATAATGTTCTTTGGGGCTTAGCCAAGAGTGACAAGATTCCACTTCCAAGAGAGGTGTCTTTGGATTCACCTCCTGATATTTATACCCTGCCAGAACATAGGAGTTGAGATCGTCCCCTAGAGTGATCACTTCTCTAGGCAGGCCCCCTAAAAATAAAAAAAGCAAGATCGCTTATTTATGTTCCCCTCAAACTCCTTAACAAGGATGCAAGAAGAAAACATAAATAAGAAAATATTGAGGATTAAAAGACAAAGGAGTTCATTTTAAGCCCAAATCCAAATGTGTACAATTAATTTTAAGCCCATTTTTCAATGTGAGGAAGACACACTAAGCAAGTTGACCAAAAGAAAGAAATGATTTTATGATGAAAAAGAAGAATATGATCACTTTTTACAATGTAAATAAGAAAGGTTTGGAATATGTGCACCTTAATTTCACACTTTCCAATTTTATTTTATTTAATGCTCCTTTGGCCCACTATGATGAGCTCCAAGTTGCCTTCACAAACTTCAATCAAGTGTGTGAAATCATGAAAAATGTAATAATTCCAACATTAAAAAGTTGATTCCACATGACATTAAAGCTCATAATAGACCATTTTCCAAAGAAATAAAGTGATCTAATAGTACATCAAACTATGTGCAAACAAAATGCAAGCTCATCATAAAAATTTCAAATTTAATTCAATTTAATTTAAATTTATTTTTTTTGACCTAGTCAACAAGATTCGATTTGTTTGCTATGATTTCGGCCCTAAAAATAGAAATGAAAAGAAGAGACCCCCGCTAAAAATTTGAGAGCTTTTTAAAAATGTAATTTTTTAATAAAAAAATAACCTTATTTTGCACCCTAGGGACCCTATTTACCAAAATAGGCTAGATTTCAAAGAATGGATTTTTAAGCCATTATTTTTCATCAAAACGAAAAATACAAAGAAAAAACCCCATTTAGAATTTGTAGAGCTTTCCAAAAATGTAAATTTTTTTGAAACATTTGTTGATTTGCGACCATAAACAAATTTTCATGAAAATTTATAAAAAAAATATAATTCATTGAAAAATGATCAAAAAAATCTGATTTTCGGACTGAGTCATATTTGAATCATCCCAAACCTACTAAAAAAAATCATAGCCAAAGTCCAATCTGTTTGGAAGATATGATCAAATCTTCCCGTTTCATGAACTTGATGGAAGAGAGAGAAAAATAAAAGAAGAATAGAAGGATCTCAGGGACGTGGGTCCCACTAAACATGCCAGAATGTGTACAAGGAAATCCCAGCCTTCAAATTTTTTTGCAAACAAGCTCAAACATGAAACATTAGTGGGTTAGCACATGAAATCATTTCAAAAACCATGAAAGAGCAAGAAACAACAATGAAACTCCAAGTAACATTAGATTGAGATAAACAAGTATTGCACCCTATTACTTGTTGGGTTTTCTCTTAAGAAATATATGTGGGTGTGCTCTCTCAAACACAAATGGAGCAAAACCCCAATGCAATGAAACTATGAATGCAAGATTGATGGGCAAGAAGAGAGATTCAAGAGCTAGTATGAAGAACTAGTCTCAAATATTCCTCAAGACGATGGATTAAACTAGAAATGATATGAAAATGCAAGAAGGAAACTATGATTTATTACCAAGATTAACCTATCATGTGATTTCTAGGCAATTTAAGAAAAAATTCATGAAATCATGAAAACAACAATGAAATCCTAAACCAATTTTAGCATAATAACAATGCACAAATGAGAGATATGATAATGCAAGAGGAGAAGGCCTCTATTTATAGATTTGTGATGGAAATAGAGGGCTAGGATTAAGAGGTGGAAAATGAGTGGCTAAGATTAAAGGTTAGGTGGGATTTGGGCGAGAATAAAGGAGATTAAGAGGCAAAAGAATGGATGGCCAAGCTTAAGAGGAAAAAGAATGGATGGCCAAGATTAAGAGGCAATATATGAAAATGTCAAACTTCACATTTAGAGGGAAAGAGAAATTTGAAATGATTGGAGGAGAAAAGAGATGGAGAGGTGGCTACCTTGGAAAAGGTGATTGTGCATATGATTAGAGATAATCCACCTTTAATCAAAATTAGAGGAATATTAGCAAGAGGTGAGTTTAGCAAAAGGTGGGGAGAGGATTATTTTATTTTAATCCAAGTTTAGAGGAATTTAAGGTTAGTGCAAGATTTTTAATAAATATTAATTTATTAAAAGGGGATTTTGAGGGAAATGTATTTAAATAAAATACATTAGGATAGTATTTATATTATATGTAAATATAAAAGATGAAACTATTTAATTATTTTAATTAAATAGTTTAATGAATAAAAGGGAATTAATAGTAATATTAATATTAATATTTTGGATGTCTACAATTATATTCTCTCTCATTGAACATCTAGGTACACATAACTGCCCTCCTTTGAAAACAAAACCAATCTAAAGTACAAAATCAGAATACTCACCATGGAAAGTGTCTAAACTGATTACAAACCTCATATATCTCCTTGAAATCTTCATCCTCCTGGTACATATCCTTAAATGCATCAATCCCCATGCTTTCAAATTGAAATTCCTACACCACAAGTGTCCTTCTACTAAGTGCATCTGCAACTTTATTGGATGCACCCTTCTTAGGTTTTATGGTAAAAGTGTAGGCTTTAAGGTACTCAGCCAACTTCATATGCCTATGGTTAAGTTTTTCATGTTCATTCAAAAAACTTAAAGCATGATTGTCAGTGGAAACAATAATCTCCTTAGGTAATAGATAGTGCCTCCATTTCTTGAGGGCCTATACCATATCATAGAGTTCCAAATCATAGGAGGAGTACTTCATATTTTACCTCATTTAGCTTCTCACTAAAGAAAGCAACCAATCTTCCCTCTTATGTCAAAACAACCCCTATTGCTTGGTTGCTAGCATCACACTCAAATTAAAAAGCTTTATTAAAATCAAGGAGAAAAAGTATGGGTTGTTGATAAACCCTCTTCTTCAAATACTCAAAACCCTTATCACCTTCATTGGTCTAAGAAAACTTTCCCTTATTACCTCCTTTGATGGTGTCAATAATTGGTACACATAGCTGACTTAAATTCCTTATGAACTTCCTATAGAAACTTGCAAGTCCAGAAAAACTACTTACATCCCCAACTGATTTGGGTGTGGTCCAATTGAGAATAAATTCTACCTTTGAAGGATCCATCTTCAAACTTTCCTTGGAAATGATGAAGCCAAGGTACACCAACTCCTCTTTTAGGAAGTCACAATTTTCCAAGCTTATCATTAGCTTCTCCTCATGTATTCTTCTTCAAACCATGTCAAGGTGCTTCAAATACTCCTCTTTAGACCTGCTAAACACAAGGATGTCATTTAAATAAACAAAAAACAAGCTTCCTAATGGAAGATTGCAATACCTTATTTATGAGGCATATGAAAGTACTAGGTGCATTGGATAGCCCAAATGGCATCACCAACCACACATAGAGGCCTTTAGTGGCTTTGAAAGTAGTATTCCATGCATCCCCTTCTCTAATTCTAATTTGGTGATAACTGCTCTTCAAGTCTATCTTGGAAAAATAACATGCCCCTCCTAGGAAACCCATAAGATCCTCCATCTATGGTATTGAAAAAATATATATGATTGTTATTCTATTTATAGCCCTTGAATCCATACAAATCCTCCATTTTCCATCCCTCTTGGGTGCTAGGATAGTAGGTACTACACATGGACTTAGACTCTTCCTCACTAGGCCTTTGTCTAGCGATTCTTGCACTTGCCTTGCAATATATTCATTTTGGGTTGGTGTGATTTTGTATGCATCTTTGTTGGGTAGTGTAGAATCTAGTATCAGGTCTATATGATGATTTATATCTCTAATTGAGGGCAGGGAGCTAGAAAATTCCTATACCATAATGCCATTTTACTTCTCTAGCAAACTTTGGACTTCACTAGGTATGAATTCTCCTTTAATTTTGGGAAAGTTTGATTGGTCTTTTGGCTTCATAATCAGACAAAATCCTGGGCCTCCTTCTTCCTTTAAAGTCTTCAAAAAAAATATATATATCCCACCGCCATGACACTACAACCTACTTGCCTACATGCACCCTCATCAGGTAATGGATTCAAGGTAAAAGACTCACCATTTTTTGTTATGGTATATGCATTTTTTTTCCATCATGTTGTGCCTTGAGATCATATTTCCATGGATTCCCTAGGAATAGATGACAACCATCCATGAGGATTATCTCGCAAATAATTCTATCCTTGTACCCTCCAATATGAAATTCTACCCAATATTGCTCATGCCCAAGTACTTATTGGCCCTTATTTAACAAAGATGCCCTATAAGGAGTAGGATGAGGGACTCTTTTCAAACTTAACTTCTCCACCATTTCTAATGACACCAAGTTATCTGTAGACCCTGAATCAACTATGACCTTACATACCTTCCCATTGGAATTACAAGAGGTTCTGAATAGTGACTTCCTTTGGGGCGGTTCTTGTATACTTGACACCTTCAAGAGAGTTCTCCTCATCATTGGGCTCTCTCCACACTCTATATCTATTGGTCTAGCTAGTGTTTTAACACTTTGTCATTCATCTTCTTGCACTAGTTGATTCCTCCTCTCTCCTCCATGAGAATTAGATTATTTCTTCTCTCGACATTTGAAGGCTAGATGTACCACTTTATTGCAGTTATAACACCTTCTAGTGAAGTTATTAGCGCCCCTTCTAGGACCATCAAATATTCCTCTCCCATTCGGTCTTCTTCCCCTAAAACTTTCTCTACTACTTGAGTATCCACTTTGTTCATTTTGGATTGACTCCCCTTGTTGTCTTTGGGGATGTTTTATTTCCCCAAAACTACCTCTTCCTTTGAAGATTCTTCCTCTACCTCTACCATGTTTCTCACTCTTCCTCCTCAACTTCGCTTCTACCCTTAGGGCCACTTGGAATCACTTATTCACAGTTTTTGGGGTCATGAGACTAATTTCATCTTGAATTCTGATTTTTAAACCTTTCAAATATCTTTCCACTTTCTCTCTCTCATCTTCAACATTCATGTATCTGAGGCTCAATTTGTGGAACTCCTCTATGAAAGCAACCACATCTAAATCCCTTTTCTTCAAGTTTGGTTACTTATTATAGACTTTAATTTCATAATATGCTAGTAAGGGTTGATCCTTTAATTTATTCACCATTCCTCCCCATGAGGTTATCATGGGCCTTCCCATCTATACTCTCTCCCCTTGACTGTAGTTCCACCAAGTTAAAGCAACCCCCTTCAACTAGTTTTTTGCAAATCTTACTTTCTTGTCATCAGGTATTTCATTATACTCAAAGTAATTGTTAAGGGTGGCTACCCACTCTATATCCTCCTCATTATCCATATTCCCACCATACATAGGAATTTTCATTCTTGCCTCTAAAGTTTCTCCCTTCATCGATTTGATAGCATTAATCAACCTCCTCTCCTCTAGAGGTGTCTCTTCTTCTTGAGGGTCCTCATTCTCACCCTCTTCTTCTTCTTCTTCCTCGGGGTCACTCGTGTCCTCTTAACCCCTCTCTCTCTGTATTTCTCTAGTCTTCATTATTTCTATCTCATCCCTTAGGGATTTCAACTCCATGGTGACTGTAATAGGTACACCTTTTGGAGGAATTATGTTTAATTCACCTCAATCCCTTTTCTCGGCACACCAAGCCTTTCTCCCAAAAAATAAAACTTGGATATGATACCACTATGATGCAGATGTATCTAACAAGATAACAAAACCCTACAAGATAACACAAACATTGATTGAAGTACACAACTTAAATGAATTATAGGGAACCCTTACATTCAACATTTACCGATTTGGCTTAGTGACCCAAATATTCCCAACATGACAATAGGTCCTCTCAAGGATGGGGAAAAGTGTCTTGAGACATTATCAACTTCTATTGACTCCAAATAATACATCAAAACTCTTGGTTGATCCGAACTTAATGACTAGTACCACTTGTTCACTTATGACCATTATACCAAAACCCTTGAATAAAAAAAGTCAAGAGAAAAGTGATAATATAGTTTGGAAAACGTCCACTCAAATGTTGAACAACTTAAATGAATCCAAGACTACGCGAAGGGCCCACTCAAACAAACCCAACACTCTATTTTAACCAAGATGTCTTACAAGCCTTACTAGGCCTAATGGCTCTTCACAGTGAGTTTTTTTACCATAATATTCTAACCCTTAACCTTCTATAATAAAAAAAAACTACCTTTCCATATACCCATTAAGGGAATACAAAACATATGTCAAAATATTAATATGATCCTTTGGACTGAATGGGGTAATCAAGACTGTCAACAATGACCTAATGAGGCTATTAGGCCACTTCTCTAAAGAAAGTCCCTTCTAGATCCTTCACCCATCACAAACACCTCCTAAGACACTTTAGTTTCATCTCTAAACTAGTCAATCCATCATAAAACAAGGTTTAGTCCAGTAAAAAACATCATTGTTACCACATTTGCACTTAATCCTATGGAACTCGGTTTGCCACATTGAGATTTCAGACCCTAATATGTCATTTTTTACTTGGTCACAACTTTTACTTGCTCTATCACCACCAGAATATTAAATTAGAACCACAGCTACACCCTTTCACCGAATTTTATATTTTTTGAAGGTGGAAAGAGGGTATAAGGGCATTTTTGACAAGAAACCCTAGGTAGTGAGGGTTTCAAACCTCATGTCACAAAAATATGCACAACTTTGTCTAACTTTAATGGATTAAAAGAAAACTCAGACCAAATAAAATTTTATTCCTTAGGCTATGTAATAATATTCATTTCAGACCATTATACATGCATACAATATCATACAAAATGACTGTTACAGATAAAACCCATGAATTGCAGTGAGAAACGAAACAAATTTTATTGTCAATCTTCAAAAATACTTCAACAACCTTTGCCTTGGTTCAAAAGAGGCATATATAGGTCTAATAAAATCATCACAACCATTCTTAACTATTTTTTAAATCAGTTAGCCGTTGGGATACAAGTTTGCATCATTTAGCAAGAAAAGTTGCAAAAGTTGCTTGTGCAACTTTTGCTATTTTTGCAATTTTTACATTTCCTCTACCAAATTTTTTAAAAAACTTTTAAAACACTCCCTACATGCCAAATATGGCTTAAAATAATGCTTTCAATCAATTCCACCCATATTCACACTTGTGACGGGTTTGACCAATGTTGACCAACTAGGTCCTGATTGGCTACCTATAAGGAATTGGCACCAAGGCCTTACAAAAATAGAGGCAACAAGTTGAAATGGTCCCTTGGACCTTATTAGATACAAAAAACATATAGAAACACAAAACCAAATAACAAGTATTCATTAGGCCCCTTGGATGCATAGGTTCTCCTACACCATTTTTCGCTTGACCGGGTTTCCATGTCAAAAGTCTCAGTGTAATGTGTTGGTTGATGTGTTGTGGTCTTGCATTAATGTTTATTATTTAGATTTGAGATTAATGTTTAAGTTTTGGATAAAGATTTGATTTTTGGGACACAAATGATTCACCCCCCTCTTAGTTGTGTTTTCTACCTTGTTTCTAACAAAGACATTACTCGAATGACATGTCATACCTATAAAAATGAGCAAAATTTTGGATTGGGTGTCAGGGAAATATGGTAGGTGTAGGTTTTCTGAGTGTAGCTCAATATGAGATCAGAATAGGTTACGAAGACCAAAAATAGATCTATAGGAACTAGGTGATGAGATGAATTATTTTATTAGAGGAAAATAGGGGGAGCACTTAAAAATAAGGGATAACCTCAATTTTTACAGAAATTGAATCAATATAGGACTTATAATATTAATTTGAAGGTCCAATAAGCCTTAAGAGAGCATGAAGTCAATTTGGGAACCCATACATTCTAAAATGGGGCTAAAATGATCACCTAATCAAGGATACTTACTTTTTAGGATGATAGAGTATCATCTCTATCAAAGATTATATCATCAACATACACAAAATCAATCAAGTTCTTTCATCTTCTACTTTGATATATATATATATATTACTATCTATGAGACATTTCATGGATACTTGTTGATGTAGGTACTTGTCAATATTGCATACCAAGTCGTGTGAGCTTTCTTAAATCCATAATTTTGTTAAATGTAGATGTATTCTTCAAGGTCACCATAAAAAAAAAGGTCGACTTGACATCCATCATATATGCCTTGATTTTTTTATCGACGAAAAATGAAAGAACATTTTCATTGCTTCTATTTTATCCATAGAAGCAAAATCTCTTCAAAATAAGTTATTTTTATCCCTTAAAAACTAAATTTCCTTTATTCCTTACCACTTCTCCATCTTCATTGAGTTTGTTGTAGAATACCAAATTTGTTCCTATTACATTCTTATCAACAACCTTGCATCCAATTCTCAAGTTTTATTCCTCTTAATCTAATTGAGTTCTTCCATTTATTTTATACAACCTTCATCTTTTCTTGCATCATTGACTATCCTTGGTTCTATTATTGACATCAAACATAAGTTAACTTATTCATTAACCCTTACAATTCTTCTATTGGTCTTCACACCCTCATTTTTGTCTCCAGATACGTAATCTTAGAAATGAATCTTCTAAAAATACTTGGTAGGATTCTTAGGGTTCTCTGTAGAATCTTCATTTTCGTTAGGTAATTTTTCTTCTTCTATGGATGAAGGTTCATCTAATTCATAGCCTTCTAAATCACATGTATTTTGATGTATTTCTTCATCAACTTTTACATTTTCACTTTCAATCACCTCTCTTAATCTTTTATTGCAACATCTATAGGCATTGCTTCTTGAAGAATATCTAAGAAAGATAATTTCATTAGATATAGAGTTAAACTTTCCCAAGTATTATTCATCTTTTCTTATATAACATTTTCTACCAAACTCATCTGGATTAAAATAATAAATTCAGTTACAATGCTAGGTATTTGGAAACCTCCAAGTATTGTTGAGAAAAATGGACAATAGAAAAACTCATAAGAAGATTTTTGTACATCAAAAGATGATTCATTTCTTCCAAACAGTTTTTAAATACATATCAATAATCCCAATAGTCTTAGGATTTCAAGAAACTTCAAACTAAAGAGTTTTTCGAGAATAAAATAATAAATAAAATGATAAATATTTAAAAAAATTACAAAACTAGGAGCCCTAACTTGATGGGGTGAAAGTGTTTGCATTATTGGAGAGGTATTGAAAAGGTCTAGTTTCATTTCCTTAGAACCATTCCTTTGGTAGTTGTTCTAAGGAATCAAATACACTTCTAACCTCAACTTCTATTCTAAAGGTCTCCAAAAATGCCAATTAGTAGGATGTAGAAAATAATGAGAAATTAGATTTATAGTTTTTCCCATCTCTGCTTGCTATGACTGACCTTGATGGCTTTGGATCACCCTTGAACAACTCTAGACCATCCTCAAACTTTTTTGGGTATTTTTTTGTCACATTTTGCATCTTCTCCATCAATTTCTGATACACGTTGGATTTTCCTCATATTGCTTTGGACTATTCTTGATACCTAGATCATTCCTCAACCTTGAGAGGCAGTGGGCCCCATTCCACCAACACACTATAATATGTAAGGAGAACATTTAGAAATATATTATTTGATAGACAATTTATTATGTTAAGGGGGTTGAATCACTCGAAATGAAGGAATTTATTGTTGTTATATTTCTTTCACCTTCTTACTGGAAGCATGGTGTGTTGGAGCAGTATGAATTTTTCCAATATTGTCAATCATATCTTGAAAACCCTTTTGATTTGTGTAGCACACAGTTTCATGATTTGGCTATGGGGTATGGCTTTGTTGATTGTATCTTTTAGTGTACGGTATAAAGAAAACCTTGTAGCTAACATGAACATATTCTATTATTTCAATTATGAGTTCTTGTGATGGTTCTACTAAATGGTGGTGATTTTTGTGGTATAATGAGAACTATTTTCAAATGGTTTAACCCTTTCATGGTGAATGCAAGTTCTAATTTGTACAATCAATTTATTGTGAATTAGGTATCTAGAATTTATAGAAATTACCTTAGGTATTCAATATTTATTGTTCCCTAGTCTGACAATAATACTACGTGGTCTTGACTCATATATGCCATGATGCTGATACATATATGGTTGTCCCAATTGTACATCACATACATCTAATGGGGCTACATCACAGAGAATCTCATCTTTAAATGGATTTATAGAATAAGATAAGTGGCATTGTCTACTTGTATGCATATTTTACCCTTGATTGACTAATCCCATAGAATATGGTTGTGGGTAAGATCTGGTCTACAAGTTCAATCTTTTAACAACTTCAACATAGATTGAGTTCGTTTGAGTTTTCCTATCAATGATGAAATCTAATGGTTTTCCATTTACCTACATTTGTGGATGAAAGAGTTGTTCTACATTTTCTTGAGGTAAGATTTTGCAGTAACCACCATGGCGTAACAATCTACTTCAATGATCCGTTCACCATATTTTTGACAAAAAAGGTCTTTTGGAAAAAAATAGATTCCTTAGCTATTGTCTGTTCTTTTTCTACTAATGTTTTTGCATCCCTACAATACTTGGTACTATGTCGAGTGCTTTTGTGAATATCGCACCACATATTTGTATCTTTTATTTCCTATTTCGTAGCTTTGTTGAATATTGATGATTGTGGCAAAGATTTTTCAAAGGTCTATTTTTTGGGTACCTACCAATGCTTTTCCCCTTCCGTTTCATCTTCTCCTCAATATTTGTTTCATATTTATAGGTGGTTCCAAGTGGTTCAACTTTCAAGAAGTATGGTTTAGTTTGAATATAACATTGTAGTATACTATGTTATTTTAGAACTTGATATTTTTTAGAATCTTACATGCTAAGCTTTTATGATAGAGCATGAATTTTATTGGTGTAATCCTGCACCATTTTATCTCTCCTTTGTCACAATAGTTTCCACTCCGTATATTTTTCTTCATATGTGTCTTCAAGATAATACTCCTCTTTGATGAATTCTACAAAATCCCTCCATGTAGGATTCGTATCTATTCCTTCATCCAATTCTTCCTTTTCATCTATTACATAATCATTCTTCTTGGATACAAGTTTTCCTTCCCATGCTTTCTTCACACATGCCTCATTTTTTAGGATGGAAATGTTATCTTATCGACATTGGAAAAGGTATTAATAGAGAAATATCTATCTAATTTCATTAACCATTCATCTACCTGTAATGAGCTAAAAATGGTCATCTAAACCCTAGACCCCCAACCTCGATCTCTCATCAAGAAATCCCTAATCTTGATCAATTTAAGTCCTAACCCAAGACAATTTATCATCTTTAGTCTAATCTGACTTGAACAGTAGGTCCCAATCTATCATCACACTTGATTAATTAATTAATTCCTAAAATTATTAAATATTGGCAAATAAACCTAAGGCTATTTATTTAATTAATATCTCAATGTATTGATGAAATAATTTGCTAAATGGTCAATTAAATTTTAAAAAGAATTAAATTAATAAAGTTGAGTAAAAATGCATTTAAATCATTTAAAAATTCATATTATGTCATCATTTCAAGTTGACTAAACATCAAATTAGAAATAAATTTGTTTTGTTCAGTTAACTAATTATTTTCTATTTCTCATTTTGGAAACAATTTAGTTAACTGAAAACTAATTTTAGAAGTTTCCTAAATGACTGATCAGTCAGTTCAGTCAACTGAATCTCTCAACCAATCATCTTCTGTGTACGTGGATTGTGCTTCTTCAAATTGAATCTCATTCTCTCTTCAACTTTCAATCTCGGTCATCGATTCGAGAGAGAGTTTCTATCAAAGACGATTTCATTTCCTCACAAAGGATTAAGACTTTTGAGTATTGTTATTATGCAGAATTGTGTTTATCTTAGCATTTGAGCATTTATAATTTAAGCATTGTTAGATTGTTTATCTTAATTTCAAAGCATTTCATTTCACAATCTAGATCACATTTAAATTTGGGTTGAAAAAACACATCTTAGCTAATCTTGGATTAATCAAACTCGCATTCTAGATTTATACTTGCATATCATTCTAAATTAATCATTTTAAATCCTTCGTTTAGAATAGGTCTAGTCTCTGGGTTTGAAATGACATGAGAGAAAACATACAATCCTTCATAATAGAAGGAAATAAGTTGACTTTAGCTAATATTTTATTCTTTTCATAGTTACATACTTTCATAGATTAGCCACACAATGACTTATTGAAGTGTGTGTCACAAGTAACATGAGCACAATTTCACACGCACATTTTTGGAGCAAATGCAAAGATAAAATGATGTACAACATGCTCTAGATGCCAAATCTACAATGTGTAAAATCAAAATTTACCATTTACAGGGTTAAATACAAGTGGTTTTTTCCATACAAGTGGGAAACTGGTCTACATACTCGTATGAGTATTCATAAAGGCATGTACAAGTAATCAGTATGATAAGAAAATACCTTATTTCCCATATGAGTAAGTGAGCTTCTTTGAATAAGCTCCTACAAGCTTTGTGCATGGGGCATATGGGTATTCTAATGGCTTGATACGAGTCAAGATTTGGAAGCAGTTACTCGTACAAGTTCCGGGGAGGACTCATATGATAATCCATGGGTTGAAAGTTAAAAACGTGAAAAACAATGCAAAAATTGGTGAAAATTCAGAATGCAAGAATCCAAAGGTTGGTTTATCGCATACTTAATGCTACTAGATAGTTTTGGGGCCTGTTGTGCAGTCTTTGGTGCTTGAAATGATGTGTATCAACTGGGACCACCATTTTTCTTAGAGGAAGGCTTGAAGATTGATAAGGTTGAAATGAATTAAAATGACCCTTTTTGGCAGCCTTTATATAGGTTTTTAACCTAATTTTAAACTTGCTCTGATTGACGTGAAAATTGCACCCCTAGCTAATGTGACCGTCCTGATTCCATTTTCAAGATCAAAATTGAAATCTGAGATTGTTTTACTTGCCAATTTTGACAATTGAGTTTTTAGGTCAAATCTAGTTGATTGCTTGCACAATCAATCTTTCTAGACTGTGAACCACAAAATCTCTCTTGCTTTTATTCCAAATAATCCATGTGTTAAAATTTTGGTCAAACTTAGTCAACAAGACCCCAAAACAAGTGCAGATTACATCCTAAAATGCTTGCAACCCCATCTAAATCAGATCAGTTTCTTCTGACAATAATTTCATCAATCGATTTTCTTTCTATCACTGGGGGACCTAGGCATCTTTTGATTTCACTCTAGAGGGGGCAGGATCAGGACATCAACAAATTCAGTGATCACATTATTAAACAAGACCCCGTCACTAGGGGGATCTTAGATTCATCGCATCAAATCAAGTTGAGATTATCTTTAATCAATAACATCCCACTCAATTGTCTTATATAGTAATGGATACACTCAAAACTAGACAGATCGGTCTTAAACGAGACATCCATGGCTGAAACCAGACACATTCATCAAATTGGCTTCAATATCATTTCAAATCAAGTTAGTTTTTGCTAATCAAAATCTCTTAACAATAATCAGTTTCATCGCTTCAAATCAAGCTGGTTATATGTTCGAACCAATCCAAAGGTTCAAAGAGTTCTTGACTGATGTTCAGTTTCATCACTTCAAATCAAACTAAGCATTATGTTTTATATCTTTTGATTGATCTCTGTCTAATCAAGCTCGAAGTTGGTCTTATTCAAAAGAATGGTTTCATCGCTTCAAATTAAATTATTCTTTGTCTCATCGCTAACTGTTCTTTCAATCAATGCATTGATCACACATCAATTCAAAGAGGGACAAATGTAATGACCTAAAATGGTCATCTAAAGCCTACACCCCTAATCTTGTTCTCTCATCAAGAAAACCCTAATTTTGATCATTTTAAGTCCTAACCCAAGGCAATTATCATCTTTAGTATGATCTGACCTGAACCCTAGGTCCCAATCTATCATGACACTTGATTAATTAATTAATTCCTAAGATCATAAAACATTGACAAATAAATCTTAGGTTATTTATTTAATTAATATCTTAATGTATTGATTAAATAATTTGCTAAATGGTCAATTAAATTCAAAAAGGAATTAAATTAATAAAGTTGAGTAAAAATGCATTTAAATATTTAAATGTTTTAAAAATGCATATTATGTCATCCTTTTAAGTTGGTTGAACATCAAACTAGAAACAAATCTATTTTGTTTAGTTAACTAATTCTTTTCTATTTCTCATTTTGGAAACAACTCAGTTAACTGAAAATTGATTTTAGAAGTTTTCTAAATGACTGATTAGACAGTTCAGTCAACTAACTCTCTTAACCAATCATCTTCAGTGCAGGTGGATTGTACTTCAAATTGAATCTCATTCGCTCTTCAAATTTCAATCTCGATCGTCAATTCAAGAGAGATTTTCTATAAAAGATGACTTCATTTCCTCACAAAGGATCTAGACTTTTGAGTATTGTTATTATGTAGAATTGTGTTTATCTTAGCATTTGAACATTTATCATTTAAGCATTTTTAGATTGTTTATTTTAATTTCAAATCATTTCATTTCACAATATAGATCACGTTAGCTAATCTTGGATTAATCGCACTCGCATTCTAGATTTATATTTGCATATCATTCTAGATTAATCATTTTAAATCCTTCTTTTAGAACAAGTCTAGTCATTGGGTTTGCAATGACATGAGAGAAAACCTACACTCTTTCCTACTAGAAGGCAATAATTTGACTTTGGCTAATTGGTTATTCTTTTCATAGTTACATACTTTCATAGATTAGCCACACAATGAATTTTTGAAGTGTGTGTCACAAGTAACAAGAGCACAATTTCACACGCACATATGAAACTAACTTATGTTGATTTCGACCAGAAAAAATATGAGCAACATTTGAGAGAGGTCTCCTTTGTATGTCCTTGCTAAGAGCAAAGAACACACCTTGAGCTATTTTCTTTTTGAGGGCAAGCAACTCATTTTGCAACCTCTGCACCGTAGGATCTATCCCTGTGATGGAAGAAAATGAATTAAAAAAAAAAGAACTTTCTTAAAACCCACTTGCTTCTATTATTACCTACCCATAAAGAATGAGATCATCCTCAGTTTCAGTTGCCAAAGTCTGTGCGGATGAAAGAGTATCCGAGGTTGCTCTTCTTAATAGAAAACTGACTTTGGGAATTTGAGTATTGACAAAGAAATACTTTAAATTTGTAGTTGTAGGCTGAGAAACAACTGAAATTCTTTGTGTCAACTTGTTTAAATGAGAAACAAATTCATGCATATGCATGTGAGATGCCTTCTTCAACTGAGTGAGCTGGACCAACAAAGTATGAGCATCTATAGGAGGCTTGAATCTTTCTTCAAACTTGATTATGAGAGTAGCCTAGTTTGTGATAGTCTAGGGTGCAAGATGATAAAACCAGTCAGCAACCATGCCTTTGAGAATTTCCACAAACAACCTTATAGACACATCCTCATGTTCATCACCATGAACACCGCATGCAATGTGGAAATTATGCACACACATATACATATTTCTCCTTTGAGATAATTTGATGAAAATGTATTTTATAAATGGTTACTAGTAGTGGGTTTGAGGATTCTTGTATTTCATGTCTAGCATTTTGAGTTCCTTCCTCTAACTGATGTATTGTGAAGCCCTATCTCGAGCCATTATAGCATTTCACTTACTTTCATGATAGACCTCTTTTATAATACATTATATTGAAGTGTCATATGTGTGGAAATGATTATGGATATAATGTGGATGCTTGTGGAAGTGTCTTATGTGTGGAAATGATTATGGAAACCATGAAAATATATGTTTGATGACATATGAAAGGACTTGTAAATGTGTTGTATCTCAAGTGGTTTATATATATATATATATATATATATATATATATCACACAACTTGGATAATGGAAGGGTAGATGCCATGGATGATCTACCTAACAGTGCCCTTCGTAAAAGTTGTGTATATCCAACAAAGGCTATGAATGTGCTATTGTATCATGGTGTGTTGGTGAAATGCTTGTATTTGGAAATGAATTTTAATAGTCATGTATTGTATTGAATTATTTTGGTAGTACCCCCATAGTGTATGCTATATGAGACACATAATATGTTGAGAGGTAGAGGACCTCCATTGACTGCAAGATTCTGAAGGATGTTAGTCCATATAGACTTCCCCACATGCAGTACCACAATTTTTGGTTCATAGTGCAAACCCACTCCTTAACGCGTTCACCCAAGGGCTAAGGATGGTCCTATTATGATAGTGATACTTGTATATTATGGAAGATATATTGGCTTTTCAGATATATGGCATTATAGATTCATTATTTATCATGTTCGAAGATGTGTGGGACCAATTTTGATTATATTTTATGTCGTTAGAAAACCACCAATCTGATTTTGTGGATAGATATCCACCATTATATATACTATTGTGATTAGAGAACCAACATTCCCCTCTTCCCTCTCAGTGGCCTTAATAAGGCCACATAGTGCTCATAATGTGCAATTGTTGATCAAATGTGAATTGTTGCTCTAGTTTCTTTATTGAGAATTTTTATTATTTTATCTTGATATTGCCAACAATGCAAAAACAAATATTGTTGGGCTACTTAGCCAAATTTTGTTTGATGGTCCTATTTACCTCAAGGAAATGTCTTTACTTGTTTTAAACTAAGGGTTTACTAATGTGGCCACTCTTGAATTTTAAATTTTTGAATTGATTATTTTTATCTTTGGTTTTTAGATTATTTATTGAGGCCCTTTATTGTTGAAAAATATTGGCAAAATATGTTTGTGATGTGTTAGTTAACATATATATCCCCAAAATTAATCAAATATGATCAAGAAAATAAACCTTTACAGCCCTATGGGAAAAATTAATTAATTAACAATTGGGATTTGCCTTAATTGTCAAGTCCCTCTGCATACAGGTGCAGCTCCCTCTTCAATAGTTTTCAATTATGATTTTCATGAATCAATGAAGACAATTTCAAAAATAATAATTTTTACCCTAAAGTATAAAAGGTTTGAACATCATATTTAAAATGAAATACAAATTAGATAAACATGTTGGATGATATCAGTTTTGGGTACTGATCATGCTGTTGATATTCATGTTTTGTCACTTATGTCAACATATGTTTTTGTGGAGAGAACAAACTATTTACTTGACTGGCAGAAGTGTACGGACATTGTATGACTATTTTAGAACGATCAAAGTTGGTTATATGAAGAAGGATGTGTGTTGACCTTATTCCTAAGGTCACTTGGCTTTATGTTACATATTGTGGCTGTTACAATTGATTTGGGGAAGACTGGTTTATGGACTGTAACTATGATGCTTGACAGAGCAGGTCTCTGTGTTTCGGGTATATCTTACTGGTGAAGATATTTCAAGTGATGTGAGCTTACTGGAGGACTGTAGACATAATTTGGAATATTGGGTTGTGTTTGATTGATGTGAGCATTCTGGTGACATCATCTGTGGTGTGTATTCTAAAGGAGACCTATTTAGTGGCCGACTTCAGACATGTAGCGTGTAATATGAATATTGAGCGTGCATTGTAGATCTCAAAGTATAATTGATGGATAGTAAATGATCTTTACTTGTTATAGGTACCGTTTTTATCTTATCAAGGGGTTATATAATTATTTGTATATTGGGAAAGCCTAATTGGCCGGCCTAATTAATTATTTATGTATTAGGAAAGCTTAATTGGCCAACCTAATGAATTATTGTAATAGGGTATATATGAGTGATCTTTTCTTTTGGAAAGACGTGTGTATGTGTGTGGAAGTGGAAGAGAAGTGAAATCTATGAGGTTTGTTTGCTGCTGGATGTAGAGAAGAGTTTGTGATAGGAATACTTCATTGCAACTGACCAAGCAAAGATAGTTGTTATCAGACAGTTCACTAGATTGTATATTCTTATATACACTTGTTTGGATTATGAATCCTTGAGGGTGGCTTTAACCTTGTTTGGGTAGTGTTCGTGGCCAGTGATCCTACTACTTTTCTTGACTCCTAATAGGGTCTATCTCCTAATAGGGACTGTGTACTGTAATGTTGTAATAAGATCCTAATAGGGCTAAATCTTTTAACATGGATACTATACTCTTAGAAATTTATTTGTGGGTGCTAATTCCCATCAGGGTTTTACCTTTAACAGGGTTTCCTCGACAACAAGCATTGTGTTATTGTGTTGGAATTTACTATGTTATCATCTACATTGTAGTTTTGGTTTATAAAGTTTAAAGTTTAACAATCTATATCACAACTGATTCACCCCCCTCTCAGTTGTCTTGTGGACTATTATTCCTAACAATTGATATCAAAGCTACTGATCCTTAGAGAGAAAGATTAACAGCTTGAGGTGATCCTGAAGATGTCTTACTACAGGAAGGATAGTCCAAAATTTGATCCTAAAAACTTTGACAGTTGGCAGAACAAGATGAGAACACATTTGTTATGTTTGGGACTTGACTACTGGATTATCACAAAGAAGAATGAGAAGATAGCGAATAAGGATGAACTTGAGAAGGATACTGAAGATGAAAAGAAGTTATTTTCATGTAATATGGTTGCAAGGGAATCATTGATCAATGCACTTTCTGAAGGTGAATTCACAGAAGTAAAAGACTTGGATTCTGTACATGAGATCTGGACAAGATTGGAAGCACTATATATAGAAGACAAATTTACAAAACATGCAAAGCTACAGATCTAGAAGACAAAGTTGGAGTCACTAAAGATGAGAGAAGATGAGAACATTAGGGCATATGGACAGATAATTACTGAAGTGGTTACTGTCATTAGAAACTCTGGCGGTACTTATAGTAAGGAAGAGGTGATTGCAAAGATAATCATATCTTTGACACCTAATTATAGAACCAAAGAACAAGCTATAGAGGAGAATATACCTTTGACACCGAAATTCACTAGAGAAATGATTATTAGAAATCTAACTACTTTTGAGGTTGTAGAATTGGGAGATACTTTACCTAAAGTTGAGTCATCATTCAAGGCAACTGTGCATAAGAAAAAAAAGACCTTATCTAGAATTGCGAGCACCAACAATTATGACCTAAGAGAAGAGCTTGGAGAATATGTTGAGGAATGGGAACATATATAGGAGGAAGAAAGAAAGCTAGATGAAGTGGTAGCATTGGTCACTAGAAGAGAGAAGAGAGGTAAGGGTAAATTTGAAGGAAAATTACCTTTGAAATGTTTTTCATGTAACAAGATTGGTCATTTTGCATATAGATGTTCTACAGGGGTTCTTATGCACAAACCTAAGTTTTACAAATCGAAGTATCCTAAAGAAAAGGAATGTTATTAAGATAGTGAGGGTATTTTTGATGACGATGGTGACTATGATGAAATTGGATTTATTACTATAAAGGATGATGAACCTTTACATGAATAAAAAGACTTAGTATCTCGTGTTGAAAAGAAATCTAAATGGGTTATAGATAGTGGTTATTCACATCATATGACTGGAGATGAAAAAAAATTGTGAGTTTGAAAAGATATGATGGTGGTTTTGTTATATTTGGTGACAATACTCCTAAACTTATCATTGGAGTTAGATCTATTTCTCTGGATGGCAAGACTAATACTGACAATGTATTACTTGTTGATGGACTTAAGCATAATCTTTTAAGTGTTGGACAGTTAGTGGACAGAGGTTATCAGTTGAAATTTATTAATGGGAAATGCTCTATCAGAAGTAAATCAGGAGATTTGATCGCATCTAGCACTAAATCTAGAGGTAATGTATTTGAATTGAATACATCTGAAGCTACTTGTTTTATTGTGAAGATTGATAATAGTTGGTTGTGACATAGAAGATTTTGTCATGTTAATTTTGATAACATTGTGAAGGAAAGTATGACTAATGTTGTGAGAGATCTACCTAACATTGTAAACCCATCTAACACTATGTGTAGAGAGTGTGTAATGGGGAAGCATGCCAGAAGTGGTTTTAAAAGAAAATCTTATTCAACAAAAGGGAAGTTGGATCTGGTGCATACATATCTGTGTGGTCCTACAAGAATGAGATCATATTATGGTGAAAGGTAATTTATACTTTTTGTTGATGAATTTTCTAAAATGATGTGGGTTACATATTTGAGAGAGAAAAATCTGAAGCATTTGACAAATTCAAGTTATTTAACCCAAAAGTTGAGAATGAATCTGGTTTGAAGATAAAATGTTTGATATCAGATAGAGGTGGAGAGTTTACATTAGACTTATTTAATACCTACTGTGATGAACATGGAATATATAGACAAACATCAGCTCCTAGAACTCCACAACATAATGGGATTGCAGAGTGAAGAAATAAAACTATATTAGATGCTACTAGGACTATGTTGCTGGAAGGAAATGTGTCACATGTTCATTGGAGAGAAGCAGTTGGCACTGCTGTGTACACCTTCAATAGAATTCAGATCAGAGAAGGTAAAATTAAGACTCCTTATGAATTATGGTTTGATCATACAACTACTATAAAATATTTCAGAATATTTGGAAGTAAATGTTATATCAAAAGAGATGATGAGATAGGGAAATTTGATGCTAGAAGCGATGAAGGAATTTTTCTTGGTTATTCTACTAAGAGTAAAGCATATAAATGTTTCAATCTGAGATTGAGGAAGTTGATTGAAAGCACCAATGTGATGATAGATGAAAAGTTTCAGATTTAGGAAAGAATGTATGACTGTGGTCAGACTACAAAGATGAAGACATGGTTTGTAAGCTAAATAAAGCATTGTATGGACTGAAACAACCACCTAGAGCATGGTATGCAAGACTGGACAAGTATCTGTATAGTCAAAAAATGGAAGCACTTCCATGATACACTGGTTTAGCCTTCTGAGTAAGTGGTTTGGGGTCATGAAAAGCACCTTGAATGGGTTTCTGATCTAGACCTGGCTTTCCCCCTATTCTGCCCCACTTTCCACTTCTTTCCAACCTAATTTTTGCATCCTAGACTGCAAATCTGAGATCTTTGACCTCAGGTTCAGGGTCGACCATGACCCTGACCTAGGTCAAGGTCAACCTCGAACCTAACCTAGGTCAAGGTTGACCTCGACCTTGACCCAGGTTTCAAACTTTAGGGTCTTCTAGTTTCCAGATGTCGGTCTTTGCAAAAGTTATTTCCCGCTTCTAGGTCGTCTGTTTCAGGTTCCGAAGCATCGATTCCTAAATTATATTTAATATAGGTCCTCTACTAAGGGTAAAGGCTTTAATGGGAATTTAATTATCCTATGTCAGCCTCCTTAGAAGATTGTGCCCTAGTTTCATATAAAAGGGAGCTTTCTCCTCTCATTTTCTCTAAGTCTTCTAATCCTGATCAAACATTCTCAAACTATCATCAAGTGCAATTCCAAAAAGCTAAGGAGCAAGAATTTAAGCAAGCATTCATCCATCCTCAAGAATTGTAGCATCCATTTTCATGAAGGAGATCCATTGGAGGCCATTGAAGGATTCAAGCTATATAGTGCCCTTTTGGTGATCTCTCCATCCACCTTCCTCCAAGCCCCTTCCAAATCAAGAACCCATTCAAGAATTGGTGTTGGAGACCTACAAGAAAGAGATTGAAGACATCCTACATTCTACATTCCATATTTTTGTGCATACATACTTGTAGATTCAAGGATTCGAATCCTCCACAAGGAATTTTACAAGCAAGGTGAATTTATGCATTTACTTTGTTTACTTCTGCAAATTTCAATTACATATATTTAAGGTTAATTCCAAAACTAGGGTTTGACCAAGGCAAAACCCTCCCCTAAAACAAACAAAACTCTTTTTCTTATAGGTACAGGTTTAGGATTGAAGATTTGAACCCAGATCTGGATACCCTTTTCGACTTTCTGTCGGGCTCCACGAACAGATTCTCTGTCAGACCTGTGCAGGTCAAGGTCGAAATTATTGGGTCAGGGTTGACATTTGTGGGTCAAGTTCAACCTTTTTCATAATACGGAATCAGATCAAAAAATGATTTATGGGTTCTTTCCAGATCATACTTCAGTTTTTCCAGCAACAGTCTAAAAACCTCAGAAAATAGCATTCTTTGATCTGCAATTCTTTAAGGTTAGTACATTTCTCCTATCCATTTCAATTCAAATCCTTAATCATTCTAAATCTATCACACATTCATTCCTTTTGATAAAACGGGGAATTTAAGACTTTCCTCTTTGCTCTCATTTCCAAACGATTGATTCATTTGTGTATTGATCCTTTTTGGGTTGATCAATTTGGATTTTTCCTTTTTGCATCTTGGGATGTAAGAGTAATATCTTATCTTTCTCCCATAGATTTCAGATGTTACATTTTGGTGAACCCATGATAGACAATGCTTTCTTTTTGGTGTTAGATTTGCATCTTGTGTTAGATCTTACATGCATTTAAAAGTAGATTTCTTTTATGCTCTTGCATTTATATGTCAAAAATAAATAAAAATCACAAATTACTTTTAAAATACAAAAAAAACATTTACATTTTTCATCATACATTTCATTTGAATGCAATTGGATATATCTAGATCTATTTTCTATGCATTTCTTTATTTGTTATCATGTTCCACAAGTTTTTTCAAGTTTTTTCCAAACCTTTTACAATGTGCTTTATTGATAGGGATGATAATTCTCCTATTTGGGATGAACCTTTGGATTTGGGTGTTGATTACTCTCTTCCTCATGAAGCCATTGTGGATGATTCTACTTTCTGGGATGAACCCTTGGATAAAGACATTGATTTATCCCCTCCTCGTGAAGATGCCTTGATACAAGAGGGTGATTTATTAATGGATGACATATTCATACATGATGGTGACTCTTTTTCTAGAACACACTCCTCTTGTGAAGATATTTTAGAGAAAGAAGAAAATGTTTTAGATACTTTACCTCCATTTGGGATTCCTTCTAGTGATGAGTCATTAGCGGAGAATGATATGAATTCCCTTAATGTTCTCCCTCTTAGCGATGATCTTATGGAGAATCAAGATCCTCCCTCATATCCTCATAGGATGTATTCTTTTCTTCCTTCTTGTGAATCTATTTGTAGTGCTGAGATAACTAACATGGTTTATCCAAAACCCTTGATGACTA
>MU225379.1:1110272-1127492 GCA_018584345.1 Thuja plicata
TAGCCATTAAGGCCGACTACCCTTAGCATTTAATTATTTTTCACTTTTATTACAAAAGGGTCGGCTTTAAATATTTACAAAACATGAGATTAGGTAGCCCAACTTCCGAAAGCCATAACTTTTGATCTGTAGCTCCGATTGGCTATTATAACCACTTTTCAGAAAGGGGAGATGGCGATCTACAGTGCCTAACTCGCGAAGCGCCAGTCAACCAGGAGTTCGACCTCGATCCGGAGCCTCTAAGATCCTCAAAATTGAGCTCAAAGATTTTGCACCCTAAAATCTTAACAGTAAATCCTTAATAACTTCGCCAATATAGATGATCTAGCAATGAAATTCAACTGGCATTCTCATATGACTAAGACGAACCTTCACCTGGAAAATTAGAACATTCTGAGTTCAAACGACCAACTTACTAAAAATAGTAAGTTTCCAAAAATAGCAACTTTGTACAAAATAGCCCTTATTAAATAGAAAAACACATATTTTTGGGTGATGCAAGATTGCCCTTACACCCAGGATGCTCCTGCATCAAATGAATAAGCCATACCAATAGTCCATGCTTCATATTCCTCCTTATCTGGAATTCCCATGGCAGATATTATCGTTTCCCTATCAATCATTACTAAAATTCACTAGAATTAGCATGAATGCACTACTCATTTCCATCATAATGATTCATACATTCCATAACCAGCTCGAGGCATGGGGTTATAGTTGGAAAGCGGTGGTTTCAATCAAACCACTATGTCTGGTTTTCTCCGCTATAGAACCTTTCCGGGCATTTCTCAATCTTCCAAGAATTTCCTCAATAGTCACATTTAGGAGGACTGTGTCTTCTAACTCTGGAAGAGAACTAACTACACTAGATGAGGACTTCAACTTAGGTAATGATAACTTGTTATACTTCATCTTATTTAATAATTAAAATTCCAAAATAAGAAGACAAGGAATTCAAGAAGAAACTTGACAACTTGCTATTCTTCAATAGACTGCTTAAGCTAGAAGTTCAAAGTTTGACAACTCATTAGAATTCATGAAAATGTCAGTGCTGCGACTTTGAAATTACCTCCTTTGTCTCTCTGGCTTCGTGATGATGAAAAAAATCAAGACTGAATGAGAAAAAAGAAATATAACCTTCATTTATAAAGGCAAAATATCTTCCTAGATTTGCGGCTCGCCTAAACTTTCATTTCATCTGTGCGAACTAAATGTCAAAGTGACATTATTTTGACATCTCATTAATTAACTGTCATTTCACACCCTTTGATTTTAAAAAATGATGATTAACTCTCCCCAAAAAAAGGTACGGTTGATTAAAATTTGAAATGCTCCATCTTATTCTCTATCTGTACCATCATTACATTTATTTATTATGAAATCCATTGCGGATCTGAAATGAAAATATTTAGAATTGAACTTTTGAAATGGAACTTTGAAAGTTCAAATTGAAAAAGACAGACTTGACCAAAGACATTACGACTTCTTAAATTGATAACAAGGACCCATCTTCCTCTTGCACTTGTATAATTTGAACTTTGAAAGTTCAAATTGAGGAAAACCACCTAAAGGAAAGCTAGCCGGAACGAAGTCACGACAACGCTAGATGTGCAAGCCAAATTTGAACAGGGGAATTTGAACTTATAAAATTTCAGAATAAAGTTCAAAACAAAGTTCAAAAACTGAAACTTCATAACAAAGAGGAGAAACAAACATAAATAACATCGGCGAAAGAGAAAAAAAAAGTAGTGTAATATTGGCTCTGAATGGGGACCTAGACTGATGAGGGACAAAGAATGAACTCTAGAATCTCTTGTTTTGAAAAATTGGGCTACAGGGTCATAAAGCCAAACTTTGACACACCAAAAATCTCTAACGCTAAGCACAACAAAACTTATGTACAAGAGAAAAATAAAAGCTTCACATTTGATACAATTTCAGGTCTTTCCCTTTAAAGGGTAAGGGCAAGGGGGTTCTATCAAGACATTTGAACTTAAATGAATTATGTCCAAGGGCCTCACTGAGAACAAAGGGACCCTTCCATAGAGTTTTGAACTTACCGTGACCTTTTGGTTCTCTGTGCCTGTCCCAGAGCAACACTTGATCTTCTAGCATGAATTTCCCTAGCCTAGCTTTTCTATCAAAAGATTTTTTTTCTCTAGCCTGATGCTCTATTATGTGAGCAACACATCTTTCTCTTTCTTCACATATCCTAGCTAGGTACATGATTCTTTTTTCAATTGCACTTTGGAAATTACTGTCTTCAATCACTTTCTACAGTTTAATCGTAGATAGTTCCAACTGAGCTTAAAATCCATACACCATATCTAAAGGAGACATCCCTATTGACCTTTTAGGAGAAGTCCCATTTACCCACAATGCCTCATAAATTATTTTGTGCCAATCTTTAGCATTCTCACTTACTAATTTCCTCATGATGTTGATCAAATTTTTATTACTCGATTCTACTTGACTGTTACCTTGGGGGTAATAGTCTGAGGAATGAGAGAGGATTATATTATGATCATAACAAAAAAATTGTAATTCTTGAGAGGATAAATTAGAGGCATTATCAATCACTAACTTGTGTGGAGTGCCAAATCTTACTAGGATAAAGTTCTTCACAAAATCATAGACCACTGCTAAGGTAGTCTTCTTCACCGGGACAACTTCAACCCATTTCATAAAATAATTTGTGGCCGTCAAAATATGAGTGTGACCTACAAATGAGGCAGGATTAAAAGGACCTATAAATTCAAGACCACACTGATGAAATGGTTCTTCAATGATCATTGGCCTCAAAGGTAGGGTTGTTAATTGTGGTTTCCTAATTCCCAGTGAACAACTTACACTTTTCACATTTTGCAACCCATTGGTATGCATCCTTGAACATGCCTGGCCAGTAATAACAGTTTCTCAAGATCTTAAAGGTAGTCACTGTAGATGAGAAATTTCCTTCACATGCTTCATTATGAAAGGCTTTAAGTATTTTTTCTTGCTGTTCCTAATCCACACATATGAGAAACATACCATCCAATCCTTTTTTGTAAAGGATGTCATCACTAATTACATACTTAGCATCTTTGAGTTTTAGATTTCACTTCTCCTTTGGGCTCAAGTGTTCCGGACAGTCTCCATAAGTCAAGTAGTGTGCCACATCAGAAAACCAAGGATCAGTTAGACCAACGAGTAGCGTTAAGGGAAGCTTTCCTTTCTCATCTTCATTTTCTGCTAACAACCTGCACAGTCGTTATCCTCAAAATAATTTGGTGGGTGTGATATCTAAGTCAAATTCTTGAATCTTGGCTACCTAGGCAGCCCTGTTGTTGATACCAACCTCTTGTTGTGCTAGAATACTCTCTACAATGGTGTTTGGAACAAAAAACTTGGAGTGAGAATGAAGTATATAGTATCTAAACCATTTTACAACGTTTACCACTGAAAAGGCCCATTTCTCTGCTAGTGAATAATTTAGTTCATGTTTTTTAATGGGATACTCATGAAGGAGATCAGAGTTTCTATCCCTAGCTCACTTGTCTTGAAGTTGGGATGAACCAGAGTTGGAGCTTTTGCAATTGCTTCTTTAACTATTTTGAAAGTTGCTCTAGCCTCACTGCTCCATTTGAATGTTTATTTTTCACTCATTAAGTTCATGAGAGGATTCATGGTTTTAGCAAAGTCCGGAACAAATTCCCTTAGGAAATTAACTTGACCAAAAAATATTTTACTCCAGTTCTATTGGATGGTAGAGCTAATTATTGGATTGCCCTTACTTGTTCAAGGTCTACCCTTATCCCCTCTTTAGATATGATGTGGCCCAAGAGTTTACCTTCGATCATGACAAAGACTAATTTTTTTGGGTTTAGAGAAATTCCATGCTCCTGACACTTATGCAATATCCTCTGTAAATCCTTGATATGCCTCTTCCTTCTTCTTCAAAAGACTGTCAAATCATCCAGATACATGACAATGATTTTATTTATGAGATGATTAAAGGTAGCATTCATCACCTATTGGAATGTAGCTCTGGCATTGATCAAGCTGAATGGCATACGCATGTATGCAAACATGCCCCAAGGAGTCATGAAGGCCATCTTATGTTGATCTTCTTCTGCTACACTAATATGGTTATACCCAGAAAATCCATCCAACAGAGACATCATTTCTGATCCATCCACAGTCTAAAGGATGTGATCCATTACTGAGAGAGGATAATTGTCTTTAAGACTTCCTTGGTTCAAATTATGAAAGTCTACACATATACGTATCTCTCCATTTTTTAACGTACTGGCACAATATTTTCTACCCAAGTCAAATGATGAATTAGATAGATAATGTGGGCTTGTAACATCTTATCTACTTCCTTGAAAATGACACCGCTACCTTGGGATTGTAATTCCTCAACTTCTGCTTGAAAGGACTCGTTCTTGGCTGGAGAGGAATGTGATGTTGCACCTGTCTTTAATTAAAATTCTTTAGGTCTTCATAAGACCAAGCAAAGATATCCTTGTATGGTTTTAATAACTGGACAAATTTCTATTTTTCTTCTGCTGTACAACAAAGTCCCAAATTAACTATTTTGGGGTCAAATTGTTCCCCAATATTCACTTTCTCATAGGCACCTGGCTCTGAATTCTCGTGTACTTCTCGATTACTTGTGTAGAAATATTGCCTATCAAACAACTTCTCCAAAGTGACCAGTCCTTTTAGAATCTTTTTACCTTTCAATTGAATTACATCTTCTTCTAAAAAAACCCTCCTCATTAGGGAAGAACTCATGACAATCAGATTTAGATCCTTCAAAGTATGTTGAAGAGAACATATCTAAACATTGCATAGAAATATTGATCTTTTTATCATCGCAGAAGACTTGCCAAAATTTTGAGTTGTGTGGGACACTAGGTCAATGGACCAATTCAATTCTATATACATCATTATCAAAGACATGATGAGGTATAAGGAGAGAAGCTGATCCAACCAAAGCATCAGCTGTAGAATTAAACTCCCGGGGAATGGCCTCAATAAAGAAGGCTTCAAAACTTTCCATTTCATCCCATACTCTATTATGGTAGTGCTTATGTCTTTCATTCTTCACTGTGAAGATACTTCATACATGTTTCATGATTAGTTCTTCATCTCCAACAGATTTCAACTTCTTAATCCCTCTCCTCTTTTCTTCTTTGATCCCAAGAAGCAAGGATTCATATTCCATCATATTGTTCATATTACTAAACTCTAACTTATAAGTGGAAGGGATCTTTTTTTTTCCTTGTGGAGAGATCAACACCACCCCTACCCCAAAACTAGTATGAGAAAAACTCTCATCAAACTCCATGGCCATAAAGACTGATCTTCCAATTGCACATCCTCAGCTATATCAGGTTCGGGAAGAATCTTATAATTGCCAAATTCATATTCTTTGTATAAAATATGAGATCTTGAATCATCAGAGGGAAAAATAGTGTATTTTGATTTTGGTTCGGGTTCAATAATGACATTTTCTTTACCTATTGAAATACTAGCCTGTGACTAGTCCATTTTAATCTCCCCTCCAAGATCTATATAAAAGGTGTGACTTAACAACATGCCATAACTAGCAGGTATATCAACAACCGGGATTGTTAATTCAAGCCTTTTCATAGGATGAACTGCTAGGGCAACCTGAGCATCTTTTATTTGACCTAATAGAGGTACTTGTTTTGAATCCATAAAATAGTAGCGTCTAAAGGTTTTGGTTAAAGGCATGTCCAATACTTTAGCTACAAAGGAGGGAATTATGTTATCTGAAGCCTCAGAATCAATAATGCAATTGTCGAGCTTGTGTCTATGAATAATCAAAGACACATAGAAAGGTTGTGGCTTCACAAAATATTGAGCGGTTTTGGTTAAGATTTCCCTTTGATTTTGTTGTTCACCAATTTCAGGTTGGCATAATGGGTTAGAAGTAGATGGCTAATTGGATTGAACATTCACAAGATTATCAATTGATTTTGATGGTTAATTTCCTCTAATAAAATCCACTAGTTTATCAAGCTCCCTAGGATTTAATGTTAAGTACTCAATAGGAGAAATTTGAATTTTAGAGGTCTTACAAAATTCCAGAATATCAAAATAAGGGTCAACATCAAACCTTTTTAAAATGGGAACCTCCGGAGAATTTGAACTCTTGACCTTTGAGAAGCTTGAAGTTTGATTTCCAGGTTCACTTGCCTTGTTGGTGGATGCTGGAGATGAAACTGTAGGGGAGGAATTCTATCCTTTTTTTTTCCTTGTTAGCACCGAGCATGAGGGCTCCTCCAAAGTTACCAAAATATGTGCACCTCTGTCTGAATCTGATGCGTACTCAAGGTAGCATGTTTTGGAGTCGCCAGGTAACTTTGGACCAGCCTCATCTTCATGAAATTGTTCAACAGTTTCTCTTTGAGTATTCATTTGAACATACCTTACCATGTCTGGATAAGTATTGCCATCATGATCATCCATTAGATGAAAAATAGACATATTAGCCTTCCCTCTTGAGACACCCTCTATAGCTAGCCTCTGTTGGGAAGATGGCAATGTCAACTGCCTTCCAAGAGTTCCAGCAGATTGATTTTGGAACCTTTGAGGAATGTCCTAGTAAGGTGTATTACTTTTTGGTAGTTGTTTGTTAAGGGAAATCATATCATTTACAAGTATGTGGACTATAGGGTCCAATAAAGATGAAGATGCTTGTGCATGAGGAGTTTGAACTTCCTTTCTCCACTTCCCCGCAGTGATTAAATCATCCTCCAATTCAATTGCTTGTGTCTAGGCCGCACCCAAATTTGATGTTCTACTTATGCGTAGATGAAATCCAAGGTCAAGATGCATTGAATTTACAAAGAAACACTTCTAATTATTTGGAGTAGGCCTTTTCCCAGTAGGGATCTTATGTACCAATTCATTGTATTTGGCCACATAATCACGCATTGGCTCGTGTATCTCTTTTTTCATCTGTGTCAACTAAGCCAAAAGTGAGTGCTCATCCTCCATACTCTTAAACCTAATTTCAAAATCTATCTATATATCAGCCTGCCCTGTTATAAGGGCTACTGGAAGATGGTTGAACCATTCTGCAACACCTTCAAACAAAGTTTGCACAAATAGTCTTACAACCACATCTTCATGCTGCACCGCCAGGACGCCACTAACCACATTAAAAGTATTCAAATGTTCCTCAACTGAGACCTTCCCATCTCCAGTAAATCATGGAAACACATCTTTAGCACCTTTAGGTAAAGAATGATATGCTGGAAGGTTTAGACGTCCCACATCGGCACCCCAAGGATTAGCAGCCATAATGTTTAAAACAGGGGGAAGATTGATATTCAAGGGTGTAGGTATCCCTGAAAGGACTAGAGCATGGAATAATGGTGAGGCTATAGATTTTTGAGATGGTTTAGGATTATGTCTAGATTTTTGAGGTAGGGTTAAATCAAGGGTACCAGTAAGTCATTTAAGGTCTTCTAAATCATGATCTACTAACCCCCGCTTCACCTGAGACCTAGTAAAATGTTTGGAATCTAGAATTTAAGTCTTAAAGCCCTTAGGCTGCTCTATCCACAATTGTGGCTTTTTGAGCTATAGGAAGTCCTATTAACCATTCACCTATTTCCTCTTCTTCCTCAATTACTAACATGACCTGTTGATACTGCTGATTTTCGGTTCTTAGTTTCTAGGCTAAAGAGTTGAGATCGGTAATAATGTCTTCTTGAGTGTCTAGAAAATGCAAATCAGGCTACAATACTGGAGGGATTTCTTCTTGTCCAAGTATCACATCAGCAGGTAACACCACGATTACTCAATTATAAATAGAATATAAAATTGACCCACTTAGTATCATTTCCCCAGTAGAGTCACCAAAAATTTGTTAGTTAACAAATTTATCCCCAAAATTAATCAAAGATGATCAAGATAATAAACCTCTATAGCCCTATGGGAAAAATTAATTAATTAATAGTTGGGATTCGCCTTAATGTTCAAGTCCCTCTGCATACAGGTGCAACTCCCTCTTGAAAATTTTGGGTTACTAGTCCCAAGTGTTTTTTTCCCTTAACAGGGTTTCCGCGTTAAAAATTCATGTGTCAATGTGTTTATGAGTCATTACTTTAGTGTTTTGCATTACACAACTAAATTTGGATTGATCGGTATACACTAAGAAATTTACTGTTTATCGGTAAATAAAAGACCGCTAATCGGTAAACAATAAGAATAAGGTTTAAAAGAGAAATCCAAGCAATATTTATTTATTATGATTATTTGAAGGCATTCATCTTGTAGGACTGAAGATAACTAGAGGCTTAATATTGTGGTACTAAGTTTTTGGGTTGATTTATTGGAATATTTTGAGGCCACTGATTCACCCCNCCCCCCCCCCCCCCCCCCCCCTCTCAGTTATTCTAACAATTGGTATCAAATATTGTGTGCTTGGAAAGGGAGTCTAACAGCTCAAGCAAAAGATCACAAGATGAACATACGAGATGTGACCAAGTTGAACAAAGACAACTTTGCATCATGGCAAAGCAGAATACGACTCCACCTATTAGGTATTAATAATGGCATTAGTCAACACCTTGATACTGAATATGTGTTGCCTATAGGACCTCACACTCTTGAGAAATTGAGAGAAAAGCATGAACATAATTGCATGATGATAGAGCTTGCTTCCTCACTCTTCGATGTTGAGTTTGAAGATGTCAAAACCTGCAACTCTGCAAAGAAAATGTGGGATAAATTGAATCTGGTACATGGAGGAGATGCTAATGTACTAAGAGCTAAGGCAAAAATCCTAAGAGGGAGGTTTGAGGACCTAAGAATGAAAGAAGGAGAAAATATCACTCACTATAGCTGCAGAATCAAAGAGGTAGTCAATGCTATCCGTGGAGTTGGAGGTGTAATTAAAGAAGAGACATTGGTAAGTAAAATCCTAAGAACCTTACTACCTTTATATGCTATTAGAGTATCTTCTATACAAGAAATGAGAGCAGTTGCAAACAATACTGTTACTCTAGATAGTCTGATTGGTAGACTGATTTCATTTGAGATGAATAACTTTGGTAATAGTTTCTTACCATCTATAGAGTTTGCATTCAAATCTTCTTTGAAAATAAGTAAATCAAGTCATAAACACACTATGAGGAATGATAGTGAAAGTGATAGTGATGATCAAGATCTTGATGAGATTGAAGCACTAATGACAAGAAGATTGCAGAGAGGCAAAGGTAGATACAAAGTTAAATTACCACTTGTATGTTTTAATTGTAAAGAGGTTGGACACTTTGCTACAAGATATCCCAACAGAAGAAAAAATGATAAAAGCAATGATAGATCATATGAGAAGAAGTTTGATAGAGGTGATAACAGAGATTACTGAAGCAACTGACAATCTGACAGAAGAGATACCCGAGACAACAAGGACAAAGGAAAGAAAGTTTGTTACCTGGCCGATAACAGAGCTAATGACACTGACACCGACTCTGATGAAGACAACGAGATGATATTTGTAGCCATGAAGGATGACTCAGACAAAGAAGAATAAAGGTATGTAGAGACTGCACTCATATCTAAAGTTAGTAAGAATGATGTTTGGATCATAGATAGTGGCTGTCCTCACCACATGACCTATGATAAACAAAAGTTTAAAACTTTTGAGTACTATAATGGTGAATCAATAATAATGGGTAATGACACACCTTGCCCAGTTGAAGGTAAATGAACCATAATGTTGAATAACCTGATCAAATGTGAAAATGCTTACTGGGTAAAAGGACTTAATTATAATCTATTGAGTGTTTCACAGCTGAATAACACAGATCACTGAGTAGCATTTGAGAATAAGAAGGCAAAGATCTTCAATGAATCAGGAAGGTTGATCGAAACTGGTGAACAAACAAAAGGTAACCTTTTCTATCTTGATGACATTAACACCACTTGTTTAATGGCTAGAAATGAAAACATATGGATGTGGCATAAAAGACTATGCCATGTGAATTTTGACAACATGATAAAAATAGGCAATAAAAGGAAAGTAAGAGGCTTACCAAGAATGTCTAAGCCTGAGCATATCATGTGTAAGAATTGTAAAAAAGGTAAGATGACAAAGTCTAGTTTCAAGAGTAAAGCCCATACATCTGATGCAATTCTAAGATTAGTCCATACTGATTTATGTGGACCCACGAGCACAAAGAGTTACTATGGTGATAGGTATTTCATTCTCTTTGTAGATGATTATTCTAGAATGATGATAGTTAAGTTCTTAAAAGATAAATCATAAGCATTCAAGATATTTAAAAGGTATAAGGCTATGGTAGAAAAGCAAAGTGGTAAGGAATTAAAATGCTTAAGATCAGATAGAGTAGGGGAATTTTTTTATGATGAATTCACTAACTACTACAATGAGAATGGAATTAAAAGACAAGTTTCTGCACCAAGAACACCACAAAAAAATGGAATTACTGAGAGGAGAAACATATCTATTGTTGATTGTGCAAGAAATCTAATGATTGAGAAAATCATCACTCAAACTTTCCGGAGGGAAGTTGTCATTATTTTTGTCTACACATTGAACAAAGTACAATTGAAGAAGGACACAAAGAAGACACGCTATGAGCTATGGTATGGTCACACACCTAATGTAAGTTACTTCAGAATTTTTGGTAGTCAATGTTATGTTTTAAAGGATGATAGAAATGGAAAGCTTGACTCCAAAAGTGAAGAAGGTATCTTTCTAGGGTATTCCACCAAGAGCAAGGCTTATAAATGTCTTAACAATTCCTCTAACAAGATCATTGAGAGTGCAAATGTAAGAATAGATGAATTTGCAGAGAAGAATGATAAGGAAAGAAGAAAAGAGTCAGAGGAATACAATAGGTTTGTTTACACTGAAGAACCTGACACTCTACCTGAGCAACAGTGTATCACTGTCGAGCAACAAAACATTGCACCCGAGCATCGGGCTACAATTACCGAAAATCAGGAAAATCCTCAAGATGATGTTTTGAGCGATGGAGATCAGAATGGAGGTCAAGATGATGATCAAAATGATGAACAAAAAGCTGAATCAAAACTTTCCAAGTATGTCAGAAGACATCATCCAAAGAATCAGATCATAGGAGGCAAGAAGGCTGGAATGAGAACTAGAAGTAAGTCACTAAACACTAAATGTTTAATTTGTAATTTTGAGCCTAAATCTGTTAATACTGCACTTGAAAATAAAGAATGGGTAAGTGCCATGAATAAAGAAATAGAACAGATTGAGAAGAACAAGACATAGACACTAGTACCGAGACCAGATGACAAGAATGTCATCGATACCAAATGGATATTCAGAAACAAGCTACATGAGAATGGAGAAGTCACTAGAAACAAAGAAAGATTAGTATGCAAGGGGTATGCACAAGAAGAAGGTATTGATTATGGAGAAACATTTGCACCCGTTGTTAGAATAGAAGGAGTTAGAATCTTACTTTCTTATGCTGCATTCAAAGGATTCAAGGTGTACCAGATGGATGTCAAATCTGCATTCCTAAATGGAATATTGGAAGAAGAGGTATACATTGAACAACCATAAGGGTTTGTTGATCCAGACAAGAGAAACATGGTATGTAGACTAAATAAATCCTTGTATGGATTGAAACAAGCACCTAGAGCCTGTTATGAAAGACTTCACTCCTATCTCATTAGCATTGAATTTGTAAGAACAAGTGAAGATAATAATATGTACTTAAAAGAAGATACCGATGGTAATATTCTGATTGCTAAAATATTTGTTGATGATATTATATTTGGGGGAAATGAAATTTTATGTAAATCCTTTGCTAATGAAATGAGCAAAGAGTTTGAAATGTCTATGTTTGGGGAGATCAAATTCTTTCTTGGTCTACAAATTCTTCAACAAGATGCAGACATTTATATCACTCAGTCCAAATACATTAAGGAAGTGTTGAAGATATTCAAGATGGAAGATTCCAAGCTAGTTGGAATACATATGGAAACCGGATGCAAGCTGACAAAAGAAGCCAGATCAAATGAGGTAAATTAGACCTTGTGTAGATAAATGATTGGCAAACTAATGTATGTTGTTCATACTAGACTAGATATAGCACATGTAGTTGGAATAGTTGCAAGATTCTCTGCCAATCCCAAAGAATCACATATGACTGTTGTCAAGAGAATTCAGAGATATCTAAAGAATACCGAGGACTATGGCTTATGGTATAAAAGAGAAGGAAAATTTGAGCTTTAAGTCTATACAGATATTGATTGGGCTGGAAACATAGATGACTGAAAGAGCATGACTGGAGGAGCATTCTTCATGGGTGACAGACTTGGCACATGGATCAGCAAGAAGCAAAGATGCATCTCACAGTCTACTGCAGAAGCAAAATATGTGGATGTTGCTACAAATTGCTCAAATATTACATGTATTAAACAATTACTGGAAGGTATGAATATGAAGATTCTTGAGCCAGTGATTATCTATTGTGATAATATCAGTGCAATAAACATATCAAAGAATCCATTCATGCATGCTAAGACTAAGCATATAGCAATCAAGTATCATTACTTAAGAGAACAAGTGCAAGAAAAAGAAGTGATACTAGAATATGTTCAATCCAAGGAGCAATTAGCTGACATATTTACCAAGCCACAACCTAAAGATACATTTGAGTACTTGAGAAAGAGACTAGGGGTCCAACCCTTGCCTATCAGTCAGTAATCTGACTAGGAGATTGCATCAGCCTATGCCCAAATCAATACATCATTCATGTTGATGCAAGAAAGGAAATAGACTACAATGATACATCTGTACACAACAAGCTACATACCTACACCAAACACCAGAGTCACTATATTGCTGATGGATCAGGAAATTCAAGGAGTACATTATAAAAAGATTGGAAGAATTGTTTGGCATTGTTGTCAAAGGGAGAGATTATCTCATTATCAGGGAGAGAAATTCAAAGGGGGAGTTAATCATTATCCAAAGGGAGATATTACATATGAAGAGTTAATCATTATCCAAAGGGAGAGACTACATATGAAGTATCCATCAAAATCCAAAAAGGGAGAGAAGTATCATGAGGAAGAGAATACACACAAAGGGAGAGATGACTTATAGCTGTCAAAGGAAAAATATATTATCAAGGAGAGGAACAATCAAGGGACAACACAGAATGGAGACAAAATCTTTTTCATCTATCTAGTGAAGGGATTGAAGATTGAAGAAACACAATCTGCAAGAAATAAATCTAAGCTACATGAGCTTACCGAGAGCCAAACATTTGTATTACTTATAATAGAAAGATTGATCAACTTCAACTGTTATATTTCATATTGTATTAGTAATAATATAGTATGATAATGTAGTGTGTTACCATCAATGCCAAAGGGAGAGATTTATGACATATAACTGATTGAATGTTTGAAGATGTTAAGTTTATCACCGAAATGTAGAAAGATAATGCAAGACATTAAATCAGTTAATGGATTGTATTTTCATTGATGTCAGCTTGATATAATCTGATTGGTTATATACAAAGTGTCAAAGACTTCAGAGAATCAAAGAGACAAAGATTATGCTTTCAGTAATGCATAATAGATCAACATTCCCTAAGTGACTACAAACACCGACGGTTAGTGGAACCTGACGGTCAGAGAAACCTGAGAGAAAAACTCACAGTGATGCCCGAGCAAGAAAACTAACAAGCATTACCAACAAGTAGATTCACAAGCATTACCAATGAGAAGAACTTCACAGTGATGCCCGAAAGACAGACAACCTTGACAGAGATGCTCGAGGAGAACTGAAGTATTGACCGAAGCTATCAAAGAGTTAAACACCAAAATTAACTGAAGTTCAGAAATGACAAAATACTTAGCTGGCAAGAGCTAAAGATAGAGTTAACTAGTTGTTAAAATTGTTTTCATCGACAAGTTAAAGCCAGAGATAAGTAAAAGATTTAAAGCTCCTTTATCCAGTTGTCAAAGAGATTTTTACGAGATAAAACAAGAGTAAACCTTCAAACCAAGAATTGGCGAAGATTGTGGATCATGCCAAGAAAAAGAAAATCAAGAAATGAGAAATGAAAATATCATGTCTATAAAGAGACAATCTAATTCATTATGAATTAGGGGAGTGAATAGAGAAATAGGATGCTGGAGAGAAAATGATAAAGAACAACTTCATACAGTCCTAATCAATCAAGCTCAAGAACAGAGCTATATTTTTGCAGACACCAAGCAACAGAGCATAGCATCACCAAGCAAAAAGAAGTGGATCAAAGGTATTGAAAAGATACATTAATTATAAAGATAAACTAAGCTTACAATAGATCTGAAAATCTGAAAGTCTAAGTTGTATGTGTGAACAAATCATTTACTGTTTCAATTTAACCATTGGATCAGAAAGTCTCTTAACCGAGTAGGATTTAAAGATCCTTTCTATATTGAGATACATCCCAAGGAGTATCAAAAAGTTTGATCATGAAGATAACATGAGATGCTAGATGCCATTTGACAAACTACACTGGGTTTGGTCATAAAAGGTAGCATAGAGATGCCCGATATCAAGTGACAAACTATTATATTTAAATCCTCTAACAAGGTCACACCTAATAGTGTGTTTGTAACCTTTAACATGCTTGTCTCTTCATCTATCTTAGTTCAGAAGAGTGGAAATTTTGGGTTACCGGTCCCAAGTGGTTTTTCCCTTGACAGGGTTTCCATGTTAAAAATCCATGCGTCCATGTGTTTATGAGTCATTACTTTAGTGTTTGCATTACACATAACTAAATATGGATTGATCGGTATACACTAAGCAATTTACTATTTTTTTGGTAAATAAAAGACTACTAATCGGTAAACAGTAAGAATAAGGTTTAAAAGATAACTCCGAGCAGTAGTTATTTATTATGATTATTTGAAGGCATTCATCTTGTAGGACTGAAGATAACTAGAGGCTTAATATTGTGGTACTAAGTTTTTGGGTTGATTTATTGGAATAGTTTGAGGCCACTGATTCAACCTCCCCCCCTCTCAGTTATTCTAACATGAACAATTGCACTTTGATGAATCTGAGGTCATTATTCATTTTTCTTGTTATGGCAGTGAGCTCTTTCATCAGTTTAGCGGATTCCTCAATACCCTATTTTATAACAGAGTTCCTGCAGTCCAAATGATCTTGTGAAACAAAAAGGATTTCATCATTGAATCCTGCAATTGGCCTCTCAGATAAGAATTTTATTATACCATATTTCTTGACCTCTGTCATCTAGGCCATCACCGCCATCCACTGATTCTTTTCTTGATCCCATTTGGTCACCTCTGCACTTAGACTATCTTTAGCAACACCATCATCTTCATAGGTTTGACTGAGATCATCTATGCATTTTATTCCATGATCAATCACTGAATCTAACCAGCAGGAATATGCTTCAGCAATTGACTTGTAACGTAGAATCTGCTCCTTCATCTGTTGATTATCTGGAGATTTCAGATCAAAAGCTAATGGGGTCTGTGTTGTTAAGACATGATCTGGATGATGAATAGAGTAAATATACTCAACCATCTGGGAGATTGTTAATTTCATTCCTTCTTGTCTTTCTCATCTTTCCAAGCTCTTGTTACAATTTTATTTGTGGAGGATTTCAAATGTTTGACATCCGCTGCACGAGTCACCACTCCTAGGTCAACTTTTTTGACCCTTAAATCTTTGGTTGTTACCTCATCTGAATTCTTCTCATTCTGAGGAATGGAAATTTCTGTAAAACATCTAGTATTAGCATCCATGTCTATCATTGTCTCCGTCTTGGGCTTTTTAATCTTTACCTCTTTGCCTAAACATCTTCTCACCATATCATTATTAGGTAGAGAAATTGGTACAATACTCATCTTTTTGCTGATAGAGGATCAGAGCCATGCTGGTGTATGTGTTGAATCTTTAGCAGGAGGGGTTTGTAACACAACCAAATCAACAAATAGAGTGTCATTGGTGCCTTGTTCTTTACTCATTTCTCCACCCCCTTCAACGTTATCCAAATTCATCACGTCCAGAGCCTGATCTTCCATAGGGGTTTGTTCTTCCTCAATAGAGTCCAATTCTACAAATTCCTGGTTAATTGCAACCTTCTTCAACCTCTTGCTTCAAGAACATGTAGTCCTTGTTGGAGTATGATATTTCAGTGCTAAGGAAGCCTTATTTGTTAAGTTGACCTCCAAATCAACTGTACCTACAATATCAAGTTCAACAGGAAAATTAGGAGAAGAGGTTTCATTTTTGGGAAACAGAGTATCCTGGGTTTGTAAATGAGTTTCTGGCTCAGAAATATTTAACTTGCCCAATATTTTCTCCCTTAACCATTTTTATGTTCTTCTTATCACATTAAATGTCCCATGTTGAATACTATCCTCGTCTTGTCTATTCCAATCTATTTCTGCAAGGGCTTCATTCTATACTCTGTTGCTATATTTAGAATCCAACACTTCTTCATCTTTGCACTCTTTAATTCCTTTAATGCTCATAGGAAGTTTGATTCCTACAATTTTCCCCAAAGTGAGGCGGGACCATAATCTCCTGCCCACCTCAGATTCATCCTCACAATCTTCCCAGTAGTCCTCCAATTGAACCATGTGGGTGAGGCCTTCTGTCATGCCCAGGTAAGACATAGCGAAACCCTTACTATCAAATTTTAGGCATGCAATATATGTTTTGATCTTAAAGCTTTTGGATTCTACTACTAAATTGAGGGCATCTAAGGTGACCTTACATCAGTAGTGTCGTAATTCCATAGGAAAAGTAATTCCTGTAGGTTTCTCTCCTTTCAAGCTTTTATCTATAATTGCCAACTGTCTACAAATGTGAGTACCATATGATCTAGCGCATATCTGGGCAACCTGAAGGGCTCACCCTTGAATCCACCAACTCTGATGTAGGTAAATTTGGGAAATTGAATAAAAAATTGCTATAGGTTTGAATTAGTTTTTTTTTTTTTTTTTGATCAGTAAAAGGCCGAAGCCAAAATTTTATTAATATTAAAAATAATTTTTACAGTATAACCCCACTCGCTGCGGGGGCTGGTAGGAAAGAGTGGGGTCGAGAAAACCTCCAGCCTTGCCCGGGACAAAAGTCCTATACCTGATATAGAAATATACGTGGGCATTCCCACGACTCGAGCTTTGTCGAGATTTCATAAATACATA